>JAVLUX010000004.1:12893486-13283486 GCA_032164185.1 Moxostoma hubbsi | reverse complement strand
AAGTATTAAAGGGATAGTTAACCCAAAAATGAAAATTCTCTCATGATTTACTCATCCTCCTCCCAGATGTGTGACTTCTGTCTTCTGTAGGTCACTACAATGCAAGTGAATGGGTTCCAAAATTCATTTAAACATTGGTATAATACCTTAAAATTCATTTAAACATTGGTATAATACCTCAAAGCAATGCTATATGTGAAACTCTAGCAAAGTTGAGTCAGATATCCATGCACAAAAGTGTCAGTATGAATTGCAAAGGCTTGTAAACATACAAGTTGATATCTCCTAAATTCCACTAGTAAAATGCATCATGAATGTTCTGGGAATGCATTTCTGAAAATTATCATATGGTCTGCTCTCTGGCCACACTCAGAAAACCTCCTCCCCAGTAGCAAACATGCATATTATTCAGACCTGGGTAGAGTGTGCCGTAGCCCGTGGCGAGATCAACAAATCGTAGGCCTACAGCACCATCATAAAAGAAGTGTGAGTGACATTCCTCAGACCTTAAATATCGGCTATAACAAAGAGTCGCAACGACTGGGAACTCGTAATCAAGACAACCCCTGCTTATCCCTCCATTACAGGAAATTGGACTTCAGAAATTTGGAAGAAACGTGACCGTCTTTTCTAACATAAAACATGCTTACCATGTTTTCAACGGGCAGTAGCATCATAGCTTGATGATGCTCTCATCTTATGGGTCTTTGTGTGAGCTTGACCACCTTATGAAACTCTGACCCCCTTTGAATTGTGGAACATGTGCAGTGCACATGGAGCATAGCTCAGGCCCCTAAGGTTTGTGGAGGTAGGGGGGCAGCGCGGGAGTGAAACTGTCCCATACGGTACTGATCAAGATGGGATACGCTTTGACACATCCTTCCCCTTTGAGCACCCCAAACACCCACCTGCTTAGGGCTGGGTACACTGCCCCAATCTTACTACTAATTATGTGTGTGTGAGTGAGCTGTGCTGCAAACTAATGATTTAGAATGGTTGACTTCCCCTGGGAGATGAGGAAGTGAAGGTCTGCCTCCTGAAATTGGTGTGTCAAGGGTGGGGGTCTGTTTAAGCAAATTGTTAATCACACGCAGCTCAAGACGAGTTAACAACTGTGGGCCAGACCTAAGCCAGGGCTCATGCAAACTGGAGAGAGGGTTTATTAGACCTTGTGGAGGAGCTGGACCAAAAAGCAGACTATAGACAGTGATGTTAAATAGATTAAAATATAGCACTGCTAGCATTGCTTATTTATTCTTGGTTTGGGCTTTTATACATGCTGACATTTGAAGAGACATTTTATTAGATCTGATAGAGCCTTTGTTTAGTACATGATTAAAATTTTGGAGAATGATTGATAACCATAATTGGTCCTGTAATGCATATTTTTTTTTAAATATTTATTAAAACCTTTGGTTACAACAAAAGCTTTTGAGAATTTGCTAGTACACATTTCATATAAACATCCAATCAGCAAGCGAGTCAGATGTTAAGTTCTGGCTCTGATGAATTCAGTGTATAATTTTTTTAACTGATTCGAAATGATACCATCAGTCTTTTGACTGATTAATTAAGGAATCGTCTCAAGAAGTGGCTTCTAAGGGACGCCCAATCGATTGATCTCTATGGTGTTCCGTTTAGCATTGCAGCGCAGCGCTTAAAGTTCAAACAATTTCAACTTGGACCACGTTGCCGCTGACCTTTCAAAGAGCCAGCCAATTTGACAATTGGCATGTAGCAGAGACTTTCTTACCACTTCCAACTTAACAGCGTAGTGATTTTTACATGTTTTTGTTCCTCAATAATGTGATTTAGAGTACAAAGTGATATACAAGAAATATTTAAAAACTATTGAACTTTATGAAGAGTTACTAAATGTTTTGTAATATTTTTATCCATAAATATTTATCTTATTGTTTTCGAGCATCCAGAGACTGCAGTTATTTAACTAATTTAAATCCAAGAACAGCCTAAGACCTTAACGTCAACAAGTCCTCTTATTACTTTCTGCAATTAATGTATCAAAGAAATTTCAAGGATATTTTCCACTTCTCCAAATGCATTTTTTCAGTGTTTACTGTGCTTTTTTTCTCTTTTTGTGTATGTGTGTCTCACACTTTCGTGACTATCTACAATGCTTGTCATTTTGAGGTTAAAGTTGTGCTGGATGTCTAGAAAGACGTCTCATCGCATTCAATTCAGACTTTAAACTCCTTTTGCTGTGGTGCTGTAGATGTGATTGGAGTACTTTTGGTATGTTAGCATTTGGGTTTCAAGGGCTATTAAACAAGCAATAAATTATAATTTCTTGTTTATTATAAAAAAATATGATTTGCATCAATATTTGGTCATGTTACTAATAATAAACAAGTGCAAGATATTGTATTAAGGCTGAGGTCATAGAATAAATGAAACAAAAGGATTTCTTTTTCATGAATCTGTAGAACAGTGCAGTTCACTGGATGTAAATATTATTTCCAGTCAACAACTTGCGTGCTAAGAAACTGATGGCACAACATTTAAATTGCTTCATTATTTTCTCAACGGAGAACCTCAGTGATGAACTCTGCTCTTTTCATAGAACATTCCAACATTGGGCACCGTCGCCATTACAATGGCCCTGCATAACTGTGATGAGGTCGCTGTTGCTGGATTTGGCTATGACTTGAACATGCCTCATGCACCCTTACACTACTACGAAACAGTCAAAATGTCTGCCATTAAAGAGGTATATGTTTTATATGTTTGTTTTATTGGCGAAATGTCAGATGAATTTTAAGATTGAAATGTTCTTGGTTCTTGGAAGACTAATGTGAACTAATGTTTTTTTTTTACATGTTAGATTTTAAAGCAAGGAAAAATAAGTGTGTGCTACTGTATTAACAGCTGTGAGCTCATTTCTCAGACCTGTTTGACCCATGTCTGTTTGTTTGTTCAATTTATGGAAAATTGATTGATTGATTGATTGATTGCTTTATTATCCCCTTAGGGAAATTTTGTTGCTTGTGTTTCAACATGCATACATATAAGACCAACAATATACATGTAACAAATATACAAATTTATATATAAAAATTATAATCTTCACTGAGACCCGCTCAGTGAACACCGACACTACTTATCATTTAATAGTTTTACTGCCTGTGGCAAGAAGGAATTTTTCCCCCTGTTTTTAAAAATTGCTGGCATCCTGAACCTTCGACTCGAGGGTAATATCTCAAATTTATCAAACAGAGGATGTCTATTGTCTGATATAATTTTCCTTGCTTTACTAAGGCATCTAGTTTGATAAATTTGTTCAAGACCTCTTAAAGGGATACTAATTAGTTTACTCGCAGTACTCAAAACCTTTCTAAGCGTACTCTTTTGTTTCACTGTGACATTTCCAAACCAGCAGGTGATACAAAATGTAAAAACACTCTCAATAAAAGAATTATAAAACATTCTAAGGATTGAAATGCTTACATTAAATGACAGCATCTTCCTAAGGAAGTATAGTCTTTGCTGTCCTTTTTTGTTCACAGCTTCCGTCCATTTATCCCACCTCAGTTTGTGATCAAAGACAACCCCAAGATATTTATACTCATTAACACTCTCTATTGGTTCCCCTTTAATAGTGGTCACACTCCCTGACGACTCCTTCCTAAAATCAATACTCATCTCCTTTGTTTTTGAAATATTTAACTTAAGGTTTGACATGTCACACCAAGAAATAAATTCATTTAAAAAAATTACAATGTCATAAGCAGAATGTCCTGGGCTCATCGCTGTCCTGTTTTTTTTTTGTTCAGTCCTCTTGAAGATAACTTTGTTGTTATGTTTTTTCAATTACTCTCTGCCCACATTTACCATGGCTGTAAAAGCACAATCATAAAGCAGAGCTGTTAATGCACAGTTAGCTCCTGACTGCTCTGGCACCCATCCTTGTCAAATCACAGTCAGGTACTTTTGATGCACTACACAGTCACTTCCTCCTGACTAAGACCTGTGCGTTGTGTAATGTTGTTTTATCCTTGTACAGTGAGTGGTTTACACGTACTGTGACAGAATAGGCTATTTGTCTGAAGATTTTGACAGGAGTACACAGTCTTCAGCCCAATTGTGATGTGAGGGATTCATTCCAATGGCAGTTACAAGAGTAGATTGACTATATGGCTTTAAGTGGTAAATGCCAGGATTAGGGTAATAGGTTGTTCTACCAGCTTGTTGGAAATTATTATATAGGTCATTTAAAGACCTTTCTAACACCCTTCTGTTTAGTTTTGTATATATTTTGTATGTCGATCACTCAATCACGCCTCCGGCCTTGCGGTTTGTGCATATGCTCTGACAGTTGAGCCATGGTCAGCATTGCATGCCGCTCAAGTTTGAGTTTGGCACGCAGTTTACCAGTCCCGTTCTGCCCCTTAGTGCTGGGTATTGATGTAGACTTCCAGATTTCATTCGATTTCAGTTCACAAGCTCTCGATTCAATTGGATTTGATTGTCAATTTTGCTTACATATGAAAGCAGTTTGACGATTCTCTGTATTTGTGTAGTTTCTCTCTCTACTCTCTTTTCCTTTTGGCCTATTAACAAGATTAACCAATAGTTGTCTTGTTAAACGCAATGAGCCCTGCTAGAATGGAGTAAAAGATCAATCTTGTAATATAAAGAATCAATATTTGGATCATTCAAACGAAGATCACGATTAACGGGGAAAAATGACTTTTACCAAGTACTGCTGTCCTAATTACCCCATAATTTCCTATCCTCTTATCACTACTCTATTACTAAATGTGAAGGTAGAAACGAACAAAACAAATACGAAAAAATAAATAATTGTTTTTCATAGGTACTGTATTTATGTACCTATGATATACTGTATTCTACTGTTTCTGCTCATTTGTCCACTCCATGTGAAGAACTGTTTCTCTAAGCATAGAAACATAAGGAAGAGATTGTTTCAGGTCTTCTCTCCCTAAGGCAGATAGGCCCGAGGAGACTCTTAACCCACCATTCATTCTGGCCTGTGCCCTTTTCTCTCTTATGAAAACTGAAACCTTACTCCTGGATCTGCTGGACTGTTTGTGAATGTGATCCGTCACACAGGCTGAAGCAGACAGCCCAGAGACTCAGTCAAGAGGCTTGGCCCAGTATCCTGGCCCCAGCGGGCCCAGAACCTTCTGTCAGGGAACCACCCATTCGGTCCCAGGGCTTCTCACAGGAATCTGAAGCTCTGGTTTCATCCAAAATTACCAGTCCCGTAGTTCCTCTGTGGTAAAGTTCAGCGAGGCACTTGGGCTGTATCTGAAAATCACATTGAAGAAAAATAGTATATTAAAAGAAAGCTGGAAAGGATGGTTTTCACAGGAGTCGGTAGAGTTCCAGTTCTCTGATCCCAGACCACACTCGGATCCGTCTCTTGTGACTCTGTGCTTCAGTTTTTGTTGTAATAAAAGATAGTATAAGATTTGAAATGCTGTAGATGTGTAGCTTCACTCATTTTGACCTCTTTGTGCTCCCTCATGGTGAATATTGGCATAAAACAAGAAAGATTGCCATAGCTTGCTTTGGAGAACCAGCAGATGTTTTGTGCGTGGAAGGAGAACAGCTTTTGAATGTACCCCAAATGTGTCCTGAAATGAACTGGTTCTCTGTGACTTCATGCTGTTTATGTTCATCAGTAATACATCACATCAATCACATTGTGTCAAACATATGCCAAAAAATCAGAATTGTAGAGCTTTAGCTGGCAGTGTAAACATAATTGTAAATGCAACATTATCCCAATTCCACTGGAAATGACAGTTTTCTATTTATGTCTCCCCCTCCCCACAGTCATGGACTCACAACATCTCAAAGGAGAAGGAGTTTCTTCGCAAGTTGGTGAAGTCCAACGTCATCACAGACTTGACAAATGGGATTTGAACCTCCCTAGGTGGGTGCCTTTCCCAGAGGACTAGATACAGAAAAGTCTTGGGAGACCCAACATGAGGACCAGTGTGGGAGCGATGCCTCAGTTATGATGCACATATGCCTTCTAACCGGCAGGTTTCCTCTGAGCAGCACACTGAAGGGTTCTTGAATGTCTCGCGAGACAATCCTTGTTCCAGTCTGTCCCGTTCTTGAACAGAAGATATCAAAGATGTTGAGGTGACAAACAGTGCTTGAGGAACGAATCGCAACATTAAATGATTGTGCCAAATGTACCTCTAGAGGAGGAGATGGCTCTTCTTTCCTGCCTGAATGTATTAACGATGTAAATATCAAAGATTTTTACAGTGCATTTTAATGAACTGCAACAACCCCCAGGGGTTCTGCCTTCACATGTGATTTTCCGTCCATGTCACTCAGTGCATATCCTGCCTCTGTGTGTGGAGGGGCAGAAGCATGTCTTAAATTCAGCCCTTCTCCTAAGCCAGTGTTTCCCAACCTTTTTTCTGCCATGGCACACTTTTTACGACAAAAAAATGATACGGCATGCCACTATCCCACATAGGCTAACTATCGTCAATATTTTTCCTTTTAAAGAATGTGTCCATGTTTTCTGTCCGTCTTAGTAGCGTGATTACTTGTAATATTTGAAATTCGGCTATGCAAAAAAAATAGTCACATACAGTGCTTGCGTTAGACTTTCTCATCATCCATCATTTTGATGGACAGGGTTGTAAAAATTGCATCATAATCTGTTATTACCCGTCATTTTAATTTTCATATTTGAACGATAATGAGACATTTAAAAGCTTTTATTTTCATTCACATTTTCATTTTTAATCATGAACTTACAGGACGAGCATATAGAAGATTATGCATTTATTTATTTATGAAGAGAACCGATGAACAACAGAGACACGAAGCAGATGAATGAAACAAAAACGATTAAAATATCGAAAACACGGGAAAAAATGAACTGAACGGAACTCTATTGACAACACAAAACTTCCTCCTGGTCTGCATCGACTTAAACTGTGTGCTCGCCTGTCCATAATCAAACACATCAAGGGAGACTGATGCTGAGGAAATTGTCATTAGATTTTGCGTCTTTGCCTCGGACAGACGACTTCTCGTGGCAGTTTTAATTTGGTTCAGGATGCTGAACCCAGCGTCACGTGCCGCATTGCCCTCCAAGTGACAAGAGTTGCAGAAAGCGTCACAGAGGGGCGATTTTACGAGTTTGCCATGTAAGAAAGCGTACATTGAAAACATGTATTTGGAAGAGAGAAAAAAAGCTTGCAGTTGCTTTGATAGCAGAAAGTAATAAAAGGACTAGTTTATGTTTAGGTCGAAGCGTTTTCTTGGTGAATTTAAATGAGTTCAATAACTGGGGTCTCTGATATTCGTAAAGGATAAGATAATATTTAATTTAAGAAATTATGAGACATTCAATATTTATTCAAAAATTTGAATAAAATATCAGATCAGATCTCTATCAGATCTGAATTTCAAAAGTTTTTTAGTATTTCTTGTTGCTTAGAACTCTCAAATACATTCTTGGTGAAGCAAAAACTTGTGTGTGAAAAACACTTTGGTGTAAAGTGACGTCACTTCATAGACTTCATTGTGTTCTGCAGCGCTGATGCGAGTCATGTGAAAGACCCTTAACGTGTGTAAATATCACTCACATTAATAATTGCTCTCCACAATCACAAAAGTGACCGATTATGTTTTCAAAATGGCGAATTTCTCCGAAAGGTGAGGAGATTGGATCCCTGAAATTATTATTTGTTTTCATGTATTTATTTATTTATTTATTTTTGGAAATGTAGCATTTTCCAAGGCACACCTGACAATCTTCTAGTGTGCCGTGGCACAGTGGTTGGGAAACACTGTCCTAAGCATGGGAGGCTCTTTATCTCCTGAAGAAGCATGTCTTCAATTCAGCCCGTCTCCTAAGCACAGGGGGCTTTTTATCTCCTGAATGTCAGGTTATTATGTTACAGCTTATTTTATGTTGGAAAAACGAAATCTCTTTAATTATTTTGGTACGACATCTCTTTAATTATTTTGGTACGCAGTTGAAGGCCTTTGTTTCTTCGGAAACATATTCACCCCTTTCCAAAATTGCTTGTATTATAAATCCACACCACAATTCACTTTAGTAAAGTTGGGAGACCGAGTACCTTTTCAGACAGGCCTCAAAATCACCTGACATTGTGGTACACTGCCATTCTGTATCCTGCCTCTATACATTTAGAGGCAGCATTTTGAGACATTTACTGTACACCAAGAAGAAAAATGTTTACCTCTGTTTTACTTTTTTTTAAAATTACTTTTACATGTTTAGTAAGATCGCCTTATTTCCAAAGGGGTTTTTTTTTTGTGTACATTTTTAAGGAGGTACCGGTCATTTTAAGCAGTGCTTGTTTTAGGTCATAATATGTGAGCTTTCAGAGAAAAGCTACTACATTGCTGGAGGTACTGGAAACATACTTAAACATATTACACTTCACAACAGAGATGTTTACTGCACCAGGTACTAGCTCATCAGATTACCAACACAGGAAGCAGTCATCATTCTGGTTGATTGAAACACAAATATAAAATAAAAATACATTTGAAAGAGTAATTTGCCCTTGTAGAATGGTGAAATTATACTGTGCAGTTATGCAGATAGTGTAATTATACTGTGCAGATCAGCATTGTTATGATGATCATTTGAAAATAAAATAAAGCATTATTGTTTCATATATATATATATAAATCTTAAATTTGTAGTAAAATAAATGTGTTGGGCAGTTTTGCCTAAATTGAAATCCTGTGTGTCTGATCTTTATCTCTTTACTATACTCGAGAACAGGACATTGAATCCTGTTTTGAAGGTCTTTGTCCCATTTTCAGGAAGCAGTGATTTTGTACTTTAGCATTAAAAAAAACTTCCAATGATGTCATTGTTATTGTTTCATTTAAAAAAGTTTTTGTTGGACTTTCAAGAAATTAGAGTTTCACATTTCCTGGGCATAAACCTCAGAAGACGTTGAGGGGGACATATCCTCCAATATTGAGATTAGAGTCCAAATAATATGGTGTTTTCTAAGGACGACTCTTAAATTATTAAATTAGCTAACAAGCCAATGTTGAGACATGCAAATTGGCTGGTGTTAAGTGAAACAAACACTTGAAAATAAATGTTATGTTTTTTTTATTTGCATCACACACTAAACCGAGTTAAATCCTGTAATGTAAAGTGCAGTGTCTGATTTATATTTATTGTTTATTTTTATTTTCCTTTTCTTGTTATCATTAGTGTCATGGGGATTCAAAGGGGGCAATATTTCCTGAGAATCTGCCTAGTTTCTTTGTTACGAGTATCTTCTGCTTGTGCTAAAAGTGCTCTCTACACACTTTTAGCTGTCTAATTGAACACAAACCTCCTAATATATATACACACACACACACACACACACACAGTTGAAGTCAGAAGTTTACATACACCTTAGCCAAATACATTTATACTCAGTTTTTCACAATTTCTGACATTTGTTCATAGAAAACATTCCCTGTCTTAGGTCAGTTAGGATCACTACTTCATTTTAAGAATGTGAAGTGTCAGAATAATAGTACAGAATTATTTATTTCAGCCTTTTTACTTTTACCACATTCCCTGTGGGCCAGAAGTTTACATGCACTTTGTTAGTGTTTTGGTAGCATTGCCTTTAAATAGTTTAACTTGGGTCAAATGATTTGGGTTGCCCTCCACAAGCTTCTCACAATAAGTTGCTGGAATTTTGGCTCATTCCTCCAGACAGAACTGGTGTAACTGAGTCAGGTTTGTAGGCCTCCTTGCTCGCACACGCTCTTATACCTCCAATACCATGACTTTGTCCTTAAGCTATTTTGCCACAACTGTGGAGGTATGCTTGGGGTCATTGTCCATTTGGAAGACCCATTTGTGACAGAGCTTTAACGTCCTGGCTGATGTCTTGAAATGTTGCTTCAATATATCCACAAAATTTTCCTTCCTCATGATGCCATCTATCTTGTGAAGTGCACCAGTCCCTCATGCAGCAAAGCACCCCCACATCATGATGCTGCCACCCCAATGGTTCATGGTATGGATGGTGTTCTTTGGCTTGCAAGCCTAACCCTTGTTCTTTCAAACATAATGATGGTCATTATGGCTAAAAATTGAAATCAGAATCTAATTAGCTAATTACCTAAAGGTTTGACATAATTTTCTGGAATTTTCCAAGCTGCTTAAAGGCACAGTTAACTTGGTGTATGTAAACATCTGACCCACTAGAATTGTGATATAGTCAATTAAATGTGAAACAATCTGTCTGTAAATTTTTTTTTTTTTTGGAAATATTCCTCACGTCATGTACAAAGTAGGTGTCCTAAACGTGTGTGTGTATATAATATATATATTTAACAGTGATTAATCACTGTATTATTCGTAGTGACTGCTGCGTTGACATGTATCTTTGGTGGTTAGTTACCCTTATGATGATGGATTGGGATTTTCCAGAGGGAATGTAGATGTCCAGAGCTCAGCGTAGCATCATGAAGCAGCTGCACTCAGTGACCTGCTGTCAAAATCACAGCCAGATCACCAGTCAACCAGTACGCACTCTGTTGTCTGAACTGATTCATAATTGTTTTTGCAAGCTTAGCACTGAAAACTAAAAATTTTATTCTGAATCAATTTTGGGCTAACCTGTTTTGGAAGTAAGTAAAACATTCAGTCATCAAAGATTCAGACTCCTAGCATCATATCATCAAGAATTTCACCTACTGTTGCACTCGTGTACACAGTAGTGTGACAATAAAGTGATTTGATTTGAATTTGGACCTTAGAACCTTAGAATGCTATACTTCATTGTGTTAGCATTCTAGTTACTGAGTAAGTTGGCAAACATGTGTGATTCGATTATAGCTGATATAAAATTGTGATCCAAAAGACATCATGAGAGACCCAAAATAAATCAGAATTGGAAACTTGCGTGCAATGATCTAAACATGGGGTGTGGAATGTCAGGCCTCAGGTCTGGATAAGGCCCTCGAGATCATTTCAGATATTATTTGAAAAGCAAAAAAAAAAATACAATTAAAGCAATTATTAGAAATCATTTTAAATTATAACAACGTAAAATGTTGTTTAATTTTTGTTTACGTAAAATATTGTTGAATTTAATTGGAAAAAGGTTCCCAACCCCTGATCAAAACCCAAGAGTTATGCCTCTTAATTATATTTAGTTGATCATTGTCTAGGTCAGTCTTCTAAAAGTCTCTCTTTTTAATTGATCATTACTCTTTTTGTTTAGTTGGATGTTTGATAGTGTTTTTTATGATGTTTTTTTTAACAAATCAAGTGTCAGTTACAATTCAGATCCATCAGCCATCTGGAAATGGCAATCAGTTCTTCCTTACCCTGCCCACAGAGAAAAGTAAAAATAATGAAAATAAGAAAGAAAATATATACTGTATATATAATAATAATAATACATTTTTTTTCCTCTCCTCTCTTTTTCTTGTTACACTCAAGTTGAATTTTGACAAGGATCTCGTTTCATTTGAGTGGCTCTGGAAGCCCCGCTGAAACAGTGGGACATGATCGCAGCTGGGCTTGAGGCAGGAAGAGCACAGCAGCACAGCTGCTGGATGTTATAACTGTATTGTGATAGGGTGACACTCAGGCCCTTTAAAGTGGCTGCGGTAACGCATGTCCTGTTGTAAATATGTACGCCAGTAATATAACCTTCCAAATTTTGGCATCAAAACTCAATCTTGTTGTATTTTGGCAGCTCTGCTTGAGATGACTTAACAGTCCCAAAGCAATCGCAAAGTCTTGAATACATGTTCACACACATTTGTCCACATTTGGAAGTCTTTGTCCCAAGACTCGCTGTTGGAGTTCAATAGCTCACTCAGATATTGCTATTAAACTGCGAGCCACCCTAGAGAACATGCTCCCATGATTTGATGGTGTATTTATTTGTGTGGACAGACATATTGTTCCCTCTTAGAAAAGGAATCCTACCCATGATCTTCTAGCTGATACCTCACTGCCTCATAAACTCAGAAAGGTGATAGAAGCAGCCCATAAATTGTCCACCCAAAATCACGTCAAGCAAAGAACGTCATCTGATCTGCAATTACACTGACTGAAGGGTCGGTTCATTTAACATGACACATGAGAGTAGTGTAAATTGCTTATCAGCCTGAAATCACTCAGAGTCAAGAAAACACTAGCTGGAGTTATGGTGACCTCATTCTAAATATCCTAATTATCATGCTGCAGTCTATGCCCAAACATTGTGGGCACTCTGAAACTATTAATCACTGTGAATTCATCAACAGTAGGTCAAAATTCTGCTGCTGAAATCGGTCTTTGCTCACTGAAATTTTAAACACTGCCCCACTGTGGCCGAAGCTACAAGTTGTTAAACATATGTGCATGTGTGCGCTCTAGTTTCTGGGTGAAATGTCCACAGAGATACACCAAAACAAGTTGTATTTGTAGTTCTAATGATGTAATACAGTCAACCGGAATGCATATTTTTTTAACCATACCACCTAACCCAAACGCCAACCTTAAACTTTACTGTCCGTGAAGTACAAATTATATTTTAGAGTGAAAAGAAAACTTAGGAATCACGCTCACCAATGTTTCTTTGAATGAGATTACTTCCTGGATTCAGTGTGTCTGGGGAAATATGATCACAATTGAACTGATGCAAAAATGTCTTATGGGACATGGTGCTCGTCAGTAATTTGGCAGAATGGGGTAGAATTCAGGGTACATTAACTTTTTTGGAAGCAACATGTTGATTTCTGTGTGATCATGTTGCTTTGAAGCAATACAGGTTCCTTCCTCTGGATAGCGAGAAATCTACCTCATTCAGAGCTTTCTGCAGTTCGCAATCAAACGTTCATGCTGCTGTTCTTATAATCGCCTTGTATGACTCATTGCTCATTTTATTGGAAATTGTTACCTTTTACGTGTCAAATTCCTTTTGGTTTGTGTTTCTCAGTAGTCTGGAAAAAAGTTTAAAAAAAATACCTTTTCAGTTTGTCTGCACAGTGAGCAAGTGTGTAAAGAAGAGGAGATCAGGACATAAACCAAGATGCAAGACTTTTAACTGACCTACACATCTGGAATCATGTTCCTTGTATTATGCTCTTGAGAATTAGCTAAACAACTTTTGTGATAAATTGGAATGAGCCTAATGGTTCATATTGTAAAATGGTTTCTTTCACTGCTGGATTAATAACTTAAAGAATAATAATACCCAGATGTGCACGTGATAAGCGTTTTTGAACAGGCGTATTAGTTGAGCTATCCTTTTCTCCCACTATTAATGTGAATTTTTTTCTGTGAATTTTTGTTTTGTTTATCTTGTTTTTACAACATAATTAGAATAATCATGGTGCGGTTGAGTAAATAGATGGGTTAAAAAAAAGTTTTATGGTTAGCCCCATGTGCTCACCACTGTTGTGGACAAATGCTTGCTGCTCCTTTTTTTTTTTTTTTGCTTTGGTATGCTGCTTCTGTTAGATGTGGCTACAAACACCTCCTATGTTTTTTTACCCTCACCCCCTTCTTCATGACATTTAAAACTTAAAATTGGGACTGCATGTTCTTACAATGCTTTGAGGGCTTAACACAAATACACACAAACAAACAAGGGAAGACTGAGAGAATCAATGCATTTTTGTCTCTTATTCTGTATTTCTTGTACACATTGTTGAAACGAAGTGTTTTTAAATTTAGTTCATTCTGAGCTGAAACAAATTTTTTTTTTGTTGCTGTTCCGGCATTCTGCTGCCTTGTTTCCTATTGGTAACTGTTTATTCCTTAACCAAAATTTGTGGAAATAAGCAATTCAGTTTGTTTTCCATGTGGGTAATTATCAAGTATACAGTAGCCTATATAAAATAACGTCTCTTCAGTTAATTTATTGTTGATATTATATATATCCCCCAAAATATTTAAACATTTTAAAAATGACATCTGGCCATTTTAAATAAATCAATTTCCAAAATCTTCCTCTCTTGCACGCATGCACACAGTGCTTGGGCGAGATTGGACTCAACATCATCTTATGTGGGCCAAATATATATATTTTTTTAAACTTTTAATAATTTTTTTTGTTTTTTTTTTAATGGGGGGCCTGGGTAGCTTGGTGAGAACTGATGCTGACTACCACCACTGGAGTCTCGAGTTTGAATCCAGAGCGTTCTGAGCGACTCCAGCCAGGTGTCCTAAGCAACCAAATTGGCCCGGTTGCTAGGGAGGGTTGAGTCACATAGGGTAACTTCCTTATGGTCGTGATTAGTGGTTCTCGCACTCAATGGGGCGTGTGGTAAATTGTGCATGGATCGTGAAGAGTAGCATGAGCCTCCACATGCTGGGAGTCTCCATGGTGTCATGTACAATGAACCACGTGATAAGATGTGTGGATTGACTGTCTCAGAAGTGGAGACAACTGAGACTTGTCCTCCGCCACCCGGATTGAGGTGAGTAACCGCGCCACCATGAGGATCTACTAAGTAGTGGGAATTGGGCATTCCAAACTGGGAGAAAAGGGGATAAAATAAATTATTTTTTTTATTACAAATCTACTTCTCGGTCAGAACCCAGCAGCATGATATCTGTGTTATTGCTGAGAAATGTACATTTTACCTCAATATTTTCTCATGTATCCGAATTAATCGTGCTAGTATACATAATAAATATATACAGTTAATTGTCTAAAAGATTTTCAGCATGTCACAGAAGGCTACATCCACAATGTGCTTCATGACGATGTACAAAGTAATGTGTTATCCAGTGGTGTGATTTTCTACTAAAAAGATAGAAGCCTAATCTTTTGGACATCAGGAAGTGGTGTAATTACTGTGATAAACCCTTTAGACTTTGGTTTCATTAAAAAAAGTTATCTAAACAAAATTAATTGGTTTTTAACCAGTTCCCAACATTTAAAATAACGTTTTCACTCAGGAACAATTAAATGGGACTTTGTTCCCAGTTACATTTTGCACGGTTTACAGTTTTACATTTTTCAGTCCTTGGGACCCACTTTATATTAGGTGGCCTTAACCACTATGTACTTAGCCATTTAATACAATGTACTTGTTATGTACATACATTTTGTTGCATTTAATTACATTTGTAGTAACACTGTTAACTTTAACCCTAAAACCTAACTCTAACCCCTAACCCTACTCTTACTCCTAAACCTATCCATACCTCAACCTCTGTAGCAGCAAATGTGGGAATTTTGCGGAGTAACATAGTTACACTGTAAATACATAGTCTTGTATGTATTTGATTTTGGTACATAGTAGTTAAGGCCACCTAATATTAAGTGTGACCAGTCCTTGTTGTAGATTTCAGTCTTTTTAAAGGTATTTTCTGTGTTTCAATACAAGTTAAGCTCCTCTGACAGCATTCATGGTATGGTGTTGATTACCAAAAACAATCATTTAAACTTGTCGCTCAATTTGTAACACTAAAGCTAAAATTTAGTTTACAGTATTGCACTTACAATGATAGCCAATGGGGCAAGACACTGCATTTGAATAAACATTAAAATAAACACTGTTTTTAAAGTATATCCACAATACTGAAACATTTTATGTGATAACGTTCTAATTAAAATCATGGTTAGGTTTAGGGTTTGGATAAGGGGATACATTTTGTTGATTTTAGTCTTTGGTAGTAAAAATCGGACATTTCTCACGATTTTGCCATCTTGTTGTAATTATTACACATTTTGCTAGACCGGGTTGAAATCTAGTAAACCTGGTCATTTTTACATCTGTGCAAGGATAACAGAAAGGGAAGTGGCATAAAGTACCTGTAACATACATTTTGCATGGAGAAAATTACACCAGTAACGCATATCTTTAAGTTAATCCACAAAATAGTAGTCCCACCTCTAAAAAGGGTGATTTAGACAACTTTGCTGCTCAAACAAGAAGTAGTAATATAATTATATTAACAAAAATAAGAGTTGCACATTTTTACTTTTAAACCACCGGAATGTATTTCTGTATAGATTTCCATTGTGACTTCCAAAGTGCGTTACTGTAAACATGATTTTAGTTTGTTTTAACAAACAGAGGTACAATTCAAAAATTTTGTCTTTGGTAATCATTGGCATGCCTCAGATGCTGTCAATAAAGCTTAACTTGGTTTGTACCCAAAGTGTTCCTTTGATGTTTAATATAAAATTAGTTGTACTATGTACAAATAATAAATAATGTACTGTAGATTGGATTGTTGAGATTTTTGCTATGCTTGAAGTGGCTTGCAGATATGCTTCAAGAGGAAGTTTGGCTGGTGAACCTTCCAGTGTGGTGTTTTGACAGTCCAGTAATCCAAGTGCTAAAAACTGTGAGGTAAACAAACTGCGAGGGTTACTTGCGTAGCATTGACACTGTTGGGAGGAGATGCATGACAAGTGTCTGTTGTATTTGTCATGTATTATTCTCCCTTGATGGTGTTTGAGCTGTTCGTTTACTGGGTGCCTGTATCTGTTGTTCATGTGCTCACAGGCTTAGTCAAGATTACACACTGGACGTGTTCTTCAACCCTGCACAATAGTGCAAGTATACATTCATCACTTAAGTCGACAGCCACATATTATGTCAGAGAATGTGTGTGGTTATGGATCTTCTTATGAAAACCAATAAGCAATTTAGCTACATTATTTTACTGAGGTATTTTTAACTTTTTCATTCCGAGTTGCAAATTTTAAGGCTCACTTGATGTGCGTGTTTCCTTTTATCAAGTTATCTTGACATTTGGTGTACTCAAGCTATTTAACAGCTGATCACCCCTGTAATCAGCTATTAAAATATATAAGATTGTCAGTAAGAAATCTTTAAAATCCAAATATTAAACTACAGCTGAGCTGTGCCTCAGGACATTAACAAAATGCAAACATTCTAGCTGGGAAAATACCTAGAGTGCACCTGGTGATACCCTGTGTGGGACATGCTGGGATGCTCCTGAAAAGGAGCTTGAAAATCATGACGCTATATGTGATTTTATCGGTTTAAATCAAATTGCGATCCATTGTGGCTTAAGTGGGGTTACCTAAGCAGAAAGGCTGTTCAGAATGAAAAATTTCCCAATCAAACTTTTTGATCTTGAACTTTACACTTTATTTATGGATCCTCTGTAGTACCAGTGGTAAAGCTTGATTCACAATCCTCCATCCCTCACACACTTGCATGTTTTTTTGGTTTGATCTATAAATAGGTCTCGGGGAGCCTCCCAGAATTTCACTTTGTGTTTTGTGAAAGTCCAAAGTGAGCAAGGCCCTGTTTGCTCAGTCTTTGTGCTTGAAGCCTGGTGTTTGTCGTGGAAGGCGTGCCAAAGTTAGCGCATGTCTGTAGGAGTAGGGAACTCCACTGAAGAGTAAATGGAAGTTTGAGGAGGAGAGGGCAGACAAAAGAGATTCGTAGAACAAGGTCCAGGGCATTCTTCATCTCAGAAGAATACTCTGTTAAAAATTTGAAGTCATTGGGAACGCCATCTATGCAGACATACTAACTGTCAACAACAGCAGTGTCTACTTTTAGAAACGCATTTTATTTAAACTTGTGTATGCTTGACTTTCACTATGAAATTTTGTTTAAATAGTTAATAAGCTCATGAAACATATACTGTAGGTATTAAGGCTTGGTTGCATTCACCCTTGCACTGCGAATTTTGGCAAGCGAAGAAGAGTGTGTGTGAACCCGCACAAACTAAAAAGAAGCCCCTTTTTATGCTCTTTTCTGCTTTAGATCCTGGGAGAGTGAAGTAAAGAAACGTGTCACTAACATGATTTCCTCACCCATTGTGAATATTCAGCATAGCTATGTGTGAAGCACTGCCCACACAGAGGTCAATGCCAAACCAAGCAACTTCTTATTGGTCTGCACTGCAAATTTGCATGTCGAAGTAAACCAGAATTGAACCCCATGCAAAATTTGCTTAGGGAAATTACCAGAGCTTTTCTACCAATAGGATTAAGTGTTCCATAACGTGGCGGTCACATAGACATTCTACTGTATGGTCGGTACACTGGTGAGGAGACAAGAAGCTGTTTTTTAATGGATGTATATGGAGGGGATGCTACAGTGTGCTAAATAAACTGCTTTTATGAGAAAACAGCTCATCACTTAATAAACTGACCGCCGGTCCAGTAATCTTCATCATATTGCACACTAACCAATCCTTTTGGAATGTACTATGTGTGGAGATTACTACGATAAAATTGCTGTTTTATATGAGAAGACACTGATAATTTTTGCGACAGGTAGGTGTCAGTTTATGGATCTCCATTCGTTTGTATGGTATCCGCAAATGGTTACTTACTGCCGTAACATGCTAACTGACCTTTACGCTCTCTCCTACAAAAGCATGGAGGTTGTTATCTCAGTTTAGAAGATCTCTGAAATTACTTCACCACCAGAAGTCCATCAGGCACAATCTCTGAGCCTTAAAAGTGCACTCAGTAACTTTTTGTTTGTGTCATCTTGGATTTTCTGTGACACCTGGTGGTGTGAATGGAGCAACATTAAAAATCAATAGCTTTCAGTTAAAGATGCCATTGTAGAAATGCACTATTCACAATCAGCTATGAATAATTTAAGAGTGAAAATGTCCAATAATGGTGCGGCTACTGAGATTAAGTGTGGCATTCAGTTGGTCATGTGACTCTAAAATGGCAGCCCCCATGAGGGCACCCCTGCCCCATGTAAAATAAAACGTATACATTTTTTTGTATACTTTTATATTTATTATTAAAATAAAAGCTTTTATAAGGCTACTGGTATGACTTGAGTTCTCATCTCATGTGAGTGGACATTATTTTATACATATGTCTCAAAATTACAATTCATTTCTTTAGGAGTAAAACTTTTTTAATGGGAAAAAAGAGGGCACCTTTAATCAGACCTTAAAATGTAGCAATTTATTTTAAATATTCCAAATACAACTACTAATTGTTTACACTAGAACATTTCAATTTAAATAAAAGATTGAAATAAAAACTTTTTTTAAAAAATGTTTTATCTGAGAACGTCAGAACCTGGCTATTATGTACCTATTCAGTAGTTGCATATGCCGGTTTGGTTCATGATTCAATGTATTTTTCAAACGTTTGTATGTCATGGAATTGTGTTCGCGTTGTTTATGTGAGTTTTGATTATTTATCTAGCCTACTCTTATATTGGGCGAGAAATTTTTAATGACTTTCCAGCGATTATGTGATGTTATATGTCTCGTTAGTAAATGGCATATTTTGGGTTAAAAAAAAAAAAAAACATGGGTTTAAAAAAATAAAGCTTTTCGGATACATTGTGGCACACTGATCGCAGACGCAGAGCAAGAAAGAGTCGAAGTGCCGATGTAATGAAAGCAGGATGAATCTGTCCAGGAGAAGAGGAGCCCTCTTACATCTCACATTCACTCTGAGTTTCACTCTAGCATGAATACAGTACCACATATAAAGCAATTGTGATTTTAAAAAATCCCACTGAGACTATATTTTCCGACGGAACCACTACTTTTTTATTGTCATAATAATGATTTAATGGTAAACGGGCGTTTTATTTTTCCACCTTTGCTATTTACGGTAAATCAATAAAGTCGGAATTGAATTCATTGGCTGGCAAATGGAAAGTTAGTGTTCAATCCAGTATTTCGATTTTTTTCTATGGTAGGCTATTACAGTATTTAATAGGGAGATTATTGCTGTGAATCGATATTTAAACTGTATGGCTTAACGAAACCCATACGTTTTAAATATATATGTGTGGTTAAAACACACACACTATAATGATCTGTGTAATATTTATTATTGTCATTACTGTTGTTGCCATTATTATTTTCATAATTATCATTATTAGAACTACCTCAGGTGCTAAGCCGGTTATGATCAATGACGTTGATTTTCATTCCTCTCAGGATAATGTAACGAGGTGCACAAAATGAAGAAGAGAAAGGCTTGGCCACAGAGGGAGGCGCCTCTCCGTTTTTCTCGTCTTTGAAGAGTTTGTTCTCTCACTTTCAGAAGAGGACATACGCGTGAGAAAGTCAATTGCTCGAGAATTATGCTGCTTTAAAGAAGCGCGTGTGGATTTTACCCGCCAATACACTCTCAGCTACCTTCGTGAAGCGCGAGGCGGTGAGGATTTGGCGCGCTCGCACTCAACCAGTCGACCTGGGAACGTACGGTAAGGCGCGTAACTTCATGTCATAAACATATTGAGATGTTGTCAGCTGAGTTTGAAATTATAGCGTTCTAGAATGGTTTAACGGCGTTTGGTTCTAATTCAGACCTCAACAATATGTACCCCCCCTCAGGCAATAAATATTAGACGATTGGTGTGTTATTGAAACTTTTACCAGGCTGGTGCCATCTGGAGACAATGTAACCTACCTGTCATTCTGCTCTCACAACAAAGATTAGCATAGTGAAATGCAGAGCCTGCTGGATGTATTGTCACAAATAAACACAGTTTAGTTTATCCATTCGTCATTTAGTGTGGAAATTGATAAGAAAGTGGGGTCAGTTATTTTAAATGGAGAAGTCGAAATTGGATGTTCTTGCAAACCCATTATACCGTATATAAAGAGTAAGTATAACTTGCATGAAATCGGTCTGGTGTAAGCGAAAGTTGTCTTCACTCTAAAGCTGTTTTGAGCATTAACTGTGTAAGTGTAAATTAAAGCACCATTGCCTGAGCACAGACACTCAAATTGTATTAATATTTTCGTTTTTTCTAAACATGGATGAGAATATATATATGAGAAAATAATTTCCATGTTGATGTTGCTGATGATTTGAGCACATATACTTACACACACATAGTTTAACAGATTTTTATTTTATTTGTATTATTTTACAATTAACATGTCAGAAAAGCTTGAAGTACAGTAAAACACTTGTTCCACATGTGAGCTGAGGTATGACCTTGTGAACTCAGTTTATTTAAATTATTGCAAATTTCAGATTCCACTGAAGGCTTGATTTCATTTCTATTTGTCTTGATTTCCATTTTTAGGGTTGGCATTCTGGACGCTTTGCTTTCTTATAAGCCTTATTAAGAGTCTTGTTGGATTACCACAGCTATTGACACCTACCTCCATTACACGTCCACGTGTGTGTGTTTTTACATGTTGTTGTTTTTTCCAGTTTGCTTCACAATAACATTGGCAGTCAAAAGAAAAGCATACTTTCATCTGTTCTTGCAGACAATACTATGGGTGACTTGAGGGACAGGATTTTCTTTTTCTTTCAAATTCTTTTTATGTGTACAGGTCAGTCTTGTGCTGGCTGGCCTAGCTCTCACCTCTCTGGGCTTTACTTCTTTATGTCATGCTATGATCTTTTAAACCCTCTGTGTGAATGTAGATGTGGCTCTTTCAGCCTTCTGTTTTCATGTGCTCATTCCAGGTGAAGGACAGGGCTTAAATGAAGAATTCACACACATGAAGTGCTACTAGCCTCCAGCACATTATCAAACCAATCAGAAGCAAATATATTTAATTGGCATGTACAGTGAACCAGATGGGTTTAGAAAGTGTGTTGGTGGATATGTGGAGATATCTCACTGTGTCCTGCAACTCCATCACAGGGTCCACTTCCCTTGCCCTTAGCTGCAGTGAACTCCATTCTCTCTAAGGGTCAGTGCAATTATCTGTACTCCATCTGAATTGGGCCTCTGTGTCACTTTCTTGAAAATGCATAATGGTGCCAACAATCTGATGTACTGCACTGGACTGTCATCAATGTGATTATTGCTGTTGCAAAATATCAAAAACTCTTTTTTTATATTGACTCATAGCTGGCTCTAGGGTAGGCATTGCCCTCCTTTATTTTCCTTGAGCTGGCTTTTCCCAACATTCTGGAACGCCTTCCACACATTTTACTCCTTACAAAATAATAGATTTGACTTCCCCTTGTTGGTAACAAAATAATTAGCAAAACCCATTTTTTTTTATATAGCCCTCTCCATTTTTGCTTTCCTCATACATACTCTGCATTTTATAATCTATACCCATAAATTGTGTTTTTAATTATGTAATTTAGACAGAGATTGTTAATTGGCCTTGATTGTGGCAATGAAAAAAGCAGATCTTGTGATTGTTTACATTTTGACCCAAGAATTCTGGTTAGATATTTTTTCATTCAGTAAATCAGAATTTACAAATACATGCTTTTTTTTTGTACCAAGACTGACTCATGGTTGCATGTACTTGGCTTTCACTTAATTGTTGGTGTTAGTTGTTTTGCCAGATGAAATCCATGTACGCTCAAGAGCATTCCTACTTCGCAAGAGGTTCATGATACTGATGAAGGACATTACCTTTTTCTCTTTATCTGAACATCTCTTACCAAACTTTTGATAGCAAAGAATGTTAAATGGACTTATTGTTCACCCATGTTTGTGGCTGAAAGCAGTCTTTAATACAATAAGCTGTATTCTCCCAAAATTGCCAGGTCAGATACATTAATCATGGTGGCGTCGGTGCCTTTGAAAGAGCAGGCCAGGTCATTACTTGAAGCCTGTCTGTGGCTGAACTGGGCGACATGGAAACGCTTTGAATGTCGTTAGTTCATCCAGACACACTAATGGCTTGCCCCCCCCACCCCTCCGTAAACTTAATTTGAACAAATGGGATGTGAGCTACAGTATAAAGGCCTGTGAGGATTGGCTGGCCTCTGTCTGAGTGGTGCCCCGATTGAAATAATTACCTGAGGATTCATTAGGATACTGGGTAGATGTGAATGCAACATGAACACACTGAAATCGACATGTTGCTTCCGAAAGTTCATGTACACTGAAATCAACTCCTGAACAACTGACAAGCGACATCCCCCATCAGACATTTTTGCATCAGTACAAGAATGAATACTTTCCCCTTTAGTGCTGCTGAGACAGGTTCTGGTCCCATGGAAACCATGGAAACCATGAAATAGTCACAAATAAACAATAGTGAGTGTGTTTCAGAGGTTTCATTTTCGCTCTAAAATAAAATTAATAGTCCACTGATGGTTAGGTTTAGGGTTAGGGTTTGGGTAAGGGGGTCGAGTTAGTACAATACGCATCCCCGTTGACTATTATCATTTCAAACTAAAAATACAACTTGCTTTTGCTGCCACTCTGGCCCCATTTATGCCTTGCATTAAAATGTTTTTTTGTTATTTTTCTGTGATCAGATCGCTATTGCATAGCACTTGACCACATTCAATGACGTGTAAAAACACCCAAGACACATTGTGATCGGATCATGTTCGGATCATTGAATCCACATTCGGAGTTGGTCAGGAACAGATTCACAATGAAAGTGTAAATATGAATGTGTTTTTGTTATTCGGATACAACTGCATAAGTAATTAATAATGTGATGAGGTTACACTACAGTTATCCTATGTTAAAGCACTGTGCTGCTTTTTCTTATCTTTTCTGTTTATTTTGCAATCACAACATGAAGGGCACATCAGAGAGCTGCCATCTTGCAATCTTGTTGCCCGAACAATGAACAAAATCCCATGAATAATACCATTGGAATACACTTTGAATATCTTGTCTCTCTCCTCATCTCCCTACTCGCTCACATCTCTCTCCTGTTTACTAATCACTATTCGGCTCACGTAACACTGAGGTGAAACCAAACTTCACTCATGCCTTTCAGATGAAAAGCATATTTAGCACCTACAAAGCACCAACCGTGAGATGAACATCATTACATTTGCTACGACAACCCGAAATGTTGCTTTGGCTGTCGCCAAAAAATGTTCAATGAAGGAAAAACCCTGACTGTCAGAGGGATGGAAAACATTTGAATTATCCATTAATGTTTTTAAAATTCACTAAAAGACTGAGAATTTTCAGTAAGCACAGCCTCTGGTGTAATTTGTATGTAGCGCTTTACATTTTGCCTGACTAACTTTGATTGGATCTCTATCTGAGACGCATTTGACTACAAAGTGTAAATGCAACCCAGCTAAAGAATATTAAGGATATTATCGATAGGTGTAAATGGGGCATCTATGGAAATTTTCACTAAGAAACTGGAGGTCACACCCAGAAACTTGAGCGCACACATGCCCATACATTCAACAGAACTTCCGTTTTCAGCCACTGGGGGGCAGTTATTTAAATTTTAGTAAGCACAGACTGTTTTCAGCAGCACAACTTTCGAACAGCTGTTGCCAAATGTGCGATCAGTCTGGTGAAAGTGGACTTTAACTTGATCTTTTGGCCCGGTAAACTTTAATACTAGACTACTTTAGAGTGTCCTGGTCTTCCTCAGTGCAGAGTGCATGGGGTAGCTGAAGACTACCTGTTTTATGTGAAAGCAAATTTAGTGATTAAGCTTCTCTGTTTTCAGCCACCAACTCTTATCTCAAGTGTAACTCCTCTGGCTTCCTTTTATAGAATATTTGGTAGCTTAATGCATTTCCGTCTTTCTCTCTCTTTAGAGGTCGCTGTGACTATTCCGGCTATGCCTAAGGAGTGAAATACTATCTTCACCATTACCCTCTTTCCTGATTTATTCCCATTTAAGGACATGTTCATCCAAGTGTTCTTTCTCTGTCATTCCGTTTTAAATTGCATTTAATCTTTCTGTATTTGGTAACAAAGCAAAAGGCAAGACATTTTAACGAAGAAGAGAGAAGGTAAAGCTGTTTGTCCAGGATGGAATTCAGAGAGGAAAGGACATTAACTACAGATTCTGAATTACTCAACAAAGAGTTTAGCTTACATTAATCTGTAAGACTATACACTATAAAGTATATAGCCTAATAATAATCGTACAGCTCAAATGGATGTATTAGTGTCACTGTAAGCTGTCAACTCTAAGCATTTTCAGAGTTTCCTAATGCTGACCCTTTCTTAGACTGGTCCTTTTGTGTTTTCACAAAAATCTGGCAGTTGGCAGTGTTTTCCTGGTGAATTAATGGATTTTTCTTTAGATCAAGAGAAACATAAATACATTTTTTAAGTAATTTGTAAAGGGAATGGAGTGAATGTGTAAGACTATAAAACAGACCATGATCTTCATTGAGAAAGACGTATTATTTCTGATCATCAATGTGGAGGACGGACATAATGAGTGAGGAAAACTGACATTATACATTGCTAATCATCTATGAGGAAATGTTCAATCATCACAAATCATAAATTAGGAAAATAATAATTTATTATTACTGATTATTAATGAGGCAAACAGATACTATCACTGATCATTACCGCAAAGTGGGTACATACACTTTTACTTCACCATCACACAAATTCCTCTTATTTATTTAGCTAAATATTAAAATAATTAAATAGAAGCTTCAAAGAAAGATTAAATGATTTGAGAGCAGGAATTTACTGAAAAGTTCAATCACAGTTGGATGGAGTCCCATCAAACTACATAAGATTGTTGGTAGTAAGAGGCTGAATGATTTTATCAGTGAGGCATAAATGTAGTCCATCCCCACCAGGTTTTCAAAGAAGTTTTTGTTATTTGAAGTGGTACAATAAAGATACAAAATAATTGAAATAGGCTTAATCGCAGCTTCATGTAGTGTAATGGAGGATATGAGTGTGTGTGCATGTGCATGTTTGCACAATTGTCATGCGCAAGCTGTTTGTGTGGTCCAAATAGGCCTGTGACTCAGTTGAGGGTATGGAAGTGAAGGGAAGTGCTCTCGTGGTCTGTCCGACAGGCTTGTGAGGCAGCCATGTGGTGTGGAATGCAAACAGTGGCCGCTGCATTTGCGTAGCAAAAATAAAGCCTGCCAACCAACGTGCCCCTTTGGTCAAGGCTCACGGCCTCTAACCTGAACACAGCTGATTTAATTCCTGATGTACCATACACTCAGGCATTTACTCCTGTAAGAAGTCAAAATGGAATGATCCGGGACGTGGGCACATCAGTGATGTTCATCTGACTGCGTCATTAGTGTTGACAAATCCTCTTATTTCAGATGGACCTGATTACATGAGAAGCAACAAATAGTATCAGTATTTTCTGACCTACTGTTTGAATATATTGGAGGCAATCCGTATGGAGGTACCCAAATTGGGCCTCAGTAATTTAATGTATTACATGCATCTTCGTTATTTGCTGCTCAGGTTTGTACTTTAAGGACACACAACCGTCTATTACTATGAATTATATCTAGGAACATCAGGGTCTAATTAACTTTTTTTTATTATTCTTAAAGAGAGATTGAAGCCAGCAGAAACCTGAATTGGATGGATCTTTGCAATTAATGAGAAGTTGTTTTTGCTATCATATCCTCTCAATGACATGAATGGTGGTCTGAAAACCACAACATGTGTTCACAATCCAATAATCAGCACTTTTTCTTCTTGGACACTGTAGCAAAAGAGTCAATTTCAAACTGTTAATACTGGTTTTCTTGGCAGCATACACTCTCTCTTCACCTCTTCAGTGGCTGGACTCTGACAGTAATGAGAACGTGCCTTTTGCCAGAGAAGGATTATTGAATTATATGCTTGGATGTCACACACTCAGACATACTGCTATTGAACCCAAGTTCTGGAGCATAAGCACATTAATCAATTAAGCACATTGTTTTGAATGTCTGCAAATAGCTTAAATGCACATTGTGTAAGTTTCAGTTGGTTACAATATATACCAGTGCATAAATACCTAAAAACCTGAAGGGCATGAACAGTTCTTGAGAAGACAGGCTTTGCTCTTTGCATGTGTCAATTGTGGTTTGGAGGTTGAGGGTGAAGAAGTTTAGAAAGCTAGAAGAAACACTGATAGATATATTACATGCACCTTATGGCTGAAGTTCACACCCCCAGATAAAAGGATGTCTGGCAATGATCAAGCAGACCAGGCTGGTGGAGTGTACTTTGCATCTCCATTTTCGCCAGGTGTCTTTTATTGGCTGGCTGATTTAGTGTGGCCTATCCTACACCACTGAACCTCATCATTAATTACAGGTAGACCTGGCACATCAAACACCTCTAATGGTTCTGTCTGAGATGGAAGGGGGGGAACAACCTGGGAAGAATGGGCGCTGAAATAACACAGGGGACTCTCTTGAGAGTTATGCTTGATGAGGCATGTCTACTCCAGTACAGATAGGTTAAAGCTGAACCTCCAAGATTATCAAACTAGGGGTGTACGATATATATTGTCTACGATAATATCACAATTGTTGTTTTAACGATATGCGAAATCACATTATCGATTATGTCACTCATTTTCAAAAAACATTCAAAAAGCTGTATTAAGTGTCCACAAATTCACTGCGTGCTGCAGCAGAGTAGTATATACTACTGCACATGCTCATTCAGATCGTGATGTTAGATTGCGGTGTGTATGACAGAAGTTAAAAATGAGCGAAGAAACGGCAAGAGGAGAAGATCATCTAACATCAACAACCTTGTAAACCACGCTTATTAAATTGCTAGACGTTGTTCGTCATCAATAGCATGGAGGTGGTTTGGTTTTGAAAGGTTAGATGCTAGTCAAAAGATGGCAATCTGGAAACTGTGCCAAAAATCGGTTACAGTCAAAAGCAGCTCGACGACCAACCTGTTTCACCATCTTCGAACAACCCACCACACTGAATATGAGGAATATGAAAAGCTTTGTGAGTCAACTGAACACAACACGCCTGCAGCTACAGGGTAAAAGCAAAAACACACACTCAACAAACTTTGGCCGAATCGTTTCACAAAAAATTTCCTTACGACAAAAAAAGCGACAGATGGCAAGATATAACAAACGCTGTCACCAATTACATCGCAAAAGAAATGGTGCCAATTCAAGCGGTTAAGACTTACACATTTTTTTTTCATCTTTGACTTTATGCAAAAATTTACAGAAGGGTGTAATTTCTTTACAAATGCAATCATTGTTTTTTTTCTTGTGCTGTGTTTGAAAGAAGTTTGCATTTGGTGACTTTTATTACAATGTCATATTTTTGCTTCTTGCTTTTATGCTGCACAGCCTTTCAGCAGAGCAGTGTTTTGTATTGTTCTTACTTCAGTTTAAAATAATAAAGTTCTCTTTTCCTTCAATATATTGTTTCGATTAATAATATCAACAATCAATATTATCATGTTATGCTATTAATATGTTGTAAGAGGGAACTAGTACAATATAAGCATTCAACAAATTTTTTTTTTGAAAGATGCAAAATATTGTCTGTTTATCGTTATCGGCAAAATCCCAGAAAATATCGCACACCCCTATATCAAACCTGTTGAAAATATAAGTTTATGTTTTGGATGCTGGTGTTCTGGTGTCCCTACCAGACTTCGTAACAAGCTTAAACAGCAAACTGGTCTTTTTACTACCTGATCTCATAGAATCACGTTCCTATACCTACATTTTTGCAAAATAATTTTTACATTGCTTGTTGTATTTATCATGTCAATTTCCTAGTGAAATGAACACTAGAGGCACTAAAACAACTTTTATTCCCATTCAAAAAATCCTGAGTGCAATGGCTGGTTATCATTTCATAAAGATGTTCTTTTTGCACTGTTTCTCACAAAATGCTGTCTAAAAGAGCTGGGCTACTCAAGTTCGAGTCTAGTCTCATCATAGACTCTGATACATTTTTTTATTTGAACTTGAATCTGACTTGAACCTTTGGAAATCATGGCGTACATGGGACCCAACAAGTGGTAAAATCGCACGAAGCTACTACTTTCCCTTTTGGTACAAGCGTTTGTGCAGTCAATTCGATGTTCGCGTTTCAAGAGCAGAAGGTGTCATTGCTACAGTCAAGAGCTTCACTGAGCCAAGTCACCCACATGTCTCTCAATATTTACAGAACAACATAACCTGTTGCAAAATAAAAGTAGCAAAAATGGTATTCATATTAGGCTATTAAATCTTTAGGTGGAATGTACACACACCTGCAGACTATTATTTTTAAGTCCACGCAAAGTTGCCAGCTTGAACTTTATGCCCCATCTCGGAGGTCCATAATCTTAAAGGGATATTCCAGGTTCAGTTCAAGTTAAGCTTAATTAACAGCATTTGTGGCATAATGTTGATTGCCACAAAAATGTATTTCGACTCGTCCCTCCTTTTCTTAAAAAAAGCCAAAATCTGGGTTACAGTGAGGCACTTACAGCGGATGGGAATGGGGCCAATCCTTAAAAGTTTAAATACTTACTGTTTCATAAGTATAGCCACAAGACTTAAACAATATGCGTGTTACGGGATTTTAGTGTGAAATCCAATTTTACAACTTTATTGCCATGACGATGTAACACCAGAACCATTTAATCCTTGTAAACGACCGTTTAAACAACTTTACAGCTCAAACAACACACTTTTAACAGAGAAATTAAAGCACTTTTCTAAAATGATAAGCTTCACATTTCTGCCTTTAAACCCTTCAAAAATTGGCCCCATTCACCTACATTGCAAGTGCCTCACTGTAACCTTGATTTTTTTTCTCTCCTTTTCTCCCCAATTTGGAATGCCCAATGCGTTCTAAGTCCTTGTGGTGGCATAGTGACTTGACTCAATCTGGGTGGCGGAGTACAAATCTCAGTTGCCCCTGCATCTGAGACCGTCAGTCCGCACATTTTATCATGTGGAGGCTCATGCTATTCTCCACGGCATCTACGCACAACTCACCATGTGCCCCACTGAGAGCAAGTACCACATTATAGGGACCACTAGGAGATTGCCCCAATGTGACTACCCACCCTAGCAACCGGGCCAATTGGTTGCTTTGGAAGCCTGACTGGAGTCATTCAGCATGCCTTGGATTTGAACTTGTGACTCCAGGTGTAGTAGTCAGCATGTTTACATGCTGAGCTACCCAGGCCCCCTTTATTTTTAGTTTTAAAGAAAGGAGGGAAACCACTTATTTCTGTGGTTATCAATATTATGCCACAAATGCTGTCGATTGAGCTTAGCTTGTGTTAAACATGGAATATTCCTTGACTGTTTAACTTTTTTAATAGTCTGTAAATCATTATTGCTAAAGCAGACAGCAGCTCTAAACTGATCAAATAAAAAGCAGCACCTATTTTTTATTGATTGACTATAACTTCAACGCATTGATAAGCTGCTTAAAATAACTCCTATTCCAGCATTTTTCCACTTTTCATTCAACCATGCACAATAAAATATAAAAATGTATGGGGGAGCGAAATGTTATGTTTTTAAATTAATTATAGACTATGAAATGTATTATTCAATGTCAGAGGATGTTTATGAAGCTAAACTTCATGTAACGAGTTACATTTAATTTTTTTTTCTTCATTTTATTTATTTTAAAATGGGGCAGGGCGGGGGGTCTGGGTTTAAGTTTATTGTTTACGGTTGGGATGTAGGTTTTGTTGATTTAAAACTCAATAGAGCATTAACCTTAACCACATCTGTTCGGGAGAAAATGTAACTTGCTTTTAGCTCCACAAAAGCAGAAGGAAGCAAGTTTTCTCCCAGGATAACCTTGTACGTAGCTTGATTCATGCATCTTTCACAAAGATGAATCTGCCTGATTCTAGCTTTGCTGAAGCACTCCAGATCATCACAGATGCTTCACCAAATTTCACAGTGGGTGCGAGATACTGTGGCTTGAAGGCCTCTCCAGCTCTCTGTCTAACCATTAGATGACCAGGTGGAGGATTGGTGATGATCTGGGAGTGCTTCAGCAAGGCTGGTATCAGGCAGATTTGTCTTTGTGAAGGACACATGAATCAAGCCACGTGCAAGGTTATCCTGCAAGAAAACTTGTAGCTTGGAACTGCCGCGATATGTGAAAGGAACCATGTGGTATAATTTACAAAAATGTTGCCACAGTACGTAGTCAAATAACATTTTAGCAGGGATGGCTCACCATGAAACTCACCATTAGAATAAACACACCATCTATTTTTGTATTTTTTGTGGCAGATTTCCAAACATCAGTACTCACACACCCTTGACAGTGCACAATAACAGCCGGTCCCTCATTAGCATTTGCTGTAATGACCGAGTAGGTTGCATCCATGTGATTCACAATGATGCCAATGTGATACTCTCCTATTCTTTAATGGTGGCATGTATGTGCCTGAAGGCAGGTTGCTCTGCTTTTGAAGCATGCCTTTAATCAATGAGTCCCAGCATTGAGGTCATCAGCACCGCTCTGCCTCTTGCTCTGCAGTTCCTCAAGAGTGCCGCCGCATGGTCCTGTCCCTCAGGCACCCTCAGCTTGCATGTTAACAGCCATGTTGCAGGACACGCAGAGCGACTGGCCAACACAGACACTGCTCAGGGCACTTAAACACAACCAGCTGCACCACTGGAGGTGAACAAGAGAACAATTTGAGATATTAAGATTTGTATGTGTCTGTATGTGGTTTGTGTTGTGGCTTTTTTACTTTCTCTCCACACTCCTCTGCTCTTTTGGTTGACAGGATATCACTGTGGCTTCCCTGTGTGTGCTTCCTCGTAGGACTTGCTCGACCCTGTGACCAGACAGAGTTCATGTGGTTCCAGGAACATGTGGGTTTCCCTACCCAAATATGAAATCAAATGAAGAGGGTTCTCATGTTTCAGTTGCATTTACATAAATTTAAGTAAGCCTTTAAGCAAATCAGATTCTCTGTTTGAGGCCTGTTTGAATTTATTTAGATATAAAGGCTGCTAATTCACTGATTTTTTTTTCCCCCCCCCATAGATTCTTTCCAGAGTGTATGCAAAGCCAGTCTTAAGACTGATCTGTTCACTGATTTGGGATGAAGTTTTTTACATTTATCTGAAGAAAATTTGAATGGTGCTTGCTCATGCAGAACTCACTGCCACAATGCTAGGATAATCTGGGTGGTTGCTAAAGTGTTCATTTCATACAACTTTATAATCCCTGCAGGGGCAATTCAGTTTGGGCACAAAACAAAATCAACAGACAAGCCAAATAATAACAACTATATCATTTAGTGATGTGATTAAATGACAATTTGTACGTATTATGTAAAAATTGCAATACTTTCTATATTAAGGATCCATGTAATGGGTAAAATGGATTAAAAAAACAAAAGCAAATTGTAGATACGTGACCTTTCCAAAATAAAACAGTTCTCAATTCCACATGGCTATTACAAAATTCAATTTAAATTTGGCTCAGTACAGGCCTCCTGGTTTACCTTATTTAATAAACGGATAGACCCCGGAACAAAACATACTCTATACTGGTTTGTAGAGCATCTTGGTACCCGTAGCCTATACTTAAGAGGAAGTAACTAAAACTGGTGATGGAGTACATGGGAGCTATCTACTGTATAATAATCCTGAGACTTTTTCCTCATCAGTGATTCATAAAGAGAAGACTGACTACGTAGACATAATCCCATGATTTTGGAACAGATACTTTTGATTGGATGTAGTTTCTGTTTTTTTTTTTCATTATTGATGTGTACCAGCACAAAATTATAAAAAATAAAAAATACTCTTGATATAGGAACTATAAATTAATGTAAGATACATTTATTTATACCAAACTAATTAAATTTCCTTAAGAAATATTGTCGTCGATGTTCTTTCTTAATAATGGCTTCTGTTCAAATTTCAGTTAATCATCAAAAATGGTACTTAAATATTTGTACTGGTCTACAATCTCCACCTCCTCACTATGGATACTCATGGGATAATTCAACGGAGCCTTTCTTCTAAAATCTAAAATCTACTTAGTCTTGGAGATGTTAAATTCCAGCTGATCACTAACACACCTCTCAATGAACCTAAGAGCATGGCCATGCTCTTGCTCAGACTCTGACTCTGAGAGGGTTGTTAATGAGTTGCTTTGTGGTTGCTAGGGTGTTTTGATGCCTGCTAGGTGCTTGCTTCCTGCAAAACTCACTGCCACAGTGCTAGGGTGGTCTGAGCTTGCTATGACTTTGCTAAGGTGTTCTGTGGCTACTAGATGATTGATTCCAGAATCCAGCATCCAGCCCCAGTTCAAAACAGGTGAACAAGTCACTATGATACACTGGTGCCTACTTCAAAATCTATTGGATTTATTCATTTATTTATTTTTGCCATTTTAATGTTGGCCAGGTGTGAATCTGATCACTTAGAACAGTAATGATACACCTCTCCTCAACAGCGCGCAATACTCTGGTTCTGGAAGTAAAAACACATTAATTTTCTCCATTGACAAATTGATTTTTTAACAAAAGCTTATACATCTTTAATGACCAACCTACTGTGAGCTCTGATGTTCTTTATTGGTCAATGTTCTGTTGAAAGCCATCATTCTGTTATTTCAACCTAATTTTTAAGTGTTTAAAAGCAGAGAATGATCCACAAATCAAAGAATCGTGGCAAACAAAGCAAAAGAGCTCTGCTGCGACTGCCCACTCCCATGACACATGGGAATGCTGCTGTCGAGTCGGTCTCCCTACACTCAAATTATATATATATTAGTATATCTGAATATTTTGCCATACATTTAAAAAATATTGTTTATACTTATAATCAACATAGTCAATAGTTTTATATTTCTCACATTTTTTTTATTTGATTATTTCATTTGCAGTGCTTTATGGGATTGTACTTCATTTACTCATTAAAGACGTAAAGTAACACGGCTTGTACTTTTGACTTTTTGTCTCATTTTCAAATACTTCCCTGCTCTCTGTTCAAAGTTTGTAAAGTTGTGATTCATCTCAGAGCTGGCTAGTTTGGTTCATGGCTTAGAAGTCTTTATGAAGGATTTTATGAAATCTCTATGGAAAAATACTTTCAGAAGCAAGACCGCTAAAAAAAAGTGGGCGGGCACTGTTGCTCTCCCTAAGCTGCATGATTTTATGTATTATTTATGTATGTAGCACAAATGGTGTGGTACAGGTTATTTTTTAATACATTTAGAACAAACCCCTAACCCCAAATACGAGCAATAGTAGCAGTGATTGTTGCATTACAAGCATCCCTAATTAATAATTCACTTAGTAAGTGTGAAATATTGTATTAAAAACCATTTTGATAGCTGGTAACGTTCTTAAAGCCTGCTGTGTGTTTGAGAGGCAGGTAGTGCTCTTATCATAACCTCTGGCCTAAACCCCCAGCATGCCATATCAGCTTACAGGAAGCAGTGAGGTGGGAGGTCGTCAGGGAATGAGAGGCCAAAGGGCTTATTTAGAAACTGACAGCACAAAATTAGTTGCACAGAGCCAAAATGCTGGCCAACCTATTAGCCAGATTGCACTTCCATAGCCTATAATAGTTTTCCACATTCTTGTGGTGGAGCTGGTTTTGTTTTTCAGTTGGTATTTTCAGTCTGATATTGATTTATTTCTTACGATCAGTCTGGTTTTTCTGCAATAGGTTTATACATTCTGCTGGATAGGAGCTGAAGAGTGAAAGAGGGCATCCGGCCAGACTGTAAGAATGATTCTTGTGGTCAGGAACACAGATGTGTACAGTCCCAGCCATAACACGGATACACATGCACATCTTATAAACAAACAATCACACATTTGCAGCTCAGGGCGTATGGTTTTATGTCACTCATGATCAAAGCAATTATGAAGTTTAGATTAAGTGCCACATATTTAAAGAAATTCAGAAATGTATACATTTAGAATTAGAAAATCATCAGAATGTAATAAATCTTTGCAGATAAACATTTCAATTTTAATACAACACATGCAGGAGTTGTAGGGTGGAAGACACATTTAAATAGGACTCCATGCTGTAAACCCTCTTCACAGAATGTCCACATTCATCATTGGTCATATGTGGTCTCTGTCATCTGAACCCATCCTCCAAGGATGCCATAAATATGTCTTGAAGCTGTTGAAACCAGGCTCATATTTATTTGACTGGATTTAGCAGACATAAATTCTAAATTTGCCTTAAACAGCCAATAAACCAAGATGACTGAAGATCTTAAGGTCCAGCATTAGACATTTTTAATGCTCCTGAGGAGCACATGAGATAATGTTATTTCAATTATTCAGCATATCGTTCAAGAGTGCTTGGGTCCGGTGAACTTAAGAATAGATCAGGAGTTGTGGCCCAATGGTGTTGGATCCATAGTCTGACGCCTCCTACTGCATGAGCAAAGCATAGCAAAACATCCTTGACCCTGAGTTGATCCAGAATGAAAAGAGCTGAAAAATCGTGTTATCAGTCTCCAACTAAAAGGCAACTAAAAACAAATGAAATAAAAAAATAAATTAAAAAAAACTCAACCCAAGACCATTTTTCTAGAACTAAAGTGTGAATTATGGAGGGTCTGAACTAGAGGTTGACCACTGTATAATTTTGCTTATTAATCGTCACTTATAGCAGCTTTTGGAACAATAGGATATTGTGAAGAATGAGGGATTTTTTCAGCAGTGCTTACGGGTTCTGAAGTACGACTGCAGCAGTTGGAGGTGAATTAAGAATCACTGACTATTTGTGGGGATTTGCTGTGTCTAAATACACTCACTGAGCACTTTATTAAGAACACTATGGTCCTAATAAAGTGCCTCACATGTTCTGCTGTTGTAGCCCATCCACCTCAAGGTTCAACGTATTGTGCATTCTGAGATGCTATAACTGCGCCTCTATATGTTTCTTAGTTTTTTGCACCACCATTCTGAGTAAACTCGAGATTGTTGTGTGCGAAAATTCCAGGAGATCAGCAGTTACAGAAATTCTCAAACTAGAACATCTTGCAATGGTCGAAATCACTGATATCATATTTGTTCCCTATTCTGATGGTTGATGTGAATATTAACTGAAGCTCCTGACCCGTATCTTTATGATTTTATGCATTGCACTGCTGCCACACAATTGGCTAATTAGATAATCACATGAATATGTTGGTGTAGGTGTTCCTAATAAAGTGCTTGTTGAGTGTATGTTGTCTTCATTTTCAACATATCCATATTTTTATACTCATTATATTGCTATTTTGTTATTGCGATTAGATAGTCAAGTCATAGAATTGTATTTGTATAGCACCTTTCCCAACACACATCATATCAAAGCAGCTTTACAGAAGATCAGGAATTAACAGAAGATAAAACAGTAATGTCTGTAATGTCGATGAGTCATCATTGTGTAATTAGATCAAATATGATTGTTAATCGTGTATAAAAAAAAGTATTTAAATAATCATTTAATTAATAACCCCAGTGAGCAAGCCGAAGGCGACTGTGGCAAGGAACACAAAACTCCATAAAATGTTGATTAATGGAGAAAAATAACCTTGGGAGAAACCAGACTCACTGTGGAGGCCAGTTCCCCTCTGGCTAACATCATGAATATAATGTCAATATTACTTATGTATAGTGCAAGTCATGGTTTAAAATTCTTAAACTAAGTAAGTGTTAAGGGATAGTGTTTAAACATATGTTTTGTATGAACTGTAAGATTAATGACTAATGTCTTTGAAGTCCATCCTGGATTAACTGCAGAAGTTCACTTAGATGCAATTGTTCTTGTTAATTGGCTGATGAAGGGTTTTGTTGGCAATTGTGAAATGTATTCCATTCCAAGAGTGTAGTCCATCAATAGACCGAGGTGATGCAAGCAGTGATCAGTGAGGTGCATCGCAGTTCAACCTGGCTGTTAATTTCGGATTATCATGAAGTGTTCTAAATTGAAGCAAGGGCATGCCAAAATATGTACTTTTCCAATGACTCAAACTTCCTTTTTCTTAGCCTCTGTTTGCACCTGGTGTAGATCTTTTTCACAGCAGCAAAATATTTGATTTTTGAGGTGAATGTAAACAAGGCTTTGAGGATCAGATTTATAATCTCTTCAATTGCATCCACTGTTACCCCCAGTCCGATGCCCCTGGATATTTGTTCACTGTGACCACATTCACAGAGAACACTGTAAAAGTGTAGTGTGAAAGCTCATCCATTCAAATGCAATCGAACACCAGTGAAGCACCACCTACTCACCTGTCTATCAATCGCTGCACAAAAACAAAACTTTTAAATTTACCGGTTACGTGTGCTTTTGAAAGGAAATACCTGTCTAATCTAAACAAAATTGTATATATTATTATATATTATATATTACAACCAGGTGTAAACGGTGATGTGTCTCGTCTGTCCACTTGTGATCAGATTGCCCAAAACGCAGTTTAAATCCAGATATAAACAGGGCCTTAGAAACTAATTTCAGGTTTGTTAAACAAATTGCTAAAATGATCACTCTTGTAGCTTAGGCTTTTATTTTCGCCTTTTTTTTAGTTAATTTTTGTGAATTAGATCAATTGATTGTGCCATCGAGTTCAGGTTCTTTTTAAACAGACCTCTCAGAGATGAGCAAGAGAAAGGATTCCATCCTCAGTCAATTCCACACAACTGGAACACAATAAAATATTTCTAAATACAGAAACGGCACGATCTGCTCTGTTGCTTGCTATTCCTTCTCCCCTAGCAAATAATTGGCCTGTCCTCATCAATCATTTTTGCGTTGCCGTGTTTGACTGAGTCCTGCTGTTTGAATGGTGTTAACTGAGACGCGGTGCCCCGTTCCTGACCCTGATATAAATCAGAGCCCCCAGCACAGGTTACACAGTCACAAATTGCAGTGAGTCAATAAACATCTGCATTGCTCAGAGCCCTTATCACCCTCTCTGTATCTCCGTGGCTTGTAAGACCCCTTGAGAACAACAAAGCTTCTTCTACACATTCTAATCTAATCACGTCAAGAATGCTTTTGACAGCATTTACTTCAAGGCTGTTTATTTTATGGACAACAGCTTTTTTTTAAACACTGTAGCTTTGTCCGCTGGCAAGTCAGCACTGGCCGCTCTCAGAGATTGCACCAGTCTCTGCCTCTGACAACAGTAACCGTGGTTTCAAAAGGCATTATGTCCATGATGAATGGGACACCTTTGATTATAAGTTTGTATGTATGTGTATATGTCACCCGCATGTTGCTCCCTCGAGTTTACATTACCTTCCTTGGTATGTTCTTGTAAGACTTTAAGTCGGTGTATAATGGAGCCATCCCTTTTTATGCAGGTGGGAGTTGGTGGCCAAAGAATCGGATCAGAGCAATGTCTGCTATGCCATCAGTCACCAATGCACCATGTCACAGGAAAAGCTGGCAGGTGTGTAGAAATTGGCCAATTCTTTGCTTGAACATCTGTTGATTCAAGTAACTAGCTGTCTGAAGATGCTCTAATTACTGTGAAAAACTGCCCTTACATTAATTTACCCATCAACCTCTGTTTTGTTTGCTCAGGTGTTTGTATGGGTTGTGATGTCTCTGCTGCCCCTCGTGGCAGGTGGCAGGTCAGGTTTCCGAGCAGAATCCGAAGCTGCAGTGGGACTACTTAGTGCTGGAGTGGAGGAGCCGCCTTTTGAGACTCTTCCAGACATTGAGGATGAGATAGAAGAGGGCAGTGACTCTCCATGGCATGATCTGTTTGGTAAGTAGGGTGCCTGGAAATGATTTCTCAATGAATGAATCAACAATGAATTATTCAACCCTGAAAAGAAGAAAGGTGGTAGATCTTACTCTCTCCGTTTCTCTTTATCTATTTCCGTCCCTCCTGTAGAACCATCTGTGTTTGTCGAGGAGGACCAGCAGCCAGCAAGATGGGAACGTTCACCCCGCTCACCAGACACCACTGACACACAGACCAAAGGAGCTCGCAAGAAAAAGAAGAAAAAGGAGAAGGAAGAAAAGAAAAAGAAAGACAAGAATAACAGGCGACGGCACAGCAGCCGGGATTGCCGTGTGGAAAAACAGGAGATGCGCGTTCGAGACCTGGGCATGGGCTTTGACTCAGACGAGATCGTCCTCTTCAAGTTCTGTGTTGGTTCCTGCCAAAGGTCACGTGGGAACTACGACGTGGCTCTGCGTGCTCTGCTGGCAAATGGCAGCCTGCCCAAGCGCACTGCCAGAAAGATTAGCGCTCACCCTTGCTGCCGCCCCACGAGTTATGAACCAGTTTCCTTCATGGATGCTACCACAACCTGGAGAACCATCAAGTCCCTCTCAGCTGCCAGCTGTGAGTGCATAGGATGAGGCTGGAAGAGGGAGCATGACCTAAACAAAAGGTGCAACGGTCAAAGAAAGGAGGAAGTGGGAAACCTCCTGGGCCATGGCTACAAAACAAGGTCAGGCAGTGTTGGCCCTGTTTGAAAAGCTGTGAGGGAATTTGGTTTGTCTTTGGGGGCTGTGAGTGATTCATAAGAACAGCCTATGTATACAAACTTTTATCACACCAAACCTCAGCAGAAAGAATTGGATGGGATTAGACCAAGTCAGAGAAGATGAGAGACTCTGGAGCAACATCATTGAGGATGCAAGAACAGTTACTTTGGATTGTCCAATTGAGTTTCTCTATAAACAGAAAACTACATGTTATAACTTGACGAGAGTTTGCTTACCAGGAGTTTCATCAGACATGGATACAGCACGAAACCCTGATTCATTTGTTAGACTCATTTGTTGATCCTGGATGTCAGTGCCCTTTTTCATGGCCTTCCATCTGGCATGTAATATTTCAGCCAGAATAGCAAAGTTTGGATCACTCATTATCAACAGCACATTATTGTTGTAATTACAATGTAATTGCACAAGCATATGTGCAGTATTATTAAAAGTTTAGCCCATAGAAACACATAGGCCAGTTAGTATTACCCTTTTTGCTGGAAGCGCTGAAGTTTGATTGTATTTGCCGTTGGTCTTTCATTTCTCAGGATCTTACCAGACTGATATAAACTGTTTTTCTGGTACATTTTAATGTTTATTTAAACTTATCCCATTCCATGAGGTCGGTTTTTATGATTAAATATGTTGATGACAGATATATGAGTGAAAATAGGTAAATATATAACAAAAAACTAGTATTTGATGCTTTACTGTAGGGACTGTCTAGAGCCGGTTATAGGACGATGCAATATCTTTCCTTTGAATTAATTGATGCTGGTGCATCAAATATTAATGTACAAAGTACATATGATGTTTAAAAAGAATTAACATTAAATACATTAGGTAAGCATTGTATATGTCTAAATTAAATTAAACTATTCTTAGAAGTTAGAAGACCAAACTAAAAGTCAAGCCCTGGTTCATCTTGCTAAAATTATTAATGTATTACTTAAGTAATAAAAAATGTGATAGTGGTTGCAGCCTAGTTGTTCATTTGTACAGGGCTTTCCCCATTATAATTTTATAAATATAGCATTATTTAATCGGGTCTAACTGACAGTGCTTATCCAGACACATTTGTGTTTTCTTTTTTCAACACAGATGACGACCACAATGTATTTGTCATTGTTTATCTTATTGTCACCAGATGGATGCCATGCATCCCTTAACACTTACTGTACACCTAACAGATATCATATTTATTTTTTCATTTAAGTTATTTATTTATTTATTGCTATGTCTACAGATGTGTCTTTTGGATGTTTATATTTATTCTTGTTTGTACCTTGGCCTCTGTTCTGCAATCCCTGTCATCTCATAATGAACCAGCATGAATAACAACAAGGCTTTGAATGGGGTCAGCTGCAAAATATCACAGTTGGGGTAAAAAACTGAGATATGTATTCCAAATGTTTTGATGGGATGAGAAGGACTTGTATATTTCTCCTGTCAGATCATGACAAATGCTTCATTGGATTCTTTTTTTTTTTTTTTTTTGAGTCCTCCGAGAGTTATAAAACTCTCAGAACACCTACAGGGAAGTCTCAGCTTCAATTTATGAAAAGGAAATTAAAATAGTTTTCTTCCAAAACTCTACGGATGAGGGGGAGACGGATATTGTTCTGATTAGCCCATCTGTCTGCCAAACTTGCTGACCTTAATAGCCTTGATGTTGTATTCAGTTTCAACATTTGAAAGCTGCTCCAAAAAGACTTTTAAAAATATAAATTCTCAATACCAGTAAATTGCTTAGCTTCAGTATTTTACATGTTTTAGTTATCTATTATTATTGTTGTTGTCATTGACAAAGTTACTCTTTATTTTTGTATTTCATATTTTCTATATAGGAATAAAGCTGTTTATACAAAATGTGAATTAAGATTCATGTCCTTGAATTTTAATCTAGAGGTAGCAACAAATAGAGTACATCATATGTAACATCTTTCTCTGGCAACCATCGTTTTAAATGACAAGCATACATGTGTTTGTACATCGCCATGTCTCGCATTTTAGGTCTGAAGAAAAGCCTAACTTATAAACAAATGAAAATGAGGAATAAGTATTTGTACATTAAACACTTTTAAATTGTAAAAAATTGAATCTGCAGCTCAAGAGCTTTTTCCTCCATTGACCTCTTGTCTCAGTTCAGCTAATGACAATCATCAGGTAGTCAGGTAGACTGCTTGGAGACATGTATGTGCATTATAGCACCATTAGGCCCTAGGTGAACCTCTCATCTGCTAAAGTGCAAAGAACGTTTCCATCTGTTGTTGGGCTGCTAATGAGCACACCCCTCACGGACCAGCCTGGCTGTGGCTCAGGGGCCTCTGTGCAGTGAGTTTGCACCTCTCACACAGTGGGTGAACTTAATTAACAGGAGATTGGAGCCTCTTCTACATTTTAAAGGGATAACTGCACTACTAGGACCAGATGCCTACGAGGACATTATTACAATGTTTAATACTTTTCAGTGGCCTAGCTTAAGGGTTAGTTCACCAAAAAAAGGAAAATTCTGTTACTTACGCACCCGCATGTAATTCCAAACCGATGTGATGAACACAAAAGGTGAATTTAAGTTGGGAGATGTAAACTTTCAACATGGCAGAGGGGAGTATGGTTTCTTTAGTGAATGATATTAATATTCTATTAATTTTTCTAGATACAGCTAGTTGTTTACACTTTCTGTTTTGGTTATATTCTGTACATTTATGGATATAGGCAACAATTTGATGCATATTGTAAATTTTTACACCAAGAAAATAGCATGTTTTTGCCCTAAATACCATTATTGTCTGCAAGCTGCATGAGTAATGCTTATTAGGCTGGCAACCATGTTTCCTGTTCTTTCCGACAACAAAACACTTGAATGTGACATACTTGTAATTACCACTTCAGAAGTGGGAAGTGGGATACTTTCGATAGCACATGATTGCAGCATTAGGATAATTCCTGCACTCAATGGTCTCGGCTTGCCCTGCATGGCAGAAGGGGCAAAGTCAGGGCTTGAGTTGAGGGGAGAGAGGATGCCATCCCTCATTACCATCCCCTTTAAATCAACTCTGTCATGGATTACTTAGAACTGATCATGCATCCTTGCCCATCCACTACTCGTTACAATATGAAATTAAAATTATGCAATAAACATGAACTAAACTACATCAAATATAACAGAACACCCCAAATTACATAACTGATATTAAAAATAAGAAGCAGAACTATTCCCATAAAATATAATGAAATGTAATGGGTCATACAGGGAATTCTGGGAAAGCTCGATTACTGTTTTTTACCGTAATTAAAAAAATTATTTCCATCAAATATACATGTACCCTCTTGTTAAACAAAATATACATTTGAACTGTTAATTATACGGGACAATCATATTTTTTTTTACAACATTTTACCCTAAAATTAGATGTATTGTCTTTTTAAATATATAACAATTTATTTACGTGTATTTCACGGTAAATACATGTTAACCAATTTATGTTTTTTAAACGTTAAATTTAAGGACATTTTTTACAGTGTGTGATAACAAAAAAAGTCCCTGGATACACATCTCGCTCATGTGTGGTACCATTTGAAAGCTTAGAATCTGACATTTTCATAGAATGCCATCACTTTTGCATTTATGTAAAAATAATAAAGTAAGATAAGACCTGAAAACCTTTGTGTCGCAAATGAGCAAAGAAATGAAAATATGAAAGTGTTTCATATATCACTCAAATAGACATGTCATATATCAATCAAAGCTCTCGGTCACAGGAATGTGACTGTGTTTTTTGTTGTTGTCCTTACTCCACAATTTTAAATGTTTATCAAAAGAATCACAACGTTAAATATGATGAATAAGATAAACATCTCAAGTCTGCCCTTATCACTGCTTCTGAAAGCCCTAAATAGCAACAAGCTCTATATCTACTCTTCCCTTAGGCTGTTTTATGTCAAATTAGCCATTGTTTACTTCTCTGTGAGCTTGTTTGGGTAAATTACTCAATGTTATGTCTCAGAAGTTCAGAACAAAATATGCAGTCCAGTTGCATGATAACTGAATAAAATGATCAAATGTATGATAAACAAATCATAAGAAAAATAGGTTTATGATTAAATGTTATACATAATCAAAACTGAAGATCTCAGCTTTTCAACTACCCTTAGATTGTGCTTCTAGTCAACTCAGCGGCCGAGAAATTTGATGAAACAGTGAGGAAGGTCTATGCACTCTAAATATACACTTGTTGTCTATGGACGTATATGTGCATATGTGAGTGCTCAGCTGCATTAGGGAGATAAAGCACACCGAACCAGAAATACTTTTTGTATGTGTGTAACGTGAGTTATTAAATTTTGATCAAAATGGAATATTCCCATGAGTCATGGGCCATCTTTATGCTAAAAAGTTGGCACAGAAGCTGCATCATAAGTGGCATTTAGGTGCATTTACACAGACTGTTTAATGCTTCTCAGAGCTGGCATAAGTATATTTACACAGCAATAACTGCAAAAATAATGTTATGAGATTAATGTTTTAAATATCAACCGAATACATTAAGTTATTCTTTCAAATATGAATCTAAATTATGAAATATATGCTTTATCATAAAAAACTACAAAGTTTAAGACTGCTCTGATTCTGCATTTCATTTACACAGAACTGCCTTGGATTCTAGAAGCTGAGGTGGATCAGTGCAGGCTTAATTTGTCTGGATGTTGCATCTTTACACAGAATTTTCAGCAGGCTCAGAGCAGGCTTAACTCTGCAGTGTAAATACACCTATGTAGATTTAACATGTTTGGGGTTGCCTTGTATCAAGAGATGTAATACCCCAATCAGAGCTTTAGCCTACACTTATACAGTCTGGAAATGTTCAGCCAGTTTTTCCACTTAATTTGCACAATCTGGCAAACACAAGCTTGCGCGTGCTCTCTCCACAGCCAAAAAGCACCTTCAAAAGTGGTCAAGGGAATATTTTGGACATTATTTAAAAAGAAGAGAACGGAAGGTAAGATATTACTATGACTAGTATTTCAGAACATTTTCAGTGACTTAATAACGCTTTGTGTAGCCTATCTACTTTATTCACCATTGCTTATGCATCCTGCGTAGAATCAACCTCCATTAATTTGGTAACTGGAATAGAAAAGATCAATAAAAGATAAAAAGAAAACAAACTTCACAATAAAATACAATAGCAGAGGATAACAGGTGAATATTATGACCACCTTTGCTGCAGCATTTAGCTTTGCATTAGTGCCATGAATACAAAATGTAAAGATTCTAAAAGTCTAAGGCACATTATATTTTTCACAAAAACATTTGTCTTCAAACAATTATTTGAAATATTCTGCTTTTAGTGAGACAGCATAAATAGATAGAAGATCTGTGGCGAGTTATCCAAGAAGCTTGGAACATCCTATCTGCCAACAACCAAGAAAAATATTGTCCAGATGTGCCTACATAGGAGAATTGGGGCTGTTTTGAAGGCAAAGGTTGTCGCACCAAATGTTGATTTCGCTTTTTTTGTTTACTGGACTTAGCATGCTGTTAATAGATAAATAAAAACTGTTTAAGGCATTAATTGGGAAGATATCCTCATTATGCAATATTTTTTCACAAGTGCCTAAACATTTCGCACAGTAAGTTACATAGGTATAAATCATTTTAAATAATTATTGAGTGGTTATGACAGCTTCTTTTATTGATCTAATGTGAACTCCATTTATAGAATGGAGCAAAAAGCAGATTTTTGTTTTATAGCTACAGTATAAGCAACGTAGAGCAAATGACAGCCTTTTCCATAATGCTTTTCAATAGTAAATACATAAAAGACTGCTTGAAAAAAATCTGTAATCATTTCTTTATTTTAATTTTATTTAACATGAAGATTTTTAAGGATAGTATAGTAATATGTAATTGTATGCATAGGCATGCATGATGTAATAACTTCTAGTGTACATTTTTGCAATGACAAATCATAATTCACCAATTCTGTATAGGCCTATGTTAACATGCAGTTTGAGACTATAGCGATTTAGTTTTTCAGATTGCATAATTTAGTGTAAAAGAACATGAATAAAAATACTTGTATTAATTTAAAGAAATTTTAAATTAACACATTACTCATCAATATTTCTCTGAATGTGAACACTTTTCTGTTAAGTGTTGAACTGGGTTTGGCTAACGTGCTAAAAATAGCAGCAATGCATCACTTGCGTTTGAGACGACACTTCCTTCCGCCAAAAAACGGCAAATACTTTCATATAAAAAAAAAATTAAAATAAAATAATTATATATATCTATATAAATTATTTTATTTTAATTTTATATATATATATATATATATATATATATATATATATATATATATATATATATATATATATATATATATTCTTGTTCCATTTGGGATGGTATTGGCTCATGAATTTGACTTCGTTTCATCAACACTTCAAAGGGATCTATAAATGTCATTTTTGGCATCAAAAAGAAAACTACTAACTACATACATATTTATCTGTTTATCACACAATGTTATTTTGTGTAATGTAATTTCTGCAGGAATAGAAGTGTCTGCACGTGGCTTTTCTTACCCTAACTGGTGCTAAATTTAACAGTTTAATTAAGTAACTTTAATTGACTTTTAGCCAGCACAATAGGGAACCTAAACTAATTTACAATTTCTTTTTCGAAGTGTTCAAATTAATAACTGTGTGATATTGACATCTGCTGGTCGATATAAGCTAAGGCAATGCTTAATGTTCAAAAGAGTTTAGTCTATGTGCAAACACTAAGGTAAATATCGCATTTGAACAGGGCTGCAAAATTAGTTCAAGACAATTCAACATTTACCTGATGAACTGCCAACCAACCCTTTCAATGTTTTTAACATTAAAAGTGTTTACTGCTGTTACTGTTATCCTTCTCTATTTTCTTTATTATTGTCTACAATAAGCATACTCTACATATCATAAAACAACATATCATAAAACATAAAACAAATCCCCTCAAGAGGACAAGTAATCTCAATAGCCTGTGTGACTTTCAGCTTTGACTATTCTTTGTGCCTCCTATTAGATGGTTATTCCACAACGTTGCAGATAGACTTACCGTGAGAGACGTGTTTGATGTGTTTTTTTACTGTCGCCAATGGCGACCTTGACAGAAATTACACTCACAAATAAATTTATTTGGTCACAAATGCGACCATTTTTAGTCGCAGTTTGGAGCCCTGCACAAGGATGATGATTTATCGACTTTATAGACATTACATTTTTATCGTCTGTTAATGCTGAACTTCTGTAAAGCTGCTTTGAAACGATGTGTGTTGTGAAAGGCGCTATACAAATAAAATTGACTTGACTTGACTTGACTTGATCACATGGTAGCTCTGATATCAATATACTATTCAGTTCCTAGGCCTCCTATTGTATGTGAATGAATGTCTGGACCTATAGCATGAGAGCTGGAATTCAACATGATATTTATGAGGCAGATATTTGACTCCAGAAGTCTTTGAACAAGTTTGTGCAGATAACTATTTAGAGAAATAATTTTTATAAATAATAATATTTGTATATTTATTATAATATGTCTTGTGGTGTGACAATATATAGTATGTATAGACTTCTTAACTATTTTTTATGTATTCATGTGAGAAGAGAAGAGAAGAGAAGAGAAGAGAAGAGAAGAGAAGAGAAGAGAAGAGGTCTTCTAGGGGTGCTAGTTCCATGAGTATCATGTGTAAACATCCCTTAGATAAGACACACTAATGGAAATTCAATAGTACCAAAGGGTCATTACACACCTTGTTGGTATTTATCAAACACATTTCATTTTAGTTGTTATACCGTTAAAGTATTTAAGAATTGATGAGCTTAATTTGTACAGTGGCAGTTACATTTATGTCAAGATCAATTTGTTTTACTCTGCCCTCTACTGGTGAAAACTGGTGAAATAGTCGAGATCTCTAGATTTATTTAGATTGTCTTGTAGACTCTCTCTCTCTCTCTCTCTCTCTCTCTCTCTCTCTCTCTCTCTCTCTCTCTATGCATACAGAATATGCATGTTCTGTATACATACTGTATATGTATGTTCCCAAATACAGTCTACAACACAATCTAATTAAAAGTTTGGATATAATTTGGATAGAAGTATTGTTTGTGTGTGTGTGTGTGTGTGTGTGTGTGTGTGTGTGTGTGTGTGTGTGTGTGTGTGTGTGTGTGTGTGCGTGTGTGTGTTTGAATACTTTCTTTGTCACAAAAACAGTAGGATAGGGTTTTATCATTTGATCTGAAAAAATGGAATTACAAGACTATTTTTTTATTTTATTTTTTTAAATAATGTGAGCAGTCATTGTTTAGTTCTGTAGTATTTGTTGGTCAATTGTCCTCTTGCATATTCTAATGAAAATTGCACCTTTAATAAATTATTCACAGTTTTACAAGTCACAGTCAAGTACAGCCCAACATGCAAAATGACACATAATCCTAAAAATGTATCATTCCAGGTCAAAATTAAGCAAATTCACAGAATTATTTGTGGAAATAAACTGTCACAGAAAAAGGAAAAGTTAACAGGTAGTCCCAAACCGCACACTTCTGCACTATTCTACCTCATTTTTGTATTGTAAGTAGTGTGAGCAGTATGTTAATACTGAAGGTGCAACAAAAAGAAGTGTACTATAAGTACCCGGATAATGCACTTTTTCGACCGTCAAAATGGAGTGTGGAATCTTGGACACTTTGTGCACTTATCGCTCTCAGCTTGCCATACGTAGTGGAAGGGACGTGGTTACCATGCTGCATTGCTGGTCTGACAAAACAATAGTAAATAATGGAGAATGTACAAACTAGTGAAACTTCAATGAAGACAGCACCTTATAAATGTAAGCTGAATGCTTTACCATCATTCCACACTGTTTGAATATGAATATGAATATGTACTTTGTGATAGAAGTATTGCACTGAGGCTGACTAGTGCTAGCGTTTAACACGCTAAAGCTAGCTGCAACCTATCCATAGTTCCCCTGAGGAACCATTGTGTGGTGCCATGATGATTCTAATGACCTGTTTTCTGTTTCTGATCTGGAGAAGCAATGTAAAAACTAGCCAAAACAAGCATTAGTTGGTGTGAAAATTAATTTCTGGCTCAACTTGTGCAGTTGTTGCTATCAACTTAACTAACCTCGGACCACTGCTTCATGTCAAATTACTTAATGCACTGTCAAAAAAAACAAAATCCCAGTTATTTCGACTTCCTTAAGTATCGGCAGTAGAGCAACATGATTTTTAACATATGTAAAATTTTAAACATCATATTACCCGTTAGAATATACACGAGTGAAAACACTGGAGTCCGGAAACTGAAAACAGGCATATCGTGGAACACATCTGCGCTCAGGAACAAGGTGGATTTCATGGGTTTGAAACATTAAATGTTAAATGGCGAATGCCTTATGTAGTAAAAACGTTACGTGTTCCATTTGGGGAGATACTACACTTTTAAAATTCATACACTACATGTCTGAGTGCATAGTGTATAGTTTTAGAGTATAGTGCGTCAATTGGGACACAGCTAAATTATTTTTCTCACAGTGCAAAGTTAAGAAGGTCTGAAAAAACTAGCATGGGATACCATAGAATCACAAACTTTTATGGTTGTGCCATATAATGTAAAAAAAAAAACAACAACAAAAAAATGTATGCCTAAACTCTTTAGGTCACTGTCTCATGTCCTTTTCTGATACACATGAGCTTGGTGTACTAAAGGTGCAGGTCACTATTTCAGCTTTATTCTCTAATATTGTAGCAGCTGGTAGCCCCTTGCATCCAACTGTTCTGGCAAGGTCCAGTTTGGAGTCTGATGCTCCATCTTCATCAAAACCCATGATACCATTCTGCTCGATGCTGAAAGGATGAAAGTTAGCCAGGGCTGTATCAAAGTCCCATGCCTGACGAAGTGTCAAGCCCACATAGGATTTGTTGATCCTGCAGGTTTGTTTCCCAGCCTCGTTTCTACAGGTGGCTGTGTGCAACGACGCGTAACTTGTGCAATTACTGTGCGCAAATGATGGAGGTGAGTGCCGACTATCCATCCAACCAAAAACACGACTATGATCCCCGTTCCTCAGACCAATCGTGCGTTTGAGTCGCGCACATCCCTTAATCAATAGGTTTTTCCTACACAAAATATAAACCCATGGATCCAAAATGGGGTTGAAGGAGGCGAATCGGATGGCCAAGAGATCACTGCGGTAATCTGGATTTCCACCTGATGATATGTATGCAGGATCATATAGCTGGTTTACAAAGATACGCACCTGTTAAATTGAACAAAACAAACTGAATCAAAATAGAACAAATCACAATAATAATTAGCATATGTCAATGATGTGATGCTATTTCTTCTTTAGTTTTTTTGCTAGTTATTCAAAATACATGAAAAATGCAATTCACACAAAACAATTACTTGAATAGGCTACAACTCAACTATGATGAAAATCTTTTTAATTTCAGATTTCAAAGTAATTTTGATATTTTTTAATGGGCCTAAATATGGAGTCATTTTTATATCACAAGAACTTGATAATACAAATCTGGGCTCCATCTATATACTTATATATACTTCCTTATTTATATATATACTTATACTTTAGATAAGTGTTCTGTAATATGTGCATTTGCATTGTACCGCTTACTAAAATTAGACAGCAGTATTCCGTTATAGTTTCTTTTGTTTTGCATGTATGCGTGAAAGATCAAAATAGAAAAGTGTTCATTGCGCGAGTCATTTAACTTTAAATGACAGTCTTTTTTTCCACACATTCTAAGTATTAACACAAACACACACACACACACACACACACACACACATGACTCACATATTAGGGCTGTCGATTTAACGTGTTAATTGAGTGCGATCAATTTTATTAAAAATAAAATGTTAAAAAAATTAAAGCAATTCATCGCAATGCCCCCGGACCATAATAAGGAAGGTTCCTGAGCAATGCAAGCTTGTAGTACCACCTGTTTACTCCAGAGGGCAGTAAGTGAAACTTCATCTGCATGGCAATGCACAGTTTATACAGTGAAGAAAACAACCCTTCAGCAGGCAACACACTGAGCACAACACAAACACAAGTTACGTTCTTGTGTTCAAAATACTTGATGGAGCGCATATTCAAAGGGATCTCAAGATGTGTTCTAAGTATTAAACTATATTTAACTTGACACAGTGACCTAAACTTTTTATGTTTATGATGCAACACACCCGAGACGCTACACAAGCATGTCTTATGCAGCTGTACATTGATGGGTCCTTAATAAATCTCGAAATGATTGACAAATTAATTTCCGAAATGGATTGCTGTGAACTGTGTGCCAATGAATGACAAATTCACTTGTGAAATGGATTGCTGTGAACTGTATGCCAATGATTGACTTATGATCAATAATATGGTAGTAAACAATACATTGTATTCTAAAGCCGCTTTTTGTATTGTCTTATCAATGATTAACTCTTCTGCCAGAAGAATGTAGCTTAATACATTTTAATTATCTGAATTTTTTTAATATATATATATATATATATATATATATATATATATATATATATATATATATATATATATATATATCACACAAGCAAGAGTGCGATATGGCCCTAAATCAGCACTGCTGTGATTATCTACGGCACCGAATCACAGCAGTGCTGATTTAGGGCCATATAGCATGATTGTGATTGTGATATTGCTTATGTACAACAGGTCAATGAACAAGTAAATGTTTTAAAATTAGAAAAAAATGTGTACGGTCATAAAAAGAGCATTTGTGCATGGAACTACTTTCTTACGCGACCGATCAGAATCTGCCGTTGCTGGTTCAAACCAAATGATGTGTCCAAGCCTTCTTTAGTAATTCAAAAATGTCACTTCAGAAATAGTATCACGGCTTGTGCTGTTTCGAACAAGTTATTGGATAAACAAAGATGGACGTGAGTGAGTGTGTGTGTGTATGTGTGTGTGTGTGTGTGTGTGTGTGTGTGAGAGAGAGAGAGAGAGAGAGAGAGAGAGAGAGAGAGAGAGAGAGATTTTAAATTCTCCTTATTTTAATTCTATCTTTATTGTCATTTGTTACTATTTTATTATTATTATTATTATTTGTCTTGTCATTATCTGTTTTGTGTATTAATGCTTTGGCAATATTGTATGTAAACACAATCATGCCAATAAAGTACTTTTAAATTAAAAGTGCGTGTGTGATCACCTGTTGCCGTACCCAAGCAGAGATACTGTCAGCTTTCTGGAGATCAGCTTTCTCAGTGGAAAAATAGCCATGCAAGTGGGGTAATTCTCCCTATTTTTTCTCTCTTCCAAATACATGTTTTCAATGTTTATTGTGCACACCTCACGCTTTTTTACATGGCAAACTCGTAAAATCGCCCCTCTGTGACTCTTTCTGCAACTCTTGTCACTTGGAGGGCAATGCGGCACGTGACGCTGGGTTCAGCATCCTGAACCAAATTAAAACTGCCACGAGAAGTCGTCTGTCCGAGGCAAAGACGCAAAATCTAATGACAATTACCTCAGCATCAGTCTCCCTTGATGTGTTTGATTATGGACAGGCGAGCACACAGTTTAAGTCGATGCAGACCAGGAGGAAGTTTTGAGTTGTCAATAGAGTTCCGTTCAGTTCATTTTTTCCTGTGTTTTCGATATTTTAATCGTTTTTGTTTCATTCATCTGCTTCGTGTCTCTGTTCATCGGTTCTCTTCATAAATAAATAACGAGCCATATGCTCGTCCTGTAAATTCATGATTAAAAATGAAAATCTGAACGAAAATAAAAGCTTTTAAATGTCTCATTATCATTCAAATATGAAAATTAAAATGACAGGTAATTATAGATTGTGACAGAATTTTTAAGACCCTGTCTGTCAAAATGACGGACGATGAGAAAGTCTACTGTATGTGACTTTTTTTTTATTGTTTTTATTTTTTTTTTTGCATTTTGCATTTTGCATTTTGCAAGACAGATAGAAAACATGGACACATTCTTTAAAAGGAAAAATATTGAAGATGGTTAGCCTATGTGGGATAATTTTTTAGTCGTAAAAAGTGTGCCATGACAGAAAAAAGGTTGGGAAACACTGGCTTATACAGTAATTATTAACAGATCTGCACTACTCATACACTTTAGTTTAGAACAGCATGAACACAAGCGGAGTGATACACACACAGTGAAGCATTTGAGTGCTGATGGTGTCAGACGTTTGGAACGTAGATAGATAGATAGATAGATAGATAGATAGATAGATAGATAGATAGATAGATAGATAGATAGATTATATATTCAATATATAATGATGAAATAATTATACAGTTATCTTTAAATATTTAAAAATCATATATGATATGACATATGATATTTCATCATTATATATTGAATTATTGTTATATGAGGGGCTTTCTCAGCAAATACTTGTATATGCGATTAATCACGATTAATTAATCAGGACATGACACAAAAATGTTAATGGTTTGATAGCCCTAATATATATTTATATGTATATATATTCGTCCGTAGACAGTAGAAATAAAAATAAAAGTAGGTCAAATTAACAGCTCGAAAAAACATTTTGAAACCATTTTGTTATAAATATTACAATTATTTCAAATAAAAAAAAAATCTCTCCATCAAATCAAAGTCAACTGGTGTATAGGCTATAGTGACATGATGGAAAAAACTTACCACTAAAGGGATGGAGCATATCAGGAACACGATAGTCATAAATATTAACAGCCAGAACATCTGAATCTCTGCCGCAGATGTGACGGATGTTAAAGTCGGGAACCTGCGTCTGGACCCTGTGTGTCCGGAGACTTCTGTCCTGACCATGCGAGTCATCTTACTCATCCCAACCAGCGAACGACACACGGCGAAATTACACAGCACCGTAACGGCGATCAAAACCAACATAAACCCTCCGTATAGAAATGTATACGAGGCACCGACTGAGTCCATGGCGCGCCAGTCTAAGAAGCACCAAGTTCCCGGAAAGTGTCTCTTGTGCTTTCCAAAACCAAAACTAGGCATGATGCACAGCACGATATTCGCCAGATATGTCGCCATCAACGCAAACCGTGCCATTGTCCTGTCCACATGTTGAGAGTAAAAGTATGCGTGGTTTATGGCCAGATATCGCTCTACTGACATGGCGCACAGAATAGACATCCCAGCTGAGCCGAAGAAGAGCATGGAGAAGGAGAAGAAATGGCATAAAAGCGCTCCGCCCGGCCACCTGCCCGCGATGTATGTGGCGATGACCACTGGACTGGTGAAACAGGTTCCCAGCAGGTCCGTGATGGCCATTCCGCACACTAGGGTGTAGAAGGTGGTCTCTTTCTTCTCCTTCTTGGAGATGCAAAGCACCACGATCGCTATGAGGTTTCCGAGGACTCCGACGCCGAACATTGTGGCTGAAGTGATGAGAGAGCGATAGTCGAGGCTCAAGGCACGCGAAGAGCTGTTGGTGAAAGGCACAATAACTTCTGACATATTGAAGCCCATGTTAAAAAACGAATCATTCATATCTGACGGGTTGAAAAGTTTAAGTGAGTTCAAAAACGGAGAGTCTACGCTAAATTTAACCATCGGAACGCAATAGGTGCTGTTTGTTTTTTCCATCCACTTGACATTAAGTGAGGGTGTGTAAAGTTAACAAACGAGACAGAGAACAAAGCTTTTACATCTTAAATTTGCTTGCATCCCTCTGCGTTGTGGCCTCGATTGGACTCATATTAGTCACTGCTTATATAGGACCCCACAGCTTCTCTTCCGACATTGTGATGCCAGCAGTGAGAATGACGCCACATCCCAACCTGAGCTGATGCACATGCATCCAAATATAATTTTAAACGGTAATAGTCAAATTCATTGAGGAATTGCAATAGTGTCAAGCTTTATAGCAATCCCAACTCATTGTCATTACGTTCTTTTGCAGAGCATCATCTTTCTATGCCTTTCACTGTTGCTCACTTTTATTGTGATTATACATTTATCTGCATATTATGTATTTTATATTGTTGAGAATTTGTTGGTTTAGGCATGGGGTGGGGTTAGGTGCTCAAACATATCTATTTAATAATGTAAAAACTATTGTGACTGTAAATGAATCTGCCCGTTACATGTTTTATACTGTTGAAAAGGGGTTAGGTGTAGAGTTGGGGTTGGGTTAAGGGACATAAATATTGATATGTTTCCATTGTGTAACAGAGTTGGTTCCCAATTTTTTTTTTTTCAAAACTATCTTGTAATTTTTATTATTAGAGATATTTTATGTCAGAAAATCAAATGGGAAAAATTGTTTACTGTCAGAACCTAATGTGTACCATACAGGGATAAATATATATATATATAGATTGCGTCTAACCGCAATACGTTTATATATATAAATATATATATGCGGGCATGTGACGGAATTGTTCAAATAGAGGTTAGAATGAAATGACACGTTTTCACAGTTCTGTCAAAATGTCGCTTCAGTGATGCTTTTCTCATGAGCCTGCCCTTTTTTCTAATGTGTGAAGGGAAAACGTGGTATTTACTTCTATTTTAATTGTATTTGCTATGCAATGATTTGATTACATCACCTATTCAGATTGTATTCTGTGTAGATCTGTGGCTTGGAAATCAGGTGAAAAGACAAATTATCCCCTTCATCAGTTGGCTTTGTGAGATTTAACAGTTATTTTTTATTTGTATTCGCATTATTTATGACATATCTGTATTGCACTGCCTGGCTCAAAAAAAAAATTGCATACTCTAATATTTTGGGCCACCTTTTAACTTTGATTATGGAGCACATTCGTCATGGCATTGTTTCAACAAACTTATGCATCGTCACAACATTTATTTACATCCAGAGTTGCATTAATTTTTGCCCGAGATCTTGTATTGATGACTGGGGTTAAGGTCAGGACTCTGCGGTGGCCAATTCATTTGTGAAAATTATTCCTCATGCTCCCTAAACCACAATTTGAGCCTAATGAATCTTGGAATTGTCATCCTGGAATATGCCCGTGCCATCAGGATAGAAAAAATCAATTGATGGGTTAACCTGTTCATTCAGTACATTCAGGTAAACAGCTGACTTAATTTTATTCCCGCATAACGTTGCTGAATCTAGACCTGACCAATTGAAGCAACCCAAGATCATAACACTGCCTCCAAAGGCTTGTTCAGTGGGCACTATGTATGATGGGGGCTTCGCTTCATGCGCTTCCCTTCTTACCCTGACACACCCATCGCTTTGGAATGGTGTAAATCTAGACTCATCAGACCACATGACGTTTTTCCATTGGTCCACAGTCCAATCTTTATGCTCCCTAGCAAATGTAAGTCATTTTTTCCAATTAGCCTCACTAACAATTGGTATTCTTGTGGCCACACAGCTGTTTAGTCCGAATTCTGTAAGTTCTTGTCGCATTGTGTATGTGAACTGCTCTTATTTTCACTATTAAACATAGCCGTGAGTTTTACTTTTGATTTTTTACAATGTGACTTCACCATATGTTTTAGTGATCTCCGAAATTCAAGATTTTTTCCCAGACCAAATTTCTTCCATGAAGATTTTAGGTTTTAAAAATGTGTTGGACAGTTCTAAATCCAATTCCAGTGATTTCAGAAATCTCCTCAGATGTTTTCTTTGTTTGATGCAGGTCAATAATTTGCCCCTTCTGAAACACAGTAACATATTTTCCACAACCACAAGGTACATTGTCTGACATGGTTGTGTAAGAAATGAAAAGCTACACACTGCATCAGTTAGGGTTTAAAGGATTGTTCCAGCTGAAACATATTAATCACTGCAATAACGATCCAATCATGTGCTCTTATGTATTTGCTTATTTAAATTCAAAGGGCATTTTTTTTTGACCAGGCAGTGCATACAACCAGTGTCAGATGATCAGGAAAGAAAGGTTCGGATTTGGATCTTCTCAGGGTCAAGGTGTTTTGTCAAACAGATCTATTGTCTGTCCCTCTCAACTCTTTTGTTTTTTCCTCATCAGTGAATGCCTTCTTTTAAGTATGAATCTCTTTGATAACTCACTGATTGTTTGAAAATGGTACAAAAGACAATGCCATTGTTTTAATATGACATCCATCACTGCACCTGTATATGTTTATGCAGAACTAAAACAGACTTCATTGTTTGAGCAAACCAAATCTACTCATTTTAGAAGCTGACAAGAAAATGTTCTTTAATCAATGTTGATTTCAAATTTTAGGCCAACACAAACACTGCTCATCCTGAGCTGACGAATATATAGTAGAGAATATTGATCTCTGCTCTCTTTGGACAGGGAAAATCTTGGCATCCATCTTTTAATCCATATGGGAGTATTTAGGCACAGGAAGGGTTATGAATCTGCAGAAATCTATATGAAGCTGAACTGACGGGAGGATGTAAGATGACATGTGGAACCTTGCTATCACGATTTCTCTCAGAACAGAATCTCATTAAAGCTCTCACTCTCTCCACCACAGGTATTTGAGAGCAGTCATGAGCACAGGGGTTAAAATCTAATTTGAGATAATGAAAGAATTCATCATCCCTTGGGTGTCTTTGTAAATAGATTCTGCTTTAATGCAGGCTGGATTCAGTGGTGAGTGCCAGCACCCCAGGCGAACATCTCACTCATAGTGTTATACAATAACCTTTTGGCCAGAGACACCAATACTCTCACGCCCACATCACACACTGAGGGGAAGCTTTTTTTACCATATATACTGTTTTTTTTGCATATATACTGTACCTACATTTGAAGTCAGAAGTTTACATACACTTGGGTTGAAATCATCAAAAAAAAATTTAGCCACTCAATAGATTTCATATTAGCAAATTATAATTTTGGCAAGTCATTTAGGACATCTACTTTGTGCATGACACAAGTATTTTTTACAACAATTGTTTACAGACAGATTGTTTCACTTTTAATTGATTATATCACAAATCCAGTGGGTCAGAAATTTACATAAACCAAGTTAACTATGCCTAGCACCAATTCCAGAAAATAAGGTCAAACCTTTAGGAAATTAGCCAGTTAGCTTCTAATAAGCTAATTTGCTAACTGGAGACAATTGGAGGTGTACCTGTGGATGTATTTTAAGGCATACATTCAACCTCAGTGCCTCTTTGCTTGACATCATGGGAAAATCAAAAGAAATCAGCCAAGAACAAAAATTGGCTGAAAAAGTCTGGTTCATCCTTGGGATCAATTAACAAAGGCCTAAAGGTACCATGTTCATCTGTACAAACAATAGTATGCAAGTATAAACACCATGGGACCATGTAGCCATCATACCGCTCAGGCAGGAGATGCATTCTGTCTCCTAGATATGAATGTAATTTGGGGCAAAAAGTGTGAATCAATCCCAGAACAACAGTAAAGGACCTTGTGAAGATGCTGGAGGAAACAAGTGGACAAGTATCTATATCCACAATAAAACAAGTCCTATATTGATATAACCTGATAGGCTGCTCAGCATGGAAGAAGCCACTGCTGCAAAACCACCTTAAAAAAGCCAGACTACAGTTTGCAAGTGCAGATGGGGACAAAGATCTTAATTTTTAGAGATATGTCCTCGATGAAATAAATCTTTAACTGTTTGGCCATAATGACCATCGTTATATTTGGAGGTCAAAGGGTGAGGCTTGCAAGCTGAAGAACACCATCCCAACTGTGAAGCATGGGGTGGCAGCATCATGTTGTGGGGGTGCTTTGCTGCAGGAGGGACTGGTGCACTTCACAAAATAGATGAAGAAGAAGGAAAATGATGTTGATATATTGAAGCAAAATCTCACAACATCAGCCAGGAAGTTAAAGCTGGGTCACAAATGGGTCTTCCAAATGGACAATGACCCCAAGCATACCTTCAAAGTTGTGGCAAAATGGCTTAAGGACAACAAAGTCAAGGTATTGGAGTGGCCATCACAAAGCCCTGACCTCCAGCCAGTATAAATTTTGTGGGCAGAACTGAAAAAGCATGTGTGAGCAAGGAGGCCTACAAACCTGACTCAGTTACACCAGTTCTGTCTGGAGGAATGGATCAAAATTTCAGCAACTTATTGCAAGAAGCTTGTGGAAGGCAACCCAAAATGTTTGACCCAAGTTAAACTATTTAAAGGCAATGCTATAAAATACTAACAAAGAGTATGTAACCATTTGACCCACTGGAAATGTGATGAAATAAATAAAAGCTGAAATAAATAATTCTCTCTACAATTATTCTGAAATTTCACATTCTTAAAATGAAGTAGTGATCCTAACTGACCTAAGACATGGAATGTTTCTACGATTAAATGTCAGTAATTGTGAAAAACTGAGTTTAGATGTATTTGGCTAAGTTGTATGTAAACTTCTGACTTCAACTGTATTTTATGAGCTAACTCATTAATGTCTCAGTGTCACATAAAATATTTCACTCTTCTAATCACCCAATTACTTGTTTCAAGTAAGAGTGTGAGGTCAAACAAGAAGCTGTTTTATTATTTTAATAGTTATTATATTTACAAACAGTATTGTAAGAACTGAATCTTTGACTGGATTTGTGTGACTGATGGCATTTGATGGCATTTTTACGAGGGAAAATAAAATGAAATCTTTAATCTTTTAAATGGTCCATGTCAGGTCAATTATTATTGCTCTTAAAACCTCTCAATTGCCCCCCTGTTTGTGATGGCACTCCCTTGAGAGAGAAAAAACAGGGATCATTACACACAATCAATGAAAAATCGACTGGAAATAAATGGCACTTTTCAATTAATTACAAGTTTAGCTGTTATTATAGAAATGCAACACAAACAGTTGAGCCTGGTTGCATTTTTACTGTTACTCAATATAGTTTATGTGATACTCAAAGGACCATGGCTGAAATTAAGATGACCTCTGACTGAGTTATGACACATATATCTCTATAGCTATTCCCACCCTAACTGCCACTTATACCTCTTATTTCTTTCCACTAAAAATGGGCTTCCTAATATGTTCCCATGCGCACTGAAACCCAGCAACATCAGAAATGAACAATGTACAATTATGATGTACCCCTACAGTGTAAACTGTATTTCATTTTATAAAATGGATTTCTGCATACTTTACCACTTCTGATATACATTGTGTGCTTAAGGCTCAGATGTGTCTGGGTATTTTATTTTCTATACAATCAAAATTAAGTGTGTATCATGACTTCAGTGTGTGGGTTGGAGATACTTCCTCCCTAGTGGGCTGCTACCCATATTAGCTTATTAAGTGGCTCTCGTGCACTTTTTTAATTGGATTATTAGAGAAGCTATTGAACATCACATCAGTTTTTGGGTGTGCTGTGCTAGAGTGCACCACTCCACATTTGTTTACCTCAAACACTAGAGTGAGGAGTGATGTCTCTAGTGGCCAATGATCTTGATGTATTTGCCTCATGATGAAACTTAAATATCCTGAACCTTCGTTCATTAATTGTGCCATAGCCTATATCTCTGTGCCGATGGACATATTTCTAAACTAACAATTGCTTTATTTTGTGTACCAGTGAAATGGTGTTTCATTGATTAACTGCTGGGAGTCCATTTCTAATTAAAACACGTACAGGTATGCACAATTGCTTTAGACATTGTCTGTAGTTTAAAACCTTCAGCTGCTGTATTGTTCTCATAATGTTAACTTGGATTTAGAGATTTAGGATTATGATATACACTACCAGTCAAAAGTTTGAACTTTGAATTTATGTTTCTTGTCTTAAAAACCTTTCGATGTAAAGGCTTATGCACAAATACTTTAAATGTGTTATTTAGACAAATATGAACTTATAAACAAATATAAACTACGTTGAAAACATGATCACACAGGATATTGTCATGCTTCAGAATGTTCGTGTCCTGAAATCGGCCGTATACTACCGAATACTTACAAGTATTTGCATCAATTTAATCGTGATCACCTTTCCCTGTGGTTTTACAGTACCTGAGACATGGGCTTTGGTCCCATGGAAACCAGGAGGTAATCACGTTCACAGAAGCGATCGTGAATGCGATTCAGAGGTTGCATTTTCACACTAAAATAAAATTGTTACTCCATTGACGTTTAGGATTAGGGTGTAGGTTAGGGCATAGGGTTATTAAAATATGCATTCCTGTTGACTGCGTGACTTTTGTTATTTACTAGAGATGTGCACAGTAACATTTTTAATATATTCATGAACAGTTATTCATTTATTTGTCAGGAGTTTGGACTCGGGTATTAAGATTGTTAATTGGAATGGATATGCATCAAACTCTCCTCAAAATAGCAGGGAATAAAGTCCACTGTGAGCTATGTGCCTAAATAGCAAAATACATAGATTTTCAAATAATAAAATCACACATTAAAGTCAAATATTGTTTTTTAAACAAGGTTTGGGTGAAGCAAGGTCATTTAATCCGACCAATCTCATCACCTGAGTGAGAGTCTATAAACAGCCGCTTACCTCTACATGGCATCAAGTTTTCTGGGATTACGCCCCACCCATACTTGAAGATGTCTCAGGAACTCGACCTGATCCCCTCAGATGATGAATTCTCCATCGCTCCGGACTCCCAACAGCTTGTTGAAACCAAGATCGTCTCTGCTTCCCCCATTGCCATTCCTCAACCTCCAGCAGCGAATCGAGGCTGCCAAACCTCAAGCTCAGAGACCTCTTCTCCCAGATGCCGCCGCAGGATTATAAATTCTCCCCATCCTGGTAGCAGTATCCCTCTTGAGTTTGGGACAGATGTCTAAAAGAATCCTGGTCCACTGCGATAAACAAGCCACTGTCCAGTCCATTAATTAAGGCAGATACCATTCTCCAGAATTGTTATCCCTTTTTAGGTGCCTAAACTGGATTTCCATCCATAACCAATTTATTATTAAAGCCGAGCAAATTCCAGACTAAAAAGAAAACAGATCGCTGACTCCCTCTCTCATTTTCTCTTTTAGAAATTCAGAGCCTTGGCCCCAGAAGCAAACCCTACACCAACTCCAGTTACTCCCTGTTCAGTACTAAAATTCCCTTATAACATCATCTCAGACTCCTCCATAACGCTTCCCTGGACTCCATTCTCCAAGTTTCCCCACAAATCCTACAAACATACCAGACAGCCTGAAACATTTTCAAAGATTTCCATCTGATTTATAACCTGCCATTTCCAAATTTTTCTCTCCTCTCTGTATCCTCCTTCGCCTCACACCTCAACAACACCAGAAGCTTCCATCCCTGAGTCACATGGCACCATGCAAGGTTCGGATGTGTAAACGGCGAGTTCTGCACTCTTTGTTAGTTTTAATACTTTTCATGTAGATCTTGTGTTACATGAGGTGAGGAGTAAAGGAAGGAACCACAATATTTTATAGTTCCCAGACGTTGCGAATTCAACAAATCGATTCAAGGTATGCAAGAAACTCTTACATCAACAGAAGGTCGCTTTTGCACTGATGTTCCCGGCCAAATTGAGAATGGATGTTAAGGATGGCCGCAAAGTATTTACCTGTCCCCAACAAGCGATGTCCTTCATAAAGTCAATGGATTTATTAAGTCATTGTGTGATTCTCACATTGCAGCTGAATGGGCCTTTTTTGTTTCTTTTTGTGCTGGTTCCGCCAAGCGGCTAGAGATTGTTTTGTGTAGTAACACTTCTTCAAGAAACTCTTGCATTGATGGAGGGTCGCTTTTGCACTGATGTTCCCGGTCAGATTGAGAATAGATGCTAAGGATGGCTGTAAAGTATTTATATGTCCCCATCAAGCATTGTCCCTCATAAAGTCAATGTAATGAGTAAGTCTTTGTATGGTGCTCGTGTTGCAGCCAAGTGGGCCTGACTCACTGAATGTTCCGTCCTGACCGTCCGAGGAACTGGACGCCTTTTTTGTTTCTTTTGTGCTAGTTCTGCCTAGTTCTGGAGTTTGTTTTGTGTAGTAACACTCCTTTGGGACAGTGTTGTGGATGAATCTGCATGTTCTCTGTGCTTATGCCTCCTATTGGCTGGATTTTGTTTGAAGGAGTATTTTTTGAAGGGCATTGAATGGATTAGGACATCTGCTGCACTCATGAACATTTGTTTGACTGCCCGAGGAAACTGAATGTCCCTTTTTAATTTATTTTTTTATTGTATTTTTTGTGCTGGTTCCGCTAGTGGCTGAAGCTTGTTTTGATAAGGGACACACATTCGGGACAGTTATGTGGATGAATCTACATGTTCTTTGTGTTTATTCTGCCTATTGGCTGGAGTTTGTTTTATAGATTTTCTTCTGTTATGTAATTCTGTCTCACAAAATATGTATAGAAACACCAGACTTGAGCAATCCAACAGCAAAGTTGTCATGGGGGATCTCATAGACGTACATGGACTGTTTGAGTTTAGAGGCATAGATTCCAGTTGGCACTGTCACGCAGGGTTAATGCGCACAATTTTCTTTTTCTGTTTGTTTGGTTCTGGGGGAAGTTCGGGGTTTGATTGTTGCACTAATATTGGAATGTGGTCTTTATAATTGTGTTTTTGACATACAATCTTTTTTTCTAATATGTGAATGGGTTGGGGCACCCCATAAAAAGAAGGAAGGTTATTTCTTTTCTTAAACATAAGAAATATGAAATTGTGTTTCTTCAAGAAATGCATCTTTTCCTTCAAGAAGCTGAACAATTTGGGAAGATATGGAGTGGGCATGTTTTCTTTAGTGTTGGCTCATTAAGAGCAGGGGAGTCATTACGTTGATAAGTAAATATCTACTATTCAAATGTCTCAAACAGTGTAAAGATCAATTAGGAAGAGTCATTATTGTTTTAGCAGAAATTCAGGGGCAAAGGTTGATTTTGGTTAATATTTACGCACCTAACGATGATGATTAGTTTTCAGAATTCCTCGGTTACATCTGTACCAACCACCTTCACATCAGTAAGGCCCATCAAGCCCTGATTAACTAGCCACAAGTTCTAATCCAGAGTCAGGGGGATGTTTGCTCCATTGTCAAATTTCCAAAAGGCTGGCCAAACCATTCAGACGCTGCACGGGTTTGCCCGTTCACTGCATGGGTCCATCCGTTAAAATCACCAAGCCTGGAAGGAGACTTAAGGTTGGTGTGAGTGGCTAGTATTCTCACCTCCGTCCGGGGCAGCCCAGCCCTAACATGGGGGTGGCCCCTGCATGTGTGCATAACAATCACTACAGTGCTTTTCAGCTCTCGCAGAGCTCATTTCTATGTAGCCACAACTGCCACTGTCTCTTCAGTGCTTCTGCCTAATTTTCTTTCTCCATCAACTACCTATTCTATACCTTACAGTTTCCTATCCCCCGAGCAGACCCTAATTACCCTGATGATGTGATATTGGTAGGAGTATGACGCAATCTCTGCTCTGCAGCGAGGGAGGAGCAGTTCGCTCATCACCTCATACCTTGACGTAAATGTTGTTGTAATGATATAATGACCTGTCAGAGAGCTTGGCTCTTAATGGAGGGCAGAAGTGTTTTTCTCTTTCTCTCTTCTCTGTCGTTTGCCTTCCTGCAGCTCATTAAGCCTCTTTCTGTCTTTCACCCTTACATGCTTTCCATGCTCTGACTCTCTCTCTCTCTATTCTCTTCTCCCCATCCTACTGTTGCTGTTGAGATGCAACAATCACAATACACCATCTTTGTCTCAGAGATTCCATTAGAGCACACGAGAGTGAAAATTAAAGACAGATTTCCCAGTACAGTGCAGAATTTGGATCGTGTGTTGTGTGCGATTTGTGATGGATGAGCTTTAGTGGAGTTTCATGTGTTATCTGAGGTCTGAACACGATTCTGTGCTCTTTTCAGGAGCTCAACAGAAAAGTATTAATTGAAAGTGGCAAAAAAGGGCACAGGTGTTCATGGAATTTATTTCTGTCAGCTCACTTGATTCACCCACATAGTTTCTGTATTTTCTTTATTTGATAAAGGGCAAAGTGAACATTGGGGCAACCCACACTCTTAACCGTCTAGTATGAAATATGGTAGCCTTCCTTGACCTTAGCTCAAGGAATAGGACTGTATCTAATTTGAGCACAAGTACACAAAGCCATTCTGTCTTTATTAATCTGTATTGGGTCTAGACTACCTCTCACAGTAGCAAAGCATTACTATTTTCAAAACAATAAAGTATATCTCTATTGTTGTTTCCTTCTATTGTCTCTTGGCCACTATTATCTTTCTTTATTATCTTATCTATCTTTAGAGTGACTAACAACATGCTTGTGGCAATATTGCTCCTCTAAGGAATCTGTGGTTTTGTTAGCATCTGGTCAGAAGGAGATATTAGAATTGTTCATCTTCTGCCTCAGCTGGTTAGATTGATGAATAATATTAGATACCCAAAAGCATTGCCATTTTACAGAGCCCCTTAGAGGACAGAGAGGGAATTTATTTTCTGAAATAATTTGCATTCCCTCGAGATATGTTTTACATACCCTTGCAATAGTTTGCATTCCTCACAATAAAAAACTTGAATGGCAGCTGCAGATCTGGCACCAACTCTTATTTATGTTGAGGACGCCTCAAGCACAGTTCAACACCTGAAAGGGATTTTCACAATGAAAAAAACCAATTGCTTGATTATGTCATGTAAGATTAACTTGCTCAAACCAGATATCAGTATTAATCCTCCCTCTGATTTGAAGAAACATCGATACTAGTTACAAGATTCTGTGTGTCTATAATGTAGACTGTAATTTAACTATCTATCACTGAGATTATTGGGTTGATGTGAGAGATTAAGGCAATGTTATCAACAGAGCTGGGCGATAAAACATCTTAACATTTATCTGAAAAAAAAAGAGAGAGATTGATATCAATGATAAACTTTTGAGTAATTTTCTATACTTCTACATCTAGAACAGTGGTGTTCATTACATCTATCACGATAGCAAGACAAACACTGGTTGGTTGATCTAGACAAAATCTAAAAGATTGACTTTTTATTTCCTGACTTCTGTAGCTGCAAGCTGTTTGATTGACAGGTGGCTAATTTTTGAGCACTATTGCACCTAAATTAACTAATACACTTTATAATTCCACCAGTGTCATTTGTCTTGGTGAGGCATTAATGTAAATGCAGTCGGTTTGGTTTAAAGTGAGCGTAAACAGTCAAAATGTCAAAAATCATATTTGCATCAAAATGTTGGACTTGAAGTGTACATGTAACCGAATTGGGCACTGTCTAGTAGGTTATGTCATAAAATGGCTATTAATCAAACAACATTAACAAGGAAACGAGAAAACCACTCACTACTTTTGGCTGAATAACTTGAGTAGCTTTAAAAGTGTTAATGTAATAGAATACATCAGTGAAAGTTTTTTCACTGATTCAAGTCTTTATAAAGATAGAAAAGTATCAACATTTGCAGAGCAATACTTCAGCGGAATATTCCATTAGTCACAAACATCAGAAAATTGTGCATCATGCATTAGAATGAGAACAACTATTTCTGGGCTTAAAATATACAAGAACTAAATCAATGGTGAACATTTTATCTCAAAAGGAGGACAATGTGACAATTTGTTTCATCACAATAGTTTGTATTCCTCACAATCCATTTTGCGTTCTCTCACAGATGTTTGTGTTTTGTCACATAAGTTTGCATTCCCTCGCAATACATTTTGTGTTCTCTCGCAATAGTTTGTGTTCCCCGCAATAAGTTTTGTGTTCCCATACAATATGTTTGCATTTCCTTTCAGCTTGTGTGTTTACATCAACACGGAATTGTGCAATAACTCTATACTAGTCTCTAGTTACTGCTCATCTTTGGTGGAGATTGTGACTGTTAGATGCAGACCTTTTTACTTACCATGGGAATTCACCACTGTTATCATAATCAGATTTTACATTCCCCCCAGCGCTAATGCTAAGGAAGCGCTCTGTGAACTGTATGGGGCTATGGGGTTTATTGTCGCCTGAGATTTCAACCATGCAAATCTCAAGACAGTACTCCCTAAATTCCATCAGTATGTGGAATTTGCAACGAGAGGGGCAAACACGCTTGATCTTGTTTACACAAATATCCCAGGTGGGTACCGGGCGGAGCCCCACCCCCACCTCAGCTACTCATACCACATCTCTGTTATGCTAATTCCAGCATACAGACCGCTCGTCAGACGCACAAAACCGCTCCAGAAGCAGGTGAAAACCTGGCCAGCAGGAGCCATTTCTGCTCTTCAGGACTGTTTTGAGTGTACTGACAGGCACATGTTCAGGGAGGCTGCAACATATGGCGACTCTACCAACTTGGAGGAATACACAGCATCAGTGACCAGCTACATCAGCAAGTGCATTGATGATGTCACCTTCTGCAAGACCGTCACCACACGCGCCAACCAGAAGCTGTGGATGACTGCGGAGGTGCGTGTGCTGCTGAGGACCCGAGACTCTGCCTTCAGAGCAGGTGACAAGGCTGCCCTAAGGACAGCGAGGGCCAAACTGTCCCAGGCCATCAGAGAGGCAAAGCATGCACACGCCCAGAGAATCCACAGTCACTTTGAGGACAGCGGTGACATGCAGCACATGTGGCAGGGCATCCAGGCCATCACCAACTACAGTTGCCTGTGACAAAGATGCCTCCCTTCCAGATGCGCTGAATGACTTCTACGCTAGGTTTGAAGCACAGAACTACGTGGTGGCGAGGAAGACCACCCCTCCTCCCTCCAACTGGGTGCTCTGTCTTACCACAGCTGATGTGAGGAAAACTCTACATAGAGTCAACCCACGGAAGGCTGCTGGACCAGACAACATTCCTGGCAGAGTGCTCAGAGGATGTGCAGACCAGCTGGCAGATGTTCTTACCGACATCTTTAACATCTCTCTGAGCAGCGCCGTCGTTCCAACTTGCTTCAAGGCCACCACCATCGTCCACATACCAAAGAAGTCTTCAGTGTCCTGCCTCAACGAATACCATCCTGTCGCACTCACACCCATCATCATGATGTGCTCATCATGAGGCACATTAAGACCCAGCTGCCCCACTCACTAGACCCACTGCAGTTCGCATATCGTCCAAACCGTTCAACTGATGACGCCATCACCACAACCCTCCATTTGGCCAACTGGGTCCTGGACTTCCTGACTGAGATACCTCAGTCAGTCCGGATCGGGAACAGCATCTCCACCACCACCACACTGAGTCCTGGGGCCCCCCAGGGCTGTGTGCTCAGTCCACTGCTGTTTACTCTGCTGACTCACATCATTAAGTTTGCCAATGACATGACCGTGGTGGGCCTCATCAGCAAGAACGACGAGTCAGCATACAGAGAGGAGGTGCAGCGGCTAACAGACTGGTGTAGAGCCAACAACCTGTCTCTGAATGTGGACAAAACAAAAGAGATGTTTGTTGACTTTAGGAGAGCACAGAGTGACTGCTCTCCGCTGAACATCGACAGCTCCTTGGTGTTCACCCGGTTCTCCTTGGTGTTCACCCGGCGGAGAACCTCACCTGGCCCCTCAACACCAGCTCTATTACCAGCAGCATCTCTACTTTCTTCGAAGGCTGAGGAAAGCACATCTCCCACCCCTCATCCTCACTACATTATATAGAGGGACTATTGAGAGCATCCTGAGCAGCTGCATCACTGCCTCATTTGGGACTTGCATCGTTTTGGACTGCAAAGCCCTGCAGAGGATAGTGAGGACAGCTGAAATGATCGTCGGGGTCTCTCTTCCCTCCATCAAAGACATTTACAAAAAACACTGCATCCGCAAAACAACCAGCATTGTGGATGACCCCACACACCCCTCACACAAACTCTTCACCCTCCTGCCATCTGGCAAGAGGTACCGAAGCATTCGGGCCCTCACGGCCAGACTGTGTAACGGCTTCTTCCCACAAGCCATCAGACTCCTCAATACTCACTGAAAGTATTTCTCACTAAATTGCACTTTAATTTTTGTCACTTTATACCTGGCTGCTACCTCAATAACTGCTATGTGCATAGAACACTATCTCATAGTATGTTATGTTTACATTTGGCATTTTTAGAAACTGTCATATTTTTGCACTACTGTGTACTGGTTGGCGCTGCACTGTCTCTCACTGTGCCTATTGTCCTGTTAATTTTTAGTTTTTTATTGTACTGTCCCGTACTTTTTGCACACGTTTGCATGTGCACTTTATATAGGTATGTTATTTAGTCTGTGTAGTCTCATGTGGTTCTGTGTTTGTCCTATGTTGTTTTATGTAGCACCATGGTTCTGGAGGAACATTGTCTCGTTTCACTGTGTACTGTACTAACTGTATATGGTTGAACGACAATAAAACCACTTGACTTGACTTGGCTCCAGGGGTTTAATCCATGTCTTCTGAAGCGATATGATAGGTGTGGTGAGAAACAGATCAATATTTAATTCCTTTTTTTCTATTAATTCTCCTGCCTGCTCAGTCAATCTCCACTTTAACTTTCTTCTTTTGTTTTTGGTGATTCACATTCTTTATGCATATCGCCACCTACTGGGCAGAAAGAAGTATTTCTAGCAAAAATTTACTTAAATATTGATGTTTCTCAACCACACCTCTCATATCAATTCTGAAGTCACGGAGTTGTTGAGTTACTTTTATGCTGCTTTTATGTGCTTTTTGGAGCATAACAATTTTGCCACCCCTTCACTTACATTGAATAGACCTACAGAGCTGAAATATTCTTCTAAAAATCCTAATTTGTGTTCTGAAGAAAGAAAGTCATAGACAGATGGCATGAGGGTGAGATAATGATAAGTGAATTGTAATTTTGGCGTAAATCATTTCTTTAAGTAGCTCATACGGGGCCACATTGATTTAGTTCTTGTATATTTTAAGACCAGAAATAGTTGTTCTCATTCTAATGCATGATGCACAATTTTCTGAAGTTTGTGACTGATGGAATATTCTGTTAAAGTATTTCTCTGCAATTGTTGATACTTTTCTATCTTTATAAAGGCTAAGCATATTTTAAATTATTTATTTTATCTCTACTTTCTTGGTAATTTATTATACAAATTAACACACTCTCTACATCAGGGGTCTATATTATTAAAAAACAAACAATATTTAAAAAAAATAGTATTATTAAAAATGTCACTGTTTTATTCTATTACATTAATACTTTTAAAGCTACTCAAGTTATTCTGCCAAAAGTAGTGAGTGGTTTTCTCGTTTCCTTGTTAATGTTGTTTGATTAATAGCCATTTTATGACATATACTAGACAGTGCCCAATTCGGTTACATGTACACTTCAAGTCCAACATTTTGATGCAAATACGCTTGTGGCACGGCGGAGGGCGGGGCTGGGTTGTGACTCGACACGCCCGGTCCCGTATTAGGCTAATCAAGCCATCAAGAGGGATAAAGGCTGATCGCAGAGGGCGGTGCGGCAGAGAGAGTCCTGTGTGGTTGTCTTTTGAGTTTTTCATGAAAACTATTATTTGTATGTCAAGCCGGTTTATCGCCTCTACCTTCCCGGGTTTCGGCACCAATGTAAAACAGTTCACGCTCACGGGCAAGGAAGAGGCGAGAAACCGGCTTGACATACAAAGCCAATGCTTGACATACATACACTCCCTAGCCAGTCATGTTGATAGATACAAATAAAATCAGGACAGGAAAGTAGCGAACACAGATAGTGGGAAAATAGCACAGTAAAAGTACAGTTACAGCACTTAAAATGTACTCAAGTAAAAGTAAAAGTTTACACATTTTAAACTACTTGAAAAAGTACAATCCTTCGGAAAAAGTAGTTAATTACAGTAAAGTGAGTATTTGTAATTCTTTACTTTACACACCTGAGTTTAACAAACAATTGCACACTTTTACTGTGCTAAAGCCATGGTAAATTTGGTGGTTACTGTGGTTTTACTACGAATACTGTAATTTGGCTATGGTTAGTGTAGTAAAACCATGGTTGGGCAAATTTTCATAAGGGATGGACAAAGGTATTGTGAGGGAATGCAAAATGTATTATGAGGGAACACAAGACGTTTTGTGAGGGGATGTAAAACTATTGCAAGGGATTATTACAGTTTAAAAGCCTCAATGCTAAATATAGTATGTCTATGTAGATAGATACATGTGCTTTGAATTGAGTAAAGCTCTTTGTCTCTCAGGTGTCTATCTGATTTTAGAAATAGCTGCATGTATGTAAATGGCTGTGAATGCAATTTTATTAGACTTTAATGAAGAGAAAATTGCATTACCTCTACAGATTTTTTTACGTCTAATATTGAGTTTCAAAAGGATTCTGTGAATCTTAGCTGACTTTTTAAGTTTAAATATAAAATTTGTCTTGCTAACTCAATAACAGAGGCCCTCTTTCCTTTCTGTCTGACGTTAATATGAGTTATCAATGTATAGTGCTGTACTATTCATTACTAGCATCTAACACTCATAAAGTAAGCAGCCAAAGGATAAAAGAATGGAGACGAAATAAATGAGTGGGTGAGATGCTGAATGAAATAAGATGGCAAGCTAAATAATTGACCTGACTAATTGAATGACATTAAGCACATTTTATAACAAGGCAACCAGCACCAGCCAGGGATTTTATCAAGCCATAGTGTTTTATTTGTCTGCAGCCACAATGAATTTCCTCTCAGGACATTTTTCCTCCTCTTTCACTGTGTTTTTTTTGGCATTCACAGAGTAAGCACATGCAATGCAGATTGACATTGTCCATTACTAATTAGAGATTCATCGTTTCCACTGGGACACAAACAACAGAGCATTAGCAAGCTGCACAATTACCAGAAGAGCTGAGATGAGATGGCCTTTATTCAAACAACAATATTCAACATCATGACTACTTCAGGCACAAAAACACGACGCTGTCAGTGCATTGTTAATGCAGACACCTTAAACTCTGCCTCAGTTAAAGAGGACAACCTATAACATGGCATGGCTGACATCTTGTTCTGCTGTAACACAGTACTTCCTCTGTGAAGAGCATTACACATTACTGGGATGAAGACAGGTAATAAAATGCTTTCTGAGAGTCTGAAACACAAGCTGTGTCTATTGTGTTCAATCACACTGAAAAGGTAAGGGCTTGATAGTACATACAAAGTTATAATATAATATTTCCAGAGCCAGAGAAATCATTCATGTGGAGCTTAAGCAACTGAAATGGAGCTGTTAAAATATAGTTTAAATAATACTATGGAGTACTGGTTGTTATTGGGTTGGTCTTTTTAATCATTAGTGTATCATAATTTTTGTTACATACGGTATTTCTGTGTTCAGTTTGGAAAAGGCTATATCACTATAGTCACTACAGTGACGAGTTTATTCTTCAAACTAAATTATCCAATTAAATATTATGCAGAGTAATCTGAGTGCTGTCTAAGCACCAGCATTTGACATCCTCATGCTTCAGCTATTGACATGATTCAACAGCAGATTTAAACAGTTAAATACTTACTAAACCCGTAAAATAAAGAGAAAATCTGAGTTTCACAATGACATACTCAAACATAATTTAAAAGAGTACTTACATTGTGTAATTATGTATAAGAGATGTGTTGAAACCTTTAAACATCATTGATAACTCCTCTCATCCACTTCATCACCTTAGTTACAAGAGCACCTTCAGGTCTAAACTTATTCAATATAATTTTTGGGGCTGTCCATCGAAAAACTTTTAAACAAATTTATTACATGTCATGCCAATTAATCAAAAAAGTCACATATATAAATATTTGCTGAGAAAGGCCCCCAAATAAATATAATTCAATATCAATAAAAATGATAAATATTATATACGAGTCAAAACATTACACTTGCCTAACATGCTGTTGGTCCTCCATGTGCCACCAAAACAGCGCCAACCCCTGAAGGTGTCCTTTGGTATCTGGCACCAAGACATTAGCAGCAGATTCTTCAAGTCCTGTAAGTTGGATCGGAATTATTGTTCCAGCACATCCCACATGTGCTTAATTGGATTGAGATCTGGGGAATTTGGAGGCCAGGGCAACACCTTTACTCTTCATTATGTTTCTCAAACCATTCCCGAACAATGTGTGCAGTGTGGCAGGGCACATTATCCTGCTGAAAGAGGTCACTGCCATCAGGGAATACCATTGCCATGAAGGGGTGTACCTGTTCTGCAACTATGTTTAGGTAGGTGGCATGTGTCAAATTGACATCCACATGAATGGCTGGACCCAGGGTTTCCCAACAGAACATTGCCCAAAGCATCACACTCCTTCCACCGGCTTGTCATCTACCCACAGTGCCATCACCCAGGTAACGGTGCACACGTACACGGCCATCCACGTGATGTAAAAGAAAACTGGACTCATTGGACCAGATGACCTTCTTCCATGGCTCCAAGGTCCAGTTCCGACACTCAGGGTTCATCATGGACACTCTGACAAGTCTGCAGCTATGCAGCCTCATACGCAGCAGGGTGTGATGCACTGTGTGTTGTGACATATTCCTCCCGTAACCATCAATCAAATTTTCTGCGACTTGTGCCACAGTAGACCTTCTGTAGGTTCGGACCAGTTAGGATAGCCTTCGTTGCCCTGCCCTCACGCATCGATGGGCCTTGGGCACCTAACACCCTGTTGTGGTTTGTCTCTCCTTGGACCGCTTTTGGTAGGTACTCACCACTGCTGACACCTATCATATTGCCTCCTAAGACATGGATTTTACCACTTGAGTCATGTGGCTAACTTTTATTCTGCCTTTATATACTTTTTGAGCTTCGGTGCTTTGGACCCTGATGACTTTCACTGTATAACCTATAAAGCACTAAAAACTGAAAATGATGAGAGAATGCTCATTTTTGGGTGAGCTATTCCTTTAAGAGGGATATAAACTAGGTGTTTGAAACCAACAAACAAAATATATAAAAACAGATTAATAACCCTTAACCCTTAATAAAAGTTGATCAGAAGACCTGAGCGCTCTGGTGGGGAGTAGTGGTATAGGTCACTGACACATTGGGACGCAAGACCAGATAGTGCCTTGTAGACAAAAATCTGAATTTTAAAATTAATTAATTTCACTAGAAGCCAGTGTAGAGATGCTAAAACCGGGGAAATGTGATCTCTCTTTCTTGACCCTGTTAAAAGCCTATCTGCTGCATTTTGAACAAGCTGAAGGCAGGATAATGCAGTTTGGGGCAGACCAATATACAATGAGTTGCAATAATCTAATCACAATTTCCAAGTCTTTATGGGAAAGAAAAAGTTTTATTTTAGCGATCTCAGGTGGAAAATGCTACCCTTGACAACAGCACTGATCAGCTTATTGAAAAGTAATGATGAGTCTAAAATCACTCCAAGACTCCTCACATGATCTTGTACATTCGAGGACAGAGGATCTAACTGGGCAACCAGGCCAGGTGAGGAGGACATGGAGGAACCTAAAATCAAAACTTCGGTTTAGCTTTCATTTCATTGTAAGAAATTGCTTGCCAGCCAATGTTTAATATCTTTGAAGCAATTTAGGTGTTCTCAGATTAACAATTTTTGTCTACACTCACTGGGAAATAAAATTGGGAATTGTCAGCATAACAGTGATAAGATATGCTGTACTTATTAAAAATAGAGCTTAGAGGAAGCATATACAGTGAAAATAACAAGGATCCTAAGATTGACCCTTGAGGATTACATTGAGATTCACAATGTAATTAAGCCGAGGTAGAAGAAAAATTACCTAAATTCACAGAGAACGTCCTTTCTTTTAAATAGGAGGAAACCCACTGAAGGGTCATCCCCTGGATGCCAACCATACATTCTAGATGATTGAGGAGAATATTATGGTTGACTGTGTCGAACGCGGCTCTGAGATCTAATAAAACTAAGAAGACATGTGAACCTGAATCCATGGAAAGTAAAATATCATTAGTGACCTTCAACAATGCAGATTCGGTGCTGTGCAAGTGTCTGAAACCAGACTGAAATTAATCTAAAATGTTAAATGTACTTAGATAGGAGTAGAGCTGCGAATAAACAACTCTCTCCAATATCTTGGAAATAAAAGACAGTTTGGAGATTGGTCTGTAATTGTTGTGTATTGCCGGATCCATAATTTTTTTTAACAAAGGATGTAGAATTGCATGTTTAAAACTAATTGAAACAACTCACTAACTTGCTAATGAAGCTGTTAAATATAGCTGTCACACTGGAACTGATTGTCATGAAAACATCTTTAAGAAGGTGTGGAGAAAGAATATCCGGCTTGTAACTGGAACACTTCATTTTGGAGACTACATCTGCTAACTGTTCTGATGTAACTGGATGAAAGTGAGTCAGGGAGCTGGACAGGGAAGGTATTAGTGGTTAATCAAATTGTGATGGTAAAATTACACCTTTTATCTGCTCAATTTAGTGAGTAAAGAAGTGTAAAAATGTTTCACAGTTCTCTTTGGTGGCATCCAGAAACTAATTTTTTGTCTAACTTTTTTTGATTTGCGTTATCAGAGATAAATGTAGGGACAAACTTAGCTTTTGCTTCCTTTACAGCTCTCTGATAGTTTGCTAAACACGCCTTTAAAATATCATAAGAGACCATCATCTGTTAAATGCATTAGATACAATTCTGAAAAAAGATTAGCAGTAGATGAGTGAAATGACCGTGAGTGGCAGAGGACAAGTAGAAACAGATAACACCAGATCTAATGTATGACCCATTTTGTGAGTAGGACCAATGACATGTCATTCAAATTTTAAAGACAATTTAAAGAAAGATTGGGGCCTTCCTGCGGTCTGGGAAAGGACATCAGTGGCTGTATTTCTTCTTATGGCACAATATTCAAGGTCCAGCCTTGTTCTCAGCTCTTGGTAAAATCTATCTCACCCATGTTACGGCTCATTGATCAAGCCCAATAATTTCATCTAGGCCTTATTGCTTTTTGTTTTCCTGAAATATAGCAGCTTGACATTTTGAGCATTATTGAGTGAATGGGTGTCCTCTGAACTTGAAGGATTTACGAGAGCCATATGATGTATATAAGATTATTCCAATGACACACACAATCATGTCACAGAGAGGCGCTGAAGAAAAGAGTAATGCACACCAGATTTGAAAGACCAGTCAAAAAGAGAAGACTTACATCAGGGCTGGACTGGGAAGAGAAATCGGCAAGGGATTTTACATAGCAACTGGCCCAAAAGTTGAGCGGGGTGGGGGGGTGTTCGCTGTCCTTTTCTGCATATTGTGGCGCCGTTTTGTGGTCGGTTCTGCATAATGCAGCAGCTCATTTTAGCATATTGCGGCCCATTTCGCGGCTGACCCACCAGCCCTCTCGGTTCTCCAGATTACCAGTCCAGCCCTGATTTACATGACAGAATGCATTATTGAACTTTTGTTGGGGTGACATACAAAAATCTGTTTGAAGATTTTGATAAGTTTCCACCTGGATAATAAGCAAGCTAGTTATAAAACTGCTTCTTTTCAAATAGTGACATAAATTCTCTAATGGATTAAGATTGTCAGGGCTAGGCAATTGTAGGACATTTCACCTTTCTGCATCGCTACTCCAATGTTAATTTAGCATTGTGTTTGAGACCCTCTGTTCTTTATCTCTTTATTGCTGCTCTTTTGCACAGCTGCATGTGAGGTGAGTCATTGGTTCATTTTAGCAAAAGTTAAATTCATACCCTTTAGATTTCATCCAAACAGGAGCGGTAATGATCAGAGGGACTCTAGAACATATTTTAAATGCTGTGGCTTTTCACACTTGGCCTTTTCTGTGGCAGCATACAAGAGGGTTTACCTTTCAAATAAAGAAAAGAAGCAATAAGACCAACATGTGACAATCTAGGGGGGAAAACATGTTATATGCAATCATTACATGTGATCGACGTGGCAAAGCAAAAGGCCAGAAGGATTTTATTAGACATGTCAGTGGAGTGCAAATAATCTCCGCAAACAGCAGTCTTTGAGAAATAATGATTTATGTGTGAGTCTATTTGGCTGGTACGTACACAGTCATTACAGGGAATTCCTGTCATTCTGGACTCATTATATATAAGCTATGTAAGGAGAGTTTTAAAAAAATATTTTGTACATGCTCTTTTCATTTGAAGCCTGCATATATATACACACACACTCACACACACACACACACAGAGAGAGAGAGAGAGAGAGAGAGAGAGAGAGAGAGAGAGAGAGAGAGAGAGAGAGAGAGAGAGAGAGAGAGAGAGAGAGAAAAAACAACTATCCTAGTGGGGATAGCATTGAATGTAATTTTTCATGCACAAAATGCCTCATTATTATCATCTGGGTGACTGGTATGTTTCCATCCCCAACACACTGTTTTCTAAAGAAGTCCATTTGAATGATTTTTCTTTTCAAAGCAACACTGCATTGAGCGAGTTTTCATAGCATTAAGGATGTGGTCCATACAGTATATCGACTACAGATAACGCTGTGTTGAATAAAACCCTGTCATGGCAGTTCCATTTGGTCAGTGTCATTTATTAGGGTAAAATTTATGCTCGGCCAGTGTATCAAAAGAGCCCAAAAAAAAAAGGGGTCTTTCCCAGTGTGAGGGTTTAGTGAACAGGTCTGTTTGTTTAGGAGAATGGCAGGCAAGATTAGATATGAACTGATAATGCGCTTCCTAATTACACTTTTGCAATCAAGAGGCTCTGAAGTATCATCTTACATTCATATCACATATAATATGTAATTAAATAAAATGATAGACGTAGACCAACTTAACGTTTTTATGGGATATCCTTATCTTTCAATCTAGCTCTATCTCTCATGTCTCATGTCTTGTCTTCTACCTCACTACACCTTCAATGGGCTGCATGTAGAACTCGATTCCGGTACCGTTCACCTCTACTGAGTGCAGTCGTAACTCACCCAGCTGTCCTTTTGAAAGAAAGAAAGAAAGAAAGAATGAAAGAAAGACCCAACAAAAAGCAAATTTTCTTGTGTATATAGTATTTGCCTTGTAAAATGAAAGGAATATTCTGGCATATTTGTGGCATGATGTTGATAACCACAAAAAAATATATACACTGGCGGCCAAAAGTTTGACAGTTAACATTGTCTTTGTGTTTGTTTTAAGTTGCCACAGTATACAATAGACTGGCATGTATAAAGGTCAATATTAGGTCAGAAACTGCAAAAAAAACAAGCTTTCTCTAGAAACTCATCAGTCAATCATTGTTTTGAGGAATGAAGGCTATACAATGCTTGAAAATGCCAAAAAACTGTGTACACTACAGTCTTCAAAGACAAAGGACAACTGGCTCTAACAAGGACAGAAAGAGATGTGGAAGGCCAGATGTTAGTTTCAGTGTTGATTTCGAGTCCACCTTAGTTGAGTCCGAGTCTTTAAACAATCGAGTCAAAGTCCAAAAGGAGCAGAGTCAGATTCAAGACCGAACCCATAACAGTCCGCGTCTGAGTCAAGTCCGAATTAATCTGTTCATGAATCTGAATTCAAATTGTGACCGTAAACTCAACATCAATATTTTAAGCTTATTTTAACTTTCACAACTAAGAAAACACAACTGTCAATATAAATGTAACACAAACACTTCTATATTTTATGATTAGTTTCCTGCTGAACAAACTTCAATGTGGTTTCAGAATGAAAGCATGTGCTTTAGGTGTATGAAGACAAAACTGTCCTTCAACACACAGAAAGTGGCAGCTGCGTTATTACAACCAGAGTTATTATTGTTTAGAATTTTTATTTAGTTTTTCATTTCTACTTCATTTTCAATTTGTCCTTTCAATTTAGTTTAGTTGTATCTAAAATTATCCCAATCTAAAGAAATATTATGCACTGAGATTTGTATTATGTCTCTTTCTGCCGACTGGTTTGGAAAAATAATGAGTCAACTCAGTAGTAATTAGCACTTGCTGAGGAGTTACACGACTGACAGGACGACATAGAGCGCAAGACGTCATTGCCATGGTAACCAGACACATTTCAGCTGATTTGCTGAAGTCTAGAATAAATGTACTGCCAAATCAACGTGTGACATAATAAAATGTATTTACTTCTCTGCAAATGACACCAGAGACAATAGCGAGAAGGTCTTTAAGAAGAATTAAATAACTGACCCTACCAAAATCCATTATTTTCCAGACTATTTAAAAAGTTACAATGAATTAATCAAGGGCCAGTCCAAACACTGCGTGGATCACAAGAGACTATATGCATACATGTGTGGATACATTACACCTAAAATAGCCCAATATTAATAATATTTTTCAGATTCTTTATTTTGATATGCTGTTTTATTAAACTGTGAGAGGCATGATGTGGGTGACTTGACTTAATGAAGTTCTTAACCACAACGAAACAGCGATGTGAGCACCGTCTTGGCTGCACAAACGCTGTGTGTGATTTTACACCATGTCAGACACCGTGCCGTGAAAAACTGCCTTGTAGTTTATAGTACATTGGCTAAATACTTGTCTTTATGTGTTTGTCATTCCAGCCACCTCGGTAATTGATTTTATACAGCAGTCTCCTGCCTAGTAACATTCAAGCATATTAGATGACTGTGTGTCTCTCTGCAGGTGTGTTTACTCAACACGGTAAAACAAACTCTGGCTACGTCTGCAACATCAGGGGGTGCTACAACTGTTTACAGACACAGTGTCCATTAATTTATGTTTCTTTATTTTTATTTCTTTATTTTATTCATTGCATCACAAATCAAATGCATGGACTCGGCTGGACTCTGAAAAAAAATCCAGAGTCCCAAAGGCTTGAATCCGAGACAAGTCCAAGTAAAATTGCATCCGAGTCAGTGACAGGTCCATTAAAATTGGACTCGTGACTCAGACTCGAGTACCCCAACTACCAGATGTACAACTAAACAAGAGGATAAGTACATCAGAGTCTCTAGTTTGAGAAATAGACATTTTGCATGTCCTCAGCTGACAGCTTCATTGAATTCTACCCTCTCAACCAGTTTCATGTACAACAGTAAATTGAAGACTCAGGGGTGCAGGACTTATGGGAAGAACTGCAAAGAAAAAGCCACTTTTGAAACAGAAAAACAAAAATAAAAGGTTAAAGTGGGCAAGGAAACACAGACATTGGACAGCATATAATTGGAAAAGAGTGCTTATGAATCTTAACCCCATTGAGCTTTTGTGGGATCAGCTAGACTGTAAGGTGCGTGAGAAGTGTCCAACAAGACACCACATCTATGACAAGTGCTACAGGAAGTGTGGGGTGAAATGTCACCTGAGTATCTTGACAAACTGACAGCTAGAATCCCAAGATCTGCCAAACTGTCATTGCTGCACGTTGAGGATATTATGATGAGAACTCTTTGGAGTAGTTTTAATATCCCCACTAAGACATTTTTTTTTAATTGTAATAGTAATTTGTCACATTATTGAGGTTCTGACTATACATTGTGATCAGTTGAATGCAACTTTGGTGAATAAAAGTACCAATTTCTTTCCATAAGAGCTAAATCTGTACATTATTCCAAACTTCTGGCTGCCATATATATATATATATATATATATATATATATATAATTTTTTTTTTTTTTTTTGTAAAACAAAGAATTGTTTGTTCCTCCAATCCACAGAATTCGCAAGTCTATAAATGTTCAGTTTATATCTTTCCAAGACATGTTTGGGAGAATAAACCCAATATGCAATCTTTTATATGATGTTTCATTAACTGAACGTATGCGACATAAAGATACTAATGAATTTCATCTTATTGGTGAAACACACGTTTGGAGCAGAAGAAATAGAAATAAACCTTGTGTAAATTGTCAGATTTACGCTGAGCTAAAATGCTATTTCTAGCCATTTTACATGCACATGTTACCAAGAACGATCATACTTTTTTTTTTTATCAAGAAAATTCTCGTTGGATCATAATTTCTTGTTTTCTAGTAAGACCTTTTATATTAGGAGAAAAATGTTATTCTTGATAATTTTTGTATTGTTTTCCTGAGAAAATATATAAAAAAATCCTTAAAACAAGATTTTAAAAAACATTTCGTTTTTTTCAGATAATGTATTTAACATGTGTATTTTGTTTACTGGCAGTTTTTATAGTCAAAACAAGTAAAAATATCTACCAGTGCTGAGAAGTAATCCAAAGTATTTAGAATACATTACTGATCTTGAGTAATTAAAGGAATTTGTTACAAATTACATTTTACAGCATGTATTCTGTAATCTGCAGTGGAATACATTTCAAAAGTAACCCTCCCAACCCTGTGTGCGTGCGTGTACAAATAAACATGTTATATACAAAAGCAAGGAAATTAATGGCAGAAGAGATTGGGTATGTTGGCTAAATATAAATAGACTAAGCTGTGTATTGCACATAATTATTGCTCAATGGGGTAGTTTTAACTGTTCATGAGATGGATTGACTAAGGGAAAAAACTGTTCCTGTGCCTGATGGTTCTGGTGCTCAGTAGCGCCGTCCAGAAGGCAACTGTTCAGAAAGGTAGTAGGCTGGGTGTGTGGTGTGCAGAGTTATTTTTCCAGCCCTTTTCTTCAATCTGGAAGTGTACAGTGCTTAAAGGGAGGGCAGTAGGCAACCAATAATCCGGTCAGCATTCTGAACAGTTCTTTGTAGTCTTCTGATATCCATTTTCATAGCTGAACCAAACCAGACAGTTCCTGAAGTGCAGAGGAAAGACTCAATGACTGCTGAGTAAACTGTATCAACAGCACCTGTGGCAGGTTGAATTTTCTCAGCTGGTGAAGGAGGTACAACCTCTGCTGGGCCTTTTTCACAATGGAGTCAATGAGGGTCTCCCACTGCAGGTCCTCTGAGATGGTAGTGCCCAGGAACCTGAATGACTCCACTGCTGACACAGTGCTGTTTAGAATGGTCAGGCGGTCAATGTTTTGAGCTTGTTTAGCTCCAGGTTGTTTTGACTGCTCAAGTGAGCCAGCCATTCAACCTCCCTTTTGTTTACAGACTCATCGTCATCTCAGATGAGGCCAATGACAGTAGTGTCACCTGCAAACTTCAGGGTCCTTGGCCGTGCAGTCATTGGTATACAGGGAGAAGAGTAGTGGGGAGAGCACACATACCTGGGGGGCACCAGCGCTGATGTACATGTGAATTGCCCCAGTCTCATGTTAGCTTTCTTGACCAGACATAAACATACTCTCCTAGCTGCATAGTTATAGAGAATTTGTTTTACAAATCAGCCTTACAGGTGCATGAGTAAGTGATGTTTACATTTATGTAGTCAGTGAATTAATCTGGTTTAACCTTTTAAAGTCGCTTGGCAGTTTGTGAGTTTTGACTACTAGCAAGCTTTTACTACCTTATTTTTATGCCCATATCTGTGCACTGCAATGGAAATAGACAGTTCCCTTTCAAATGACTTTGTCAAATCACCATGTACACAAGTTTGCATGCTTCACTGCAATAAACTGACAGATATCAGACCACATTACACACAATTGCATTAGTTCTTCCAATATCAGCCTAAATAAACCAGGCCGGAGATCTTCAAATTGGGGTGGAATCTCCAAAATCCCGTCTTCTGTATTTTTTGTACCTCATCATTTATAAAGCAGCAGCCACCAGCAGAGGAAGATGCTGGTGAGGAGGAAGAAGAGATGGTGGTACGTTATAACAGTTTTGAGTAAAACTGTAAAAGTAAACGAAATCCCTCCCCATCGTTCACACTTGAACATACTTGGTCATTTTTAGCTACAGTATTTTTGACTTTGAAAGAACATGAAAAGTGCAACCTTTATTGTTGGAATAAACGTAATTATGATACAGCACATAGTGTGCAGGCACAAAAAAATACTAGAAGCTTGAGTTGGCTCACGGTCGCACATGTTTCTATCTAGATCTTGTTTCAATTACACATAAGTCCCATAAGATGGTAGAAGTAACTTTTTTGGGGTGGCATAAATACATTTTTTGTATCATACTTCATGCCATCTGTTCAAATTTTATAGCACAGCCACAATGAGAAATTAAGCATCGTGAGAAGGCAATAAATATTTGGCATTTTATAAATTGCAACAAACAATTTTCTAATTTTGCTTCTACGGTGCTGAGAATGTCCACTGAAATATGCGTGTTGTTTGACATTTGATCTTTGCTAATAAGAAATGGATGTGCCTGTATGGATGCATAATAAAAAAAGAAACACTTTATAATTTTTGTTTTGTTTGTTAATATTAGTTAATATTATTGTTAATATTAGTAAATGCTTTAGGTGTAATAAACAATGTACAATTTTTTTTAACTGCATTTATAATCTTGGTTAAGTTTAATTTATATATAAAAAATGTGTTAGTTCATAATGCATTAACTAGTATTAACATATACAATTAATGAAAAAAATTGTTTAAATTGATATGAACATAGGGCGGCACGGTGGTGCAGCGGTTAGCACTGTCGCCTCACAGCAAGAAGGTCGTGGGTTCAAACCCCGGTTGCCCTGGCCATTCTGTGTGGAGTTTGCATGTTCTCCCCGTGTCTGCGTGGGTTCTCTCCGGGTTCTCCGGCTTCCTCCCACCATCCAAAGACATGCAGGTTAGGTTAATTGGTGTCTCCAAAAAAATTGCCCTAGGTGTGAATGTGAGTGTGTGTCTGTATATGTGTGGCCCTGCGATGGACTGGCGACCTGTCCAGGGTGTACCCTGCCTTTCGCCCAATGTAAGCTGGGATAGGCTCCAGCCCCCCGCGACCCTGTACGCAGGATAAGCGGTTGACGATGGATGGATGGATATGAACATGAATGATAAATACTGTCAAAGTGAGTTCATTGTCATTTTGTTAAACTGATGATGTCGCACATTCTGCCAGAAACACATTTCCTGGAAGTAATTTATTGCAACTGTCTGCCAGTGTCCTACATATAAATTGAAATATTTGACCAATATTCTGTTACAATAGTCATGATCACTTAAGATTTGTCTGACCAACTTCAGTGCATTCACATTTATAGATGACCTTTTGGGCATGAGTCAATTTTACAAGTTGCTAGGAACGTGCTCTACTACTCTTCCCACACTCGCCGGACTCAAATGGCTTTCTTGAGTGAAAGTAAGAACAACCATTGTGGAAAAACTCATTTTAATCCTGTATTTGGCCAAAATGCCTTTGGATGCTCCGCAAAAATAATTACAATGAGTAAAACCTCAAAACAATCCAATTAATAAATATAAAACAAAAATAATAAAAAACACTGCACAAATACAGTTCAAGCAGCCAGTTTAAAAATAAATATTTATTTGCTTAACTGAAAGAAAAGAACGTAAACTGGAGATCATAATTTACCCCCAGATCAATCACAATGAACTTTCAAATCTTCTCGAAACACCCACACAAAGTGCAAATGTAAACTGGAGCCTCAAGTCTCGTCCTCACCAGCGGTCATTCTCCTTATTGCTTTGTCCTACAAAGTCTTCTATAGAGGACTGGGGAAGGAAAAGACCAATTAAATAAGATACCAATAATAATGCACCAAAATCATTATTGATTTCAGACCTTCAGACTTAAAAAATAAAATAAAAAACCTCTAGTAATCAGAGCTTTCTGGGGTGTTTTATGAGACAAACTGGGATAATTTTGATTCATCTTTTGAAAACGGTAAGGAGCATTCATCTAAGGAACAGAATGATTTTATAAGGTGGCACAGACCTGCATGAGGAGCCTCTCCTTCCCAAGTTTCTTATAGAAGAGCAGCACGTCCTGGTTAGCCTGCACCACTCGTGGATCAAAGTCCATCACATGCAGGCCCTCTAGACTCCGAGCCCGTGACAGAGCAACGTAAGCCTGGCTGCTCTCAAACATGCGTGCCAGCGAGATCTCCACACAATCTAGAGTCATGCTTTAAGCAAATACTGGAAAAGAATACCATTTGGCAAAACAAATCAAGTGTTTTCAAGATATTGCACTGCAGAGATTTAAGAATGTGATGAATTGATTTAATAAGCCATTTTGGTCAGAATACAGGAATAGAGAATTGGCTCAGACGTAGCAACACGTAATTAGGCCCAAACAGTCACCAAACAAATGATGAGCTTAAATACAGACACTTATACTGATAACTTTGACACCCCATCAATGCAGAATGCACACAGTCTGAACTCTAATGGGTAAACATGGGGAATAGTTAATGAGTCAGAACACAGAGCAGAATCACAGAACTGTGCATCTGCTCCTCGATACACAGGAACACATCATTTTACTTTAATAGCTCCTGTAGTGATCATGTCGTCTGAGATCCAAAATGGGTGAAGACAGAAGGGGGCCCAATGGAATAAGCCTGCATTATTATATAACAGTTTGTGCCTTTAGCTGATGCAAGTCTGAACCAGTGGTGTACTTGCTGTGCAGAATGACTCCTGGTGGAATGGCAGTGCAGATCTCTCACCTGACTCTTGTGGATTGAAATGGCCCAGGCCAGTTTGAGTGGCAGCTGCTGTCGGCTCAGGTACAGACCCCCTGATGATTTAAACATCCAGCGCTCCCTCTTCATTACCTCAACAGCCCCACAGAAGAATCGCACACGAGGGAGTCCTTGGGGGAGTGGGGGACACAAATGTTATACGTCGCACGCACGCACGCACGCACGCGCGCACACGCACGCACACACGTACGTGTCCACAGCCTCAAATACATGCACAAGCCCTGTAAATAAAGAGACACTCAAGGAAGTGCACAAAAAGTAATTATTTAAAAAGTAGGTCATATGGGTTAATTACTGTATTCTAATAATTCTAAAGCTGTATGATAGCTTTTTGTGCTGCACAGATATTATTCAGTGGTAATCTACCCCTTTGTTTCACCTACACTGTAGTTCTCAAATCAATTATGGTGCATATTTAGGGGTGTAACAATTCACTCGTTTTCTCGATGCTTTGATCTAATTGTGCCAATTTATATGCATTGATCTCGACATTGGATTTGAATCGAGAATCATTAGTGTTGGTCAATCTTTTTAAAATGACTGAACTGCAATTGACAAATGTACAATGTTTTAAAATATATAAATAGTTACACATGTGATTTTTTTATATAGTTTTTTTAAATCCCCTTTTCTCCCCAATTTGGAATGCCCAATTCCCACTACTTAGTAGGTTCTCATGGTGGCACGGTTACTCCCCTCAATCCGGGTGGCGGAGGACAAGTCTCAGTTACCTCCACTTCTGAGAACGTCAGTCCGCACGTTTTATTATGTGGCTCGCTGTGCATGACTCTGTGGAGACCCACAGCATGTGGAGGCACACGTTAACATCCACTATCCACACACAACTTACCAAGTGCCCCATTGAGAGCAAAAACCACTAAATCGTGACCACGTGGAGGTTACCCATCCCTAACAGTGACGTGACATGCCCTCAAAGCATTCCCTTCACATGCACGCGCTACACTCTTCAGTCATATCCCTGTTTTGTTGGGGACTTGGCATGCAGAAAACATTTAAATTTAGTCATCTATTGCTTTTCCTATTTGTATATGAGGCCTTGGAGGAACTAATTATAGTCATCAGATCTGACCAATTCTGTCATATTCCATGATTATGGAAAACCTGGAGAAAAAAAAAAACAAAAAAAAAAAAAATCAGGGAATTTTAAAAATAGTATTTTCCAGGCCTGGAAAAGTCATTAAAAGTAATAAAATTCTTTAAAACTACATGGAATTATCACAAAATATGGAATAAACCAATTTGAAAGTATTTTGTTATCTTGCCTAAGACTAATATACAATGTGATGGGCACGCATGTTTTGGCAAGTCATTTAGGACATCTACTTTGTGCATGACATGAGTACTTTTTCCAGCAATTGTTCAGACAGATTCTTGCATTGTTTTAACTGACAATAAATCACAATTCCAGTGGGTCAGAAGTTTACAAACACCAAGTTAACTGTGCCTTTAAGCAGCTTGAATTCAAGAAAATGTTTTCAAGTCTTTAGGCAATGATCCAGTTAGCTTCTGATTGGAGTTGTGCTGAATTGGAGGTGTACCTTTGGGTGTATTTTAAGGCCTACCTTCAAACCCAGTTCCTTCTTTGTTTGACATCATAGGAAAATCAAAAGAAATCAGCCAAGACCTCAAAAAATTGTGGACCTCCACAAGTCTGGTTCATCCTTGGGAGCAATTTCCAAACAGCTGAATGTCCCATGTTCATCTGCACAAACAATAGTACACAAGTATAAAACACCATGGGACCACACAGCCATAGTATCACTTAGGAAGGAGACGCATTCTGTCGCTTAGAGATGAACGTATTAATCAAATAAATCCCAGAAGAACAACAACAAAGGACCTGGTGAAGATGGAGGAAACAGGTAGAGAAGTATCTATATCCACAGAAAAAACAAGTCCTATATCGATATAACCTGAAAGGCTGCTCAGCAAGTAAGAAGCTACTGCTCCAAAACTGCCATAAACCCAGACTACGGTTTCCAAGTGCACATGTGGATAAAGATATTACTTTTTGGTGAAATGTCCTCTGGTTTCATTAAAGAGAAGAAAAAAAAAAAAGAAAAAACACCATCCCCTGTGAAGCATGGGGGTGGCAGCATCATGTTGTGGTGGTGCTTTGCTGCAGGAAGGACTGCAGCAAATATATATATGCAACATCTCAAGACATAAGCCAGGAAGTTAAAGTCGGTTGCAAATGGCTCTTCCAAAATGGACAATGACCCCAAACATACCCCCAAAGTTGTGGCAAAATGACTTTAGGACAACAAAGTCAAGGTATTAGAGTGGCCATCACAAAGCCCTGACCTCAATCTAAACTGAAAAGCATGTGTGAGCAAGGAGGCCTACAAACCTGACTCAGTTACACTAGTTCTGTCTGGAGGAATGGGACAAAATTCCAGCGACTATTTGTGAGAAGCTTGTGGAATGCTACCCAAAATATTTGACCCAAGTTAAACAATTTAAAGGCAATGCTACCAAGCACTAACAAATTGTGTGTAAACGTTTGACCCACTGGGAATGTGATGAAAGAAATAAAAGCTGAAATAAATAATTCTCTCCTCTATTTTAAGAATGTAAAATGTCAGAATAATAGTGATCCTAACTGACCTAAGACATGGACTGTTTTCTATGATTAAATGTCAGTAATTGTGAAAAACTGTTTAAATGTATTTGGCTATGGTTTATGTAAACATCGTACTTCAACTGTGTGCGCACACACATACACAGTTGAAGTCCAACGTTTACATACACCTTAGCCAAATACATTTAAATATACTGTTATGTTCCAGAACGTATCTTGTGTTGTAATATGTTGGGTGCGTAAATGTTTGTCTGTCTCTGTTCTGCTCCTGTAGGATGAGTAGTGGGACCTGTTCCGAATCAACCTGATTGACTCCTGATTGGCACCTGTGGCTGTTTGCTTTGAATAAAAGCTCTCCAGTTTGGAGTGACAATCAGATACATTACACAACAATCTCTCTATTGTAGTCCATTTTTCTTCTCCCAGATGCTTGTTGTTTTGTTCCTTGTGTTACATGCTGTGTAAGGTATTGTACTTTGGTATAAATGGGTTGTAAGAGAGCAGTGTTAACCTGAGCGCAGGCAGACATTCGCCGTTACACCTGAGTGCAGGGCTTGTTGATAAATCTTGTTTTAATCTTTTCTGAGCTATTTTAGGAAGCTGTAGGGAGGTGGGCACCAATTATTTTGCATATCTTTTTCTCCTGTTTATTATTTAGAGAGGGAGTTAGGATCAGTATTGTCTTTTATTTGCATCTTTGTATATAGATTAGTTAGTCGAACAAACACAGGTAGACTCTTGTTTGTTATTTTGGCATTGCCCTCTCTTGAGGTTAATTTATTGCTTCCTTGTAAATATTCCTAAGATTCTGTTTACAAAATAAATCATAATGATTCTAATAACTTGTTCAATGCTGCTGGGACGGGAAAACCGGGGCTCAGCAACTCTAGCAAATAAATTAAAAATATGATATTTAGTTTTCCTTAAGTTTAACTGTTCCTCCTCTACCCTAGACAGGGGAGGTCGTAACAATACACACACACACAGACAGACAGACAGACAGATGTGTTTGTGTGTTTAAATAGGGGAAGTATTTAAAGAATCCTATAAAAGCATTAAAAATACAGTATCGAATAGTTAATAGAATCTAATAGGACATTGTGTATAGAATCGTTCTGAACTTGCAAAAAGGGTTTTGAATTGAAAACCTAGAAATATAGTTACGCAGTGAACCACACCAATTCACAAAAAAAAGAAAAAACTACATGAGGGTAAAATACATTTTCATTTGGGTGAATGATTACTTTATGTATTAGTGTTGTCAGTAGATTTAAAATGTTTAAATAACGATTAATCTCATGATTTGAAAAAGTGCTGAATCTGATTACTCATTTCCTGTAAAAATGCATTTATTTTTATTTTTATCTTTGGAAAGAACACAATAGAACACATTATGTTAAAGCTTTAACAATTTCCAAAATTCACAGTATAATGACAAATTCTTGGGGTGTTGACTTATTGATAGAACTATTGCAACGCGCATAAAATCTCGTAAAATCTCATCCTCCACAATATTTATCATCATCAGGTGGTCTTTACACTTGAAAATGGATGCACATAATTTGTTTCAGGGCAAAAGCGTTGAAGTCCACATGAAAAGTCTTGATCTGCTTTTAATGTTGGCATTGTAGATGGAAATATAATTCATCCGGATTGTCTGGTAATCATTAGCTGATGCTTCAGAAGATTCAAAGCAATGGATACAAAGTTAAAATTATATTAAATTTGAGTGGAGCGTCAACAGACTCTCCACGGGAGAACAAGCTGCATGGCAGACTTATGTGGTAAAATGATGACTTACAAAAGACGCAAAGAACTTGTCACATCAACATTTGCTTTAAGAGAGGTCCTTTCCCCAGCACGGACACACTGTTGTGTGTGTGTTTGAAGTGTAATGCCTCCACTGGACACATCACAAGCTTTCAGAACTCACACAGAGCTGAATAAAATGTCAGAATCTAAAGTCAAATTGGTACATGCCTTAAATCGCGAGTAAGAAGAAAAATGTACTCGTTATAAATTTAAAAAAAAACAAAAACAAAAAAAAAAAAAACGCATGCATAACGCTGACAGCGCTAATATACATTTTAAACGTGGACCATCCTTCCAAAAAAATCTTATATTTACAAACCTACAGTATGTAGAGATAAATATGCTGTTCTTCAAATATATAGCAATTATCCTTGCAAAGTTAAGGTCAATGCTACATGTTCTACTACAAATAATGGTTGCTTTGGTGCTACATGGTGTCACTATAGAATCAGATGGCGGATTTTGATGAATTAATTCTGTTTTCCAAAGATCTCATTCTATTCTAGAACAATCACCACCTGAAGCAACCCACCAGCTCCAAAAACCCTCTGCAGTTTGAAATGATTTGTCTGGATGACTAACCTGGTAACCGTTTCAGTTTATTCCCATTTGTGAGCTCCACATCATCCTTGTGTGTGCACAGCCTGGTTGCTAGGATACGTCTCTCTCAATGCTGTGATTGGCACTTTTCAGTAGCTGTGCGATATCTTCCTCTGTGACTCTATATGATGGAAAGTCACCAATACAGCGTAATCAGCAATGTGTCCAGCTGCATGTTTAGTGTCAATTCACAACTCCAGGAGGAAGTTTGGAGGGCTTTACTGATTACAAGGTTGAAGTTCAGAGGATATAAAAGGTGATCTGAAAATAACCTGAACTGTGAGAAAGTTAAAAGAAATCATCCAGAACTGTACACGTTACTGACGTGAGAACAAAAAGTAAAATCTGTCAAGGAATATCTGACCCACATTCATCCTTATTTATGCAATGAACCACAGGCATAGATAGCATTCTAATAGGACTCAGAACCAGTGACTCATTACACTGAACTGTGGATGTGGCCCTGGTGAATGCACAGTACCTGCCCACTCTCACGGCCTGGAGCACAGAGATGAAGGCCTTGTCCGTTTGTCTGCGCACCTCCATCAGCTCCATGTTCATATGGATACATTTCCGCCAACTTCTTGACTGTGGGAAGAATGAAACCTTTGACCTTATAACTTAAACCTACACTATGTTACTCAACTGCTAACCATAAAGTAATTACAACTAAAGTCTAGTTTAATTCTGAAACAACCTTATTCCTAATGCCATTTTTATCATGGTTGCAGTGGACAAGCGTGAGCTGTGCTACTTACAGTCATACCTGGAAGCAAAAGTTAGGCTTGTTCTTTCCTTTTGCGACTGGAGGAAGCTGAAGAAAGTCTCCACACACTATCAGCTGAATCCCACCAAATGGTTCTGTGGATCTTCTGATGGATCTTGAGATATTAAAGTTACAGATCAAACGTTTCTAATGCTACACTGGCTTAAAGAGACAGTAAACCCCAAAAAGAAAATGTTTATTTACTCTCATGTTGTTCCAAACGTGTATGCAGGGTTGGGAGTAACAAAATACATGTAATGGGATTACTTATTTAAAACACAAAATATAACTGTATTCCACAATAGTTTCAATTTAAATCATTGGCATTTAGCTGCATTAAAAAAGTATTCTGATTACTGGAGAGATTCATTTGCATTTTATTGTCATTTGTTTCATTTAATATTTAGTCCTTTCAGATGGAAAACATTCATACATATAAATGATGTGATCCAAAGTGCATTTGAACAGCGGTGAAACACTTTCTTATGATGTGTTACATTCATATGAGCAGATAGAGAAGCTTGAAGTCAGTTTGGAGCAGAAGAAATAGAAATAATCCTTGTGTAAATTGTCAGCTTTACAATGAGCTAAAATGCTATTTCTAGCCATTTTACATGCACATGTTACCAAGAACAATCATATTATTTTATCAAGAAAATTCACGTTGGATCATAATTTATTTTTTCCTAGTAGGACCTTTGATATTAGGACAAAATGTTATTCTTGATCATTTTTATATTGTTTTCCTTTAAAAATATCAAAAAATCCTTAAAACAAGATCAGCTTGATTTATCTTGTTTTAGAAACAACTGCATAAGATGTTAAAAATGCATTCACTGAGAAACCTAAATATGTGTATTTTGTCTTACTGTACTGGCAGAGTTTTTATAGTCAAAACAAGTGAAAAAAATTAAATAAAAAAAATCTGCCAGTGCTGAAGTAATCCAAAGTATTTAGAATGTTACTGACCTTGAGTAATCTAACGGAATACGTTACAAATTACATTTTACAGCATGTATTCTGTAATCTGTGGAGGAATACATTTCAAAAGTAACCCTCCCAACCCTGCGTGTATGACTCTTCTGTGGAAAACAAAATGAGATGCAAATCAAAATTGTGAATGGTGACTGAGGCTGTCATTCTGCTTAACATCTCCTTTTGTGTTTCGTGAAGACAGAAAGGTACACAGGTTGAAAGCAACATGAGGGTGAGTAGATCTCTTTAAAAGGGATAGTTCACAAAAAAAATGAAAATTCTCCCATTTAATCACCTTCATGCCATCCCAGATGTGCATTACTTTCTTCTAAAAATCTTAATTTGTGAACATTTTTGCTGTGTAGGTCCATACAATGCAATTGAATGGGTAAAAAAAAACTTAAGCTCCAAAAATCACATAAAAGTAATCCATAAAACTCCAGTGGTTTAATCCGTCTTCTGAAGTGATAATATTTTTTTTTTTTTTTTTTTTACTATAAATTCTCCTCCCTACCTAGGTGGTGGCAATATGCATGAAGATTGCAAGTCACCAAAAACAAAAGAATTGAGATTGATAGTAAAAAAGGGCTTCAATATTGATCTGTTTATCACACACTTATCACACTTCAGAAGACATGAATTTATCCACTGGAGTCTTGGATTAATTTTGGTACCAATTTACTTGCAATATGAGGACTTGCAGAGCTTTTAATTTTGTAATTTGTTTTCTGCAGAATAAAGAAAGTCATACACATCTGGGATGGCATGAAGGTGAGTAAATTCGATTTTTTTTTTTTTTTGGATGAAATACCCTTGAATATTTAAAGTGTCAATACTCAAACAGTTGAACATTTTCCACTCTGTTGTTTCAAATGGCACCACACTGAGATTTGTGTGATGCCATTATTTCATGTTTAATGAGAACTGATTGGATGGTTTCATTTGTTGATGAGGTTTTGGTCCAAATCACATTCATTTGCCATCTGGTGACCATTAGGAGAAAATCCAAAAGGAGTGACAAATGCAGACGCAACTAATAAGGTTAAATGAAATTACTTAAGAGATACAAAAAAAAAACAATATATTCAAGGCACTTATCACCACATTAGGTGATAATTTTCTTATAATTGAATTTTATCCATGTGGATCCATTATCCATTGAGGGCACTGAAAAAACAATATTGCAAACTGAATTCTATTATCCTTTTTTTGTCTATCACGTAAAATTGTACAACTCTTGTGTCCTTTACCTGGCTATGGCTTCCAGTTTGTCAAAGAACTCAGCTTCCACCATTGAGATCTCATCGATAATGATCCCGGGACGTTGAGCAAGCTCAAGACACTGTTCTAGAGAAGCAGAGCCAGACCAATACCTAACAAGAGACAGACAAAAATTATACTACAGATATTATACTTCAGACAACATGACCTGGAGATAATGTAGTGTACATGGTGAAATAAAACCCCTTGTAATACGTGATTACTGTTTGATTTGGGGCGAAACAATGTAGCCCATGTCAAAAATTCATTGCTATCATCAATTATACATGACTGGATTTTCTATGGCATCAATGATTTCACTGTCAATTGCATTTTACAAAGAACAATATAAATTAAACCATTTGATCTTTAGTGGCACATTCGATCGCATTCAAAATCCATATAGAATCTGGCATTGCATTATACAGTATATTAGATGGTCAAATGGGCACAATGTAAATGTTTCCTCACCTGCAAAATTGTGCAGTGTGGTCCCTCCTATGTGGCACGCTGCTACACCAGTACTTGCAGTTGCATATGTGCTTTTGGGAGGCAGAGAACTTACAATCCTCTTGAGCAAGGAGGACTTCCCGGTTCCTAAATTTAAGCATTTGAAATGTCACAGTAAAATAAATGACCAACAAATACCATGATTCCACCATGAGAAACAAGGATAAACAAACAAAAACCCGAGAGAGTGGAGTTGATTTTAAATACCTTCACTGCCTGTAAAAAACACATTCTTTCCACTCAAGACTGCATTGAGAACTGCAATCTGTTCTTTACTCAGCTTTAGTGCCAAGGGCAGAACCAATGCCGGCTTTTTATTGGGGTGGAGTGCTTTAACCTGTAACAGAAAAGTAATCAGTCCAAAATATTTTGACTGCATGGATTATGCATCATTGAAGCAACTCATTTCTGTTACTTGAAAACAACTCTATGAGGAACACATTTATTCAATTTCAAGTAATTTTGATAATTAAGGTTAAAAAAAAATAACATAATATTGGTGTAACTGTCCAGAGACAGAATAATAAATAAAAACTCTAAGCTAATTGCTTAAGAAATGTTGGCTTGAGTAGTGCAGAATAATCTTTTATTTTTAACCTTGACATTTTTTACATTTAAAACATGATAAATATTTAAAAATCTCTTGTACACCAAATCAAAGTCATGTGGCATAACCAACAAGTAGGTAGCCATTCTGTTGTCATGTGACAAAACAAGCAAACAAAAAGACCCCTTTAGACCATTTGATTATTCAAACTGATTAAAAGGGAATTTTTCACTCAAATTAAAATTCATTCATTCACCCTCATGCCATCCCAGGAGACCCTCTTCTGCTGTACACAAATGAAGATTTTTAGAAGAATATTTCAGCTCTGTAGATCCATACAATGCAAGTGAATGGTGACCCAAACTTTGAAGCTCCAAAAGCAAACAAAATGCAGCATAAAAGTAACCCATACTACTCCAGTGATTAAATCAATATCTTCAAAAGCAATATAATAGGTGCGGGTGAAAAACAGATCAATATTTAAGCCATTTTGTATCATTTTTGTCCTTTTCCACCAGCCTTCCTCAGCATTCTTTTGTTTTGAGCAATTTTAATTCTTCATGCATATGGATCGGTTTCAATCACACCCATGTCATATTGTCAAGACATGGATTTAACCACTGAAGTCAGATGTATTATTTTTATGCTGCCTGTATGTGCTTTTGGAGCTACAAAGTTTTGGTCACCATTTACTTGCATTGACCTACATAGCTGAGATATATATTTTTAAAGTCTTCGTTTGTGCGGAGCAGAAGAAAGAAAGACACACATCTGGGATGGCATGAGGGTGAGTGAATTTACATTTTTGGGAGATCTATCCCTGTAAGTTGTGTACACTCGTGCAGTAAAAGATGCAAGGAAGGACTGTAATATCTTTCACTTGATGATAGTTGCACCACTTGACTTTTCTCAGTAATTAAATCAGTGAAAAGGCTATGAATGTCTTTTTTAAACCAACATGGTCTCAAAGATTACATTTCTACGAACTTGGTACATGTATTTTAAACTAGATGTATCATGTTTATTTCCTCGGATAACATAATTTGTCAATGATCACATAGAATGGGCTCCATCCATGGGCAGAAGTGCAAAATAGTCTGCATAGATAAACATACCGGACTTGTGTCACAATCAGGTCTGCATCTCTTCACTTGTTGTCTTTCACCAAAGGTCTTATTGACAGATCTCTCCGCGGGACCTTTGAGTTGGACTGGGGCGTTCACTTTACTTCTCAGCTCGTTTGCTTTTTGCTCATTTTTCAGCTGGAGAGGACTGATGGTCTCAAAGCTTCGAGCAAGGCCAGCTCGTAGTTTGGCTCTGCCACTCATAGGCTTGCAGCTTTGGGATGCCTGATGTTTGATGCTGAGCGTCTTCAAACGATCCGGTGGACAGTCTGAGATCAGATCCTGTGTGTTCTCCGGTATGAATTTTACTGTACATTTACCGTCCTTTGCGAAGCGAGTAAACAGCTGGAAATCACGAAGCATGAAGCTTTGGGAAGCTTTTCCATCATGGACACGCAGCAGGATTTCCAGAAACTCGTTGCGCCCTAATGTGACGATGGCTTTAAGGATGTGGTGGCGTTTGATGGCTTGACCTGCTGGGTTCAAGCGCTCCACGGACACGGTGCACTGAAGCTCGGCTGGCTCAATGTTTGTCAACATTTCACCTTTTGGAGAAGACAGATTGAAAGTTTAAATTGTATGATTCAATTCGATTTTGATACAAAATTAATCTCGAAATGTACTCTGTTCATCTGGCTTTAAATCAGCTGTTGCACTATTCAAATAAGAATGCACGGTGCAAAATGTGTATTCTTATTTGAATCATGCACAGCTGACTAAAAACCAGATGAACCAGGCATCGCTCTCAAATGAAACGTAAAATGCATCTTAAAATACTACTGAGACCTGTCTATTTCATTGTTGTTATTTAATTTAGTAACTTGGATTGACTCTCCTTCCTTGTGGACGTCGTGAACAGCGACTCACAGCATCAGGTGTTCATTAATTTTGATCTCCAAGCCACCATTTTCAAATAGTTCCGCTTCGATAAATAAAGATGCTGACCAATCAGACTGGGGTACTTTATACGACAGTCCAATCAGCGATTGTGTAGTACAAACGTATATCATCATTCTCCGCCTATCCAGACTTACTTCAAATGTACTTCTCTGTCTGCATGTATGAATGTAACGCATCATAAGAAAGTGTTTCACCGCTGTTCAAATGCACTTTGGATCGCATCATTTATATGTATGTATGTTTTCCATCTGAAAGGACTAAATATTAAATTTAACAAATGACAATAAAATACAAAGTAATCTCTTCAATAATCAAAATACATTTTAATATAACTGTATTCTAAATACCAATTATTTAAATTGTAACTGTAGTGTTTTATATATAACATTATATTTTCTATTATTATATGCACTGGAAGGTTCTGTCACAAAGACAAATTTCTTGCATGTGTAATTATAATTTACAATAATGCTCATTCTGATTCTGGTAACCTGTTACCGACGACAAGCGATCGTAGGCGAGTTGCGTAACTTCGTAAAATCACCCTTTTCAAAACACAGCAATAAAACTTTCGAGTAACCATACCGCCTCCTTATCTGGCTCTCCGTATGGGATAATTTCCCTTTCAAAAAAACATACTTGTATGCTGTAAAGTGTCAACTTTACACTAAAACACAGATTTTAGCATTTGTTAACACTTACAGGCTGAACAAGAAGTCTGTGCCATTCTAATGTGTGTGTAACACTTAATGATAACACGAATGGACAAATCCTACTACGGTAAGACTTGAGTCATGAAAATTAATTAGGTTACGAAACTGAATACTTACTGATCAACGTCATCGTTGAAAATTTAATATTCATGAGTTAAGCCTTCTAAATTTCACAACGGGACTAATACGAGACTACGAGTGCAAGAAATTGATGAAAAGTTACTGAAAGACTTAACCAATTGCACAGCTTATAACGTTATAAACACTTTATAAAGTCCACGTGACAAGTTGTTGAATCATTAAAATCCGTTTATTATTTTGTATTTTCAGGACATATTGCGGTTGCCTGAGAATGTGATGGACTTCCACGCAGAAGCTGAGTTCAGTTCAAATTTTTAAGAAAATCACAGGGTATCGGATATCTTTTTATTTATTTACTTTATTTGTTTAACGGATAAATGTAGCACATTATAGTGGAACCAATGTGTGCAGAACGGCGGGCACGTTTCACTGGTACACAAACATGGCGGCGCACATATGCACGAGATTTTGTATAAATAAATTCAGAGAATCTATTACATTTATCCAGCGACGGTATCGAGTTAAAACAAAATGGGTAAGTATTCCGGTAGCACTTTTAAAGTAATACATCAAGTGTCAGAAGTAGACCGCTTCATATTTTCGATATATTCCACAACCAGGCAGCTACAAGGCCCAAGTTTCCTGCCACTGATCTTGCTCTACAAAACTTCGATTCAACCTATAACATGCAATTAGGGGACCTGTGGCCGTCTGTTCGAGTGGCCATGCTATCTGAACAAAAGTATGGAGCACTTATAAACAACTTCTCTTCAACGTCTAATGTAATCTCAGGCTTGGAAGCCCAAGGATGCAGAGACTTCATCAATGTTGAATGTTCCAGAAACGAGGCACATCAACCTTCACAGGACTCCAAACTCTTGCACAGAAACGTATTGAAACCTGCTGATCTTCAACCTAGTATAAATCCTGATATCAAATGTCTTGTTTTTCCTCAAGGAGACATATCTCGATTCAAACCTGCAAGGTAAGATTTACTAAGAGTACTGATTTCTTATGCTGTCTCAATCTGATAATCATACATCATATATCTGTCTTATTCACTTAGACCAGACAGCAGTGGCTTACTGGGATATTATCTACTGGATGCTGCCTCAGTGCTACCCGTGCTAGCTTTGGATGTCCAGCCAGGACAGACAGTGCTGGACCTGTGTGCTGCTCCTGGAGGAAAGACCCTTGCTCTCCTGCAGACACATACAGTCAGTATGTGAATCGCCATATCTATTATATGCTCTTTATGTTCTGTCAGCCTATGATCCATAGCAATTCCTCTCATGGCTTTCTAATATTAGAAATGTAGAGCTGGGTTTGGTTGTCACGTGTGGCTCTTGTGCAACCTTTCTGACATGTGAGCATTTTCTCTTTTTCAGATTTTCTGTGGGCAAACGATTTATCAGGTTCTCGCACTGCACGGCTACGCAGGACTCTGCAGAGCTACCTGCCCAAAGAGTTCCTGGAGGAAGACAAAATCAATATCACTTCCATTGATGGTCGGAAATTAGGCCTGACAGAGGAGAAAAGCTTCGACAGAGTTAGTATTAGTATTCTTGAAACTTAAGAACTGCTCTTTTGAAGTAAAAGAGTATGTTGTGCAAGCAAGACACGTTAAGATGCAAAGTGAACAGCACATTCTTTTTGTGTGTGTTGAATGTAATACTATTTGGCAAGAAGATAACCAGACCTTAATAACTTCGTGAAAATTTAATGTGGTACAGTTATTTTTTGCTACATTATTATACTCTTACATCATACCAAGTTAATTTGAGTGCTTGTGTTTTTATGACACCAGTATTACAAGAAGTCCTAACATCTGCTTCCTTTTCCCTCTGCAGTAATGTAATAAATATGCCATAGGTAAAAGTAAAAATGTATTTCTAAAGCACACTCAAACACAGCAAAGCTGACTGAAGTGCTTCACAGATAAATCTACAATTCAATCAAATAAAACAAACACGTCATAAAAAAAGAAAAAAAAAATGCAACAAGACAATCTCAATTAATACTGCAAAACACTAGAGTATACAAGTGCGTTTTAAGCCTACGTTTAAAAAGAGACCGTGATGAAGCTTGTCTAATGTCAAGTGGTAGCTGATTCCACAGCCTAGGGGCAGAAACTGCAAAGGCTCTATTACCCTTGCGTATACAATGTGACCAAGGAATATGCATTAGTATTTTGTCTGCAGATCTTAAAGACCTAGTTGGTAAGTATGGCTGTATTAAATCCCTAATATATGATGGGGCCTGGTGATTAAGAGCTTTAAAATCAAACAACAGTATTTTAAATTGAATCCTAAAATAAACAGGAAGCCAGTGCAGAGAGGCCAGGATTGGTGTAATATGATCCTTTTTTTAGATGATGTCAAAAATCTGGCCACAGCATTTTGAAGCAATTGAGGAAGACCAAAATAAAGGGAATTACAATAATCCAATCGAGAGGTGATAAAAGCATGAATAACAGTCTCCAGGTCTTGAAAAGATTAAGCTGATTTAAATTTAGCAATAAATCGTAACTGATAGAAACAATTTTTCACTACTGAATTTATCTGTCGGACTAAGCCAAATTCAGAATCTATAATGACACCAAGATTCCTTACATGAGAGTTAACATGGTGGAAGTGTTGGCCAAGCTTGTTAGCAAGAGCGCTTCTAGATTCAGCAGAACCAAAAATAATCATTTCAGTCTTATCATTGTTTAGCTGGAGAAAGTTACTCGATAACCACTTTTTTTTTAACAGAATCACCTGATTTCAATGGCAGATAAAGCAGTGTATTATCAGCGTAAAAATTAAACTAAATATTATGTCTCCTAATAATATTTCCAAGAGGGATCATGTACAAATTAAAAAGAATTGGCCCCAGAATGGATCCCTGTGGAACCCCACAGAGAACAGGGGCTACAGATGAAGAGAACCTATCCATAATTACAGAAGAAAACCCTATCTGTAAGATAAGATTTAAACTACTGTAGTGCTGTGCTCTTTATACCAACCCAATATTCCAACTTCGCAAGGAGAATGCTATGATCCACTGTATCAAAAGCAGCAGTAAGGTCTAACAGGATTAATAGAGCACTTTTCCCAGAGTCAACCGTAGACAGTAAATCATTAAATAGTTTCAGCAAAGCTGATTCTTTGCTATGATAAGCTGTAAAACCTGATTGTAGAGGTTCAAAAATGTCTGTTGACTTTAAGAATGGAAGTAATTGGGATAGCACCACTTTCTCTAAAAACTTCGACAGAAATGGCAGCTTGGAAACAGGCCGATAGTTATTAAAGCAATTTTGATCTAAGCCCGGTTTCTTATGTAGAGGTTTCACTGCTGCATGTTTAAAACATCCTGGGACAATACCATTTTCTAGGGAAGAATTTATAATTATTTGTATACTCGGACTGATAGTTGCAAAAGCTGTTTTTAAAACATTACATGGAACAATATCACGTGGAGAGGTAGTGGGCCTCATATCACTAACCATTTCACTAAGATCAGAGAGAGAAACATGCTGAAAACCAGAGAAAACAGCAGAACCAGTAACCAAATTAAAAACAACACCTGATGGAGTATTGGGGAAAGACGGGCGAATGGTATTAATTTTCTCTTGGAAAAAAGTTTGTCACAGATCACCTTAGAGGGAGCGACATTATAATGGTAACAGACAACTCAAGTCAACTTTGTGTTTGGGCATTTTGCCTTTTAACTCAATTCTTCCATATATCCACAGGTCCTTGTGGATGTTCCCTGCACTACAGACAGACACTCTGTAATGGTGGAAGAGAACAATTTATTTAAGAGATCCAGGACAAAAGAGAGACAGCAACTTCCCCTCTTACAAACACAGCTTCTTGTGTGAGTTATGCTTTTTAATTCAAGACAGACAGCAAGTTTGAAAGTCTCATATATTTTTTTATATATATATATATATATATATATATATATATATATATATATATATATATATATAAAAAATTATTTGGCAGTTTTTGTGATCATACTTGTGGAGATCCATAAATGCATAAAACCATTTCCTCTGTCCAGGGCTGGGATCCAGGCCACGCGGAAGGGTGGAGACATAGTGTACTCGACGTGTTCCCTGTCCCAGCTGCAGAATGAGTGTGTGGTGCAGCAGGCCATAAGTCTTGCTCTAGAGGATCTGGGAATCACAGTGCAGGTTCAGGACCTCAGATGGTTCACTCAATGCTTTATTGATTCTTTCCACTTTGCACCACAGTTAAATGTCGGGGAACTGGTTTTACCACATTTATGTGCCAACTTTGGACCAATTTATATGTGTAAGTTACGACGAATGAATTAGCTCGATTTTAAAATATTGTTAGACCACAGCTAAAGGAATAGTTCACCCAAAAATGAAAATTCTCTCATAATTTACTCACACCCATGCCATCCCAGATGTACGTATATGACTTTCTTCTACTGAACACAAAGATTTTTTTTAGGACTATTTTGGCTCTGTTGGTCCTCATAATACAAGTGAATGGTGACCAAATCTCAGAAGGTCCAAAAAGCACATAAGGGGCAGCATAAAAGTAATCCATAAGACTTCAGTGGTTAAATACATTTCTTCAGAAGTGATATGATAGGTGTGGGTGAGAAACATCAATATTTAAGTTCTTTTTTTACTATAAATCTCCACTTTCACTTTCACATTCTTTTGTTTTTGGCGATTCACTATCATTTCGCATATTGCCACCTAGTGGGCAGGGAGGAGAATTTATAGGGGAAAAAAGTATATAAATAAATATTGACATTTTTCTCGCCCACACCTATCATAATGCTTCAAAAGACATGGATTAAACCACTGGAGTCTAATGGATTACTTTTATGATGCCTTCATATGCTTTTTGGAGCACTTCAAAGTTCTGGCCACCATTCTTTTGTTTTGTATGGACTAACAGCTGAAATATTCAATCTAAAAAAAATTACATTGTTTTCTGTAGAACATAGAAAGTCATACAAATCTGGGATGGCATGAGGGTAAGTAAATGATGCAAGAATTTTCATTTTTGGGTGAAGTATTACTTGAAGTTCACAAAAGTTGTGGCAAGGATGCCCTCTAGAGACTAAACATGGAACTTAAAAATATGTCTGTGAAGTGTTACTCAGTATTTAACAAGGAAAGTTGAACTGTCTCAGTATAATCAGGCCTACTCAAGTTATTCAGTGGTGTGAATATCGAGTGCTTCTATAAAAAGGTCAAAATGTTCCAGATTTTTGTCAAATACACATCATTATAGAGGAAGTGAACAGTAGTCACTGTTGGTCCCTGAACTATTAAATATGCCATTTACAGTAATGTTAAAAAAAAAAAAAAACTCATGAAAATAAATCTTGTTCTTAAGATGTAGGATGTAGAGAGCATTATACTTGTGAAATTCAATATATATATATATAATATTAAATAACAGTAAAAAGTTAAAGAAGTATCCCCATCAGAAGTTAACACTGAAAAGCTCAAAACACCATTGCTTGCTGTGTTTAAAACGGTGTGTATCGGCTAGAACACTTTGGTGAACCATTACTTCTGCTTGTGAGGAAAATCCAGTTCACTTCACTGATCGTGCTTTGTAAATATTTGCGAAATAAAACAAAATTGGCGACTGATGTGTTTCCAGTGTTGTTCAGAAGGGGGCGGCAAAGGACTATTACACAACTTGTATATGCTGGTATATTTTATATTAAATGTATTTATATTACCTGAGTGGATCATTTACCTAAATGGTTCACCGAAAAGCTGCCACTTTTTATGATAAAATGATTTACACATAAAGAAATGCAGTTTTCTTGATTTGCACATTTCAAAACCCTAATTTTTGAGCAAGTAATCTTCAGAAGGGTTTAATGTTCATTAATCTCTCTGTCATTCACAGACACGTTGAGAAAAAATTAAATAAAAGATTTAAAAAGTTTTCTAGTTAATATAGACCATGCACTGTAATAATTATGAGGATAGAGAGGCATCTAATGATCAAATGATGCGCCTGTCTGCGACACTTCCACACACACACCTAATGTCAGCGCCTCGCTTTTGAGTGTGTCGTTTAGACATGGCATCGGAGGATGGTTTTGTTTTCTGGTAATGTCTAAAAGGTTCAATTTCCCCCTGGTTGTCCATGAACCTTGCGTCTATTCCGGGCAATGTAGCATGAAAAGGTGTGCGCTTTTTCGGAAGAGCCATCGACTCCCCGCTATCATTAAGCTGCTCGGAAAGTGTTCCATCGGTGCCGGAGTCGAGATTGGCCGAGCACTCGTTTAGTTGCCGGCTTCTCTGTGAACATTAAGGACGCAAGAGGATACTCAAATGGGATGCTTTCCCCTCGTTTTCCCCTTCGCCTTTTATTCCACAGATGAGTGCAGATAATTTTCTGTGCGATTGTGAGTGATTACTGTATTACCACGGTAATATAGGGTTATTTGGGAATGCAAAGAGAATTAATGACACATAAAAACTATTTTTGCATTGACTGCTTCTCTCGGCCAGGATATTTCTCCATGCCTGCATCTTGTGATTACCTAAACGTATTGTAAATATGTGTTTCCTATGGGCTTTTACATAAATTTACATTTTTTAACACTCAGGAGACAGAGGGGCCATTAGGGACGAGTTATTGTCATCTATATGTTGTATTCATTATTGACTTTGACACTGCTGAGGATGCTGGCATCTGATCATTTGAGAGCACCTTGCCAATGATGTAAATCTGATGTAGATCTTGGTAATGATGGCAACATGGAAAATATCATCTGGACACAGAGGCCTTATAATGACAGAATCTCAGATGTCCGTAGGTGGGTAAATGTTATATCGGCTTCCTCTAAAAGGCAAACATGAGTATTTTGTGGAGGGAAAACCACTTATGATTCAGTCGAATACTCTGGCTAGAACTTTTGCAAAGTTTGCATCAAACCTGAAGGACCCTTTAGAAGGCTCATGCTCACCCCTTTGTTTTCACAATCAACTTGGACACCCGGTGTGCTTGTATGTGAGACATGTGTATCGATATATCTCTGAAGTACAACAGTTTAATGGACTTTGTTTTTCCCACCTCTGGAATGTTAACCACCTCGTTCTAGAGCCCTTGCTGTATTGTCTCTTAATACTGTTAGTGTCCACCAACAATAGCAATCATTGACCTCTGTCATCCTAAAGTAAACACAGATATCTTGTTTTTCTCTGTGTCAATAATGTGCTTTTGCTGTTGGTAAATGCGGGGTGTGATTTGCACATAACTGCCTCAAGTCCAGTTTATCAGTACTAGACTTCATGCTTGTTTGGTTGTCCACAAGCGGATATGCCTTTTATATCAAGTAATACCCTTACTGTGTTCGCATAAGGTTAAGTCCTGACCTCAGGCGCTTCAGTGATAAGATATTTGATTGTCTTGTGTGGCGAGAAGCTCTGGCCTAAGGCATATCCTACTTCTCAGATGTCTATGGTATGAGTTGCATATCTTAAGAGCCCAGCATGAAGCCATAGCCTCGGCTCTGGATCTTTCATTACTGATGCGATGAAGCTTTCAGATCATCAATTCGAGACATTCAAGTGAAGCTCCATCTTATCTGCCGTCATTGTGTGAAACCCAGTAACCGATCTCCGACCTGTCCCGTGATCCATGGTGTGGATTACCACATCTCCCCCTTAAAGGAACATTTAAAGTTAAGTTCAATCGACAGCATTTGTGGCATAATGTCGATTGCTACAAAAATATATTTAGATTCGTCCCTCTTTTTCTTTTAAAAAAAAAAGCAAAAAGCGAGGTTACAGTGAGCCACTTGTAATTACATTAGAAGTGAATGGGGCCAAGTTTTGGAGGGTTTAAAGGCAGAAATGCAAAGATTTGATCAAAGCACTTACATAAATTTCACTCTTACATAAAGAGTTTTGTATTTTGAGCTGTAAATTTGATTCAATCATTGGAATTGAATATAACTTTACACATAAAAAGTTAGTAAGTGATTTTATCACATTAAAATGCATATTCTTGATGTCTTGTGGCTGTACTTTTGAAAGGTGAGTATTTTAACGGTTACAGATTGGCCCCATTCACTTCCATTGTAAGTGCCTCACTGTAACCCAGATGGGACAGGCCGAAATTATTATTTGTAGTAATCAATATTATGCCACAAATGCTATCGACTGAGCTTAATTCAACCAAGAATGTTCCTTTAATCATCCATAAAGAGAATAAATCAGTCGCTTCAATACATTTTTGCCAGGATTGTCCGCTGTCCTTAACACTTGCACGGTAGCGAAGTGTCTCGCCTCGCTCAAGTGTCCGGTGGAGACTTAATTCATATGACTGTGTCCTGCATTCAAAGAGAGCTGAGCTTCCCTCTGCATGCCCACAATGCCACTTTCCCCTTCTGAAAGGTATGTGTAGTGTGGCATTGATGTGTAATTACGTGTGACTGAAACAGCGCCTTGGTGACAGGCTCTGGATTGCTGCAGTTGGCTTGGGTTAGCTCTCCCCAGAAAAGAGGGGTTTTCTTTGCCCTTAAGAGGATTAAGTGGGGTTGTGATAACAGAGGGATAAAAAGGAGAGAATTGAATCAGAAAAGAAAGCTGGGACCAAAGAGAGTGACCTCTTGCAACGGAGTTCAAACACCTGTTGTCATCATCCCATTGCCAGTGCTTTCTCAGCCCTGTTTCTTCACTCTTATATATTTTAATTAAAGATATTACTACACATTTCCTTTCACTGCTAAACTCTGTTTTGTGCTTAACATGTTAACTGAATATATATATAATATTTGTATTATTTTTTGGCATCTTTTGGTTGCCATCCAGGCCAATGTCTGAGTGAGCTGTTGAAACGAAGGACGCGTTAGTTTCCAAGAGTTCTTTAATGTGTATCTGAGCATTGTGCTATTAGAGAGACTTACCCCAGCTGACAGCTTTGAGAGTATGTGGCAAAATTGCAATGCCAGCGGGCTAAAAGAATGCTAGGAACAGGATTAGGATCATATTCTGGCAGTGCCTGTCACTTCCTCAATGGGCTGGGGTTCCTTATGGTGGCAGCTTTCATTCTCCATGCAGCTAAAACCTTTAGCCGAACCAAAAAGGAGAGCAAGAGAAAAAAAAAGGCCTGATTGAACGGTACACTGTGATTTTTGTGCTAGGCATGCTCAGGGTTTGCGTGTGTGTGTGTGTCTATAAGGGGCTGTCTGATCAACTACACAACGGTGACACCTTGTTAAACACTAAAGTGAATTTAGAAATTGCTTAGCTGGAATTTACCTCCTGTGTAGGCCTACTTATCAATTAAGAGCTATTTATTTTGGTGCTTTGACATGTTAATAATTTAAATTACTTATTTCAGAGTTATTTAATGCCAGTAAAGGTCCCCAATCAAAACCTAAATCGTACAACACAATTAACAGAAGTTACCTTGCAGGTCTCATTACTGGGATGCAGAGTTAGTAAAGAGACTGCTTTGAACTTGACCTTGTTGTCATATAATCTGTATTTATGCCCCAGAGGCAATTTGAGTGTTTGCGAGTGATTCTGCTTGGGGGTGGCAATTTATAAATTAAGTTGTAAAATTTGCTGTTTGCAGTTGCTTTTACCTATTTATTTTAGCATTTTATTCATTGTGCCGTGTAACTTTCTTCCCATGTCTCTTTTGATTTAGACAAAAATGTTTTACAATCAGCTGTATTTAAATATGGCATAAAGCAATAAAATGCAGTTAGCAGCCCTGTCAAGGGCACTGAGAGCATGGTGGCAGTGGCATCAAGCCTCTGGTATAATGTACACAGAGGGGTGACCCTCTTTATGTGAGCAAAGGGCTTATGCATTTTGACAAACCACACTGTTTAAGATATAATGGCGGCATAATCACGGCCCCAGGCTTTCATTCTTCAGCATAATAGCCTGCTTATTCATCAGGGATGGCTTATGTCCCCACAACGATTTTATTTCCCAAGATTCCCTTGTTTTTTTCACTCTCCACACACACTTTCGCTCCTTTTCACTCTCCTTTCATGATTTATCCCTGATTTTCATATCAGCTGTCTTGCTCCACCACCTCCTCTGCCCTTTATGCTAACTCATTTTACTTTTCCAAGGAGGTAAATAAATAAATGAAATAATTTTATAAATTCAATTCATTCTCAGTCTTTTCAATATGTATCTTAAAATAGTTCTGAAACAATTTTATCAATTTAGAATGTACTCTTTCTAATTTAGATTTATTTAGTGTGATATTTAGGGGATACATGAGAAAATAAATACAGAATATATTAAAAAATATATATATTTTCAAGCAATGTTTTCTTTTTACAAGTTTTATTTTACAAGTTTTTAAATCTACAGTTGACAAAGGGAAAGATGTGCATACTTCTGGAACGCTCTCCACGATATAGGCTACAAATTCATCATTTTGCTTGATATTGTGAGTGACTGTAAATTTATGTCCACAGTGACAATGAAAGAGTTACATAGACAACCATACTGTTTAGGTTAAATAATCTGGGGAGGACGCAGGCAGGCTACGGCCCACCCAGTACAATTTTACAAAGGACAGCTACCAGAATTATCACAGGGTTAAATTCTTCTCAATCTAAAACATAGATGTGCCTTACAAGTAAACATATATAGTTAAAGACTTTGTGTATTTTACATATTCAAGGAGTTTACAAACACAGTGAGAGAAAAAATTTGCAGAAAGGGAAAAAAGGCTGCTATACATTGAAGTGCGTTGCTTGCCACAGGAGAACTTCCTGTTTGTATTAGTAGGAATAAAGAAGGTTATCTGACCTTCCACCACTGTTTCTTGTTGCAACATTCATATGTACTTAAGCAGTAGTTTTCTGTCAGTTGAGAGTATTTTCCCTCAGAGCTTTAACATGGCAATCTCAAATGATATGTATGGTCTCTAATTGCATCTCTTCCTTTTGCCCAAGGCTACATGTAATTAAAAGCTTTGCATATGTAGGCAATGAAATAATTTCCTCATTACCATCCTCAATTCACTGTGGTTAAACCTGACCATTAAATGGGTTAGGTCTAATTAATCTATTTAGTTGTGCAAGATTTACATTTACAAGGTAAAATGTGTAATGTAATTTGCGAACCATGTAATTATATTAAGAAAGTTCTTCACAGATTCTGGTGTACAGTCTGCTTCAGTGCATGCAACTGGCTGAGATCATCTCCAAAAAGTGCTTATATTAAACATCTATGCCCATCCAGAATATATAAATAACAAAACATCTAAATCACAGTCTGTCTGTTTTTAAGCTAAGCTGACAAATGTGATATTGTAATGATGTGATACTGCTGCAACAGTTTTGGGAGACTGGGAGTTTTCATAAGTTAACTGGCCATTTAAGCCATTAGCCTCAAAACAAAGATTTCAAGTCCAAAGATTTGATTAGTTTGTCCTCCAACATGAAGACGACCAATTTAGTAGACTGGAGAACCTCAAGACAATGCTTTGGGTGTTACAACTTTTTTTCTTTCTTTTTTAAAAACAAAGTTTCCTGTACATTTTAGACAATCGCCTCTAAATTGGTGAGTCCAGGTGGCGTGTTACAAGTGGTAGAGAGATGTTCCCTTGCTCAGGTAGTTTTTAGTATTCTGCTTAGTTGGGCATTGTGTCCAGGCCCAACGATGCAGCATGCTGCTTTGCCCGCAGGCGTAGATTCTCAATGCTGGTGGTCTTGCTGTTGTGGCTGGGGAGGCCTCCAGAGGCCTGCAGCAGGGGGCTGTTCCAAACCTGTTGTGCGTGGTGAGAAAGAGACTGATAATATGACTGGCAGGGAAGGGAACCCAGGGGCGCTGGCATGTTGACATTCATGCCCAGGTATGGTATTGGCGAGGGAGTTGGCATGTCAAAAGAGGGATAGTGAACCAAGTTGTTGGTGGCAGCCATGTGCTGGCGGAACTGCTCCTGCAACCGGAAGAGGCTGAGCGGAGACGAGGAGTAGGAATGACTCTGTGAGATCCCACCGGTGACGCCACCAGAGGAGGATGTGATGGCAGGGGAACCAAGAGGAGAGTCTAAAGACATAAAGAGGGTTGGAGATTATAAAGATGTACATGGGTTTTTTCAGAATGTTTTTTTTTTTTTTACTTTGTCATAACAGATTTTGTTTTACCTGGTTTGGGGCTGAGACGTTTGCAAAGAGGGGAGATGTTTCCAGGTGTTGGTTCTTTCTCAACCTTCAAATCCTCCCTGCGCTGCTTTATCTCTTCTTCCTTGTCCGTTACATTGTCTTCTGTAGCCGACTCGCTGCCTGACTGCTCTGCTGATGTTACATTTAGCTCAACACTAAGTTCAGATCCCATTGTGTGGGGAGCTGCCTCTGCGTCCATGGATGAGGAACAGGAGGAGGACGAAGGTGGCTGGTTCTCGAGATTTATGGTAGAAGGGGGTTCATCCTTATCGCTTGTTGCCACTGCTCCATCTGTTGATGGATCTTTCTGCTTCTGCAGATTCTCTTTTTGGAGGCTTCGCTGCTTCTTGCGAAACTTTGCACGGCGATTCTTGAACCACACCTGATGTTAAATGGCCAAAACGCAAAATAAGTTCACTGCATTTGTAGGACCTCAATTTTTGTGAACTTCGCCAAAAGAAACATGATGAATAAAGTAGCCTATATTATTACTTATTATTATACTTTCAGAAGGTTTTTGGTCGTTTCTTACCTGCACGCGTGCCTCAGGCAAGTTCGTGCACATGGCCAGGCGCTCCCGCATCACGACGTCAGGATAATGAGTTTTCTGAAAAGTCTTCTCTAAAGCTTCCAGCTGCTGGGCCGTGAAAGCGGTGCGACTGCGACGCTGTTTCCGATGTTGAGAACCGTAGCGAGCCTCGAGTATTATATCTTGAAATGTGCAGCCGTTGGAGGGGAAAAGACACGGCATATTTAATTAATTGTAAAATCAAAATGTATATTTGTTTGAGAGAGAGGGAGAGAGAGAACGCACTTACCAGCCAGTCTCTCCGCGAGGGTGAGCGCGTGAACCGACGGACGATAATCGGGCGCGTGCTGCGCTTGTTGCGCCGCCTGTTGATGCAGGTTGTACATGGCGCTCAGTGAGTTCATGGCGTGCAGAGAGTATCCGTTCACTCCGTAGTGTTGCATGATTCAAAAATATCTGCAATAGAGCAAGATTTATGAGTAGGCTATATAAAAGTGTTTTTGTATGCTTTTTCTGCTGTCATTTGTATTTGAGATTAAATTAGATAACCTACTGTAAACTTTACATCACTTTAGTTAGTCGAGTTTTCTTTTTCTATGGCTTAAATGAGCAGACTAAATCAACAAGAACTTTTTTTTTTTCTTTAACAAATGTTAAAATGAAATGCACTACATTCATGTGTGTTTTATGTTCTGTAGCCTATATCTAGGCTAGTTATTAATTCTCAATCAATAACGTATATTAGTTTACAAACTGTAAAATGTAATAAATTGACTTTACTTTTAGAAAAAGTGAGGAAACCTAATCTTAAATCTTTATTTATTTTGCTCAAGTGGACTAGTCCTAGTTCATTTTACTTGAGCCAAATGAGTATATTTACTGCTAAATAAGTACTGCTAAATAAGTACATTTGTTTAAATTAAGACAATCAGTTTACATGCTTTTTTTTAACTCATTTGATTTTACAGTGTAGATATGCCAGTCAGCGCTTATTGAAATCGGCTTTTAGGAGTGGAACTCTGTTCATTAATATCCAATTATTGTGTTGTCCAATCCATTAGTCATGCAAAGCGAATTAATTGGCGCAATTATCATTTGTTTACCTAATGCGACTTATGCTTACTATAGTAGATAATCACTTCCCTGCAAATTACCGCACCAAATCCTCTAAAAACTGTTCTAAACATTGTTTTGATGCCCGTATGTATAGAAATACTTAATTGTAACTTCTGTCAGCGAAATTTAATTGCCAACATGTTTGGGCAAAATTGCATTTTTTTTACTTTCAAATGTACGGTTTACCGAATATTCTGCACGAGTGGTTATTAATTTTTAAACCTGGTTAATCTTCATGTTCGATGAAAGCGTCATGCTTCCCCGGTCATTTTTTTTTACAGCAGGTTTTAGATTTTAGCTCAAATGAAAGGCTTGAGGACACGATTAGATATGTATTTTTATGGAGGTGGTTGACAGGCCCATGCAATGCGCATTATTAAGAGGGAAAGTAAATCTTCCCACACGTGGCAGGTGTCAGGGGACTTACAACAGCCTCGAGTTTTAAACAAGGACAGTTGTATTTCCATCCAGCGCTTAAATTGATCTTTATTTGGGTCCATTAAGGCCTATTGAATGCAAGCATTTACCTGAATTAAATTAGATTAAAAGCTTTAACAGATATTTAAAGTTATATTATAAGGTGGTGTTATTTAAATTGTTAAATTGCTGAAAACATGAAGTGGAAGACTCCTGAATCACAGAAAGTGATCTAGACATTTATCACAAAAAAAATATGTAGAACCTTTTGAAAACTGTCATAATTACAATAGATTTACCGGATCACTTTGGGAAACGAAATCTGATAATAGCCCATTTTAATTTTGTAACCCGATCATTCAGTATCTTACAGTTCATCAATAATCGCTTCAGAAAAGACAACGCTAATATAGGGAAAAGATAGCAAAACAAATATGCCTATAGGCTCAGTTAATTTTAGGCATTTAAAGAAAGTATCCACCATGTATCTCATGTTAATATTTTAAAATCATTTGCTAAATGTTACCTATTTAAATGCAGGGCCTGATAATTAATCGGCCCTTGTTATTGCTATTATTATTATTATTATTATTTCTGCATATATGACATTGTTTTGATGATGGCTATATTGCTTGCTGAATAGTTTCATGTCGTTTATTCTTATTACTGGACGATTGTTTTTGCATTCATGAATATAATCCTCTAACAGTGTTCAGGCTAAATAACCTTTTATGTGCTTTCGATTCGGTAAATAAGTTTGCTGATTTTTTTTTTTTTTTTTTTTTTTTTTCTCTTACAATCTTTTTCAATTTTAAGCTACTGGAATTTTGCATCCTCTGTCTGGAAGTTTCTGAATGACACCCGCTGTGTCCATTCCCAGGCTATTAAGTCAGGGCAACGTCTGATGAATGTGATCAGAGGACAAGAGGGAATAGTTTAATTCGCTTGGACAGAAGGTGCTTTGCTAAACATTTACTTTTCTCCCCCAAGTATTTGAATTGTATGGGGTCCGTTTCTCTCCCGCCCTTCTCTCGCGGCCCCTTATCCCATCGCCCCGGGGCCAAGTTTTGGCTGAGATGTATGGCTTCTCTGCGGGTAAAATATGCATGTTGATCCCCATTTGGTTCCCCGTCTAATGGATGTGCAAATAGGTTTCGACTGCGGAGGCCTCCATTTATCATCACCGCTGACACGGACGGACGTACAGTGAGCTTAGACGTGCGCGCGCGTCTATGTGTGTGTGTGCGCGCGCGCTTTCCAAGAAAGATGTTTCTGAATAGATGTTCTATATCCATTTTATATATGTTTGGGTTCGTTTTAATGTAGTTACATTTATACAAGTAGGCTATACAGCGCAGCGAAAACTGTTTCTCCAGGTCTGCGGTGGTATCTAAAAATACACCGTAAACAACAACAATAGTAATAATAATAATAATAATAATAGTAAAAACAGGCCTAGGCCTACTTAAAAAATAAATGGCAAAAATTCACATATTGCTAAATGGTTGGCTAATTAACAACTGTGATTAACAAATCATTGACAAACCGTGCAATTGTGATTTAGTGCGATGGGATCAATAAATCAAGAAATAAACATGATAGCGATTATTAAAATATCGTTTCATGTTCAGGCACCACAATGATAGTTTAAGGCATTTTTTCGTTTAGGATTATTCGTATATTTCTGATTGAACTTGCAAAACGTCACAATTTTGCCACAGGCCAACTGATATTTGGCACAAAGGGCAGATTATTTTAATACTGTGTGTCGCTGCAATTGTAGTCTGTTCATCCTTCTGTTACTGCTGCGGGCAGTGTGACACTTCATGCTTCGGTTATTAAAACCTCATTATGCAAATCGGCATGTACAGTGCAACTTTTTGATCGTCTAAATTAGGAAAAATGTTAGCGTTAAAAGCCCATGTGACCCAGGGGGGGACTATTTCTCGTGTCTCGCATGTGACATTTACATTGTCACTCATATTCTTGTATCCCTCACTGTCATTGACCCCACTTGTGGTCAGCACAGAAGGGTTTCTACTCGTATTTAGTACGCGTTTCCCGAACCTCACTTAAAATGCTATTTATTTAAGTTTAACTTTTGTATAATTCTGAATAGAGGAATTACACCACATTAGCCAATAATCTATAGGCTAATTCACTTTATGGTGCAATGAAAATGTACAAGCTAGTGGGAACTTCTGGCAAGTTTTCAACTAAAGCCGCACTCGTAGTCTAGACGGATATTTTGGACGTTTAAATCTCGTTTTGTGAACGACTATTTTTCATGCATCCGTTTAAGCGACTTTTTTTTATATAAAATATATGATGGCACTCTTATAGGCACTCTTAGTGTACATATTTATTATAACAGCGAACAGCTAAATTAAGGTTGTTCTGTATAATATTTCACATATTAGGCTATTAAAATGCCAAACTGGAATCAACTTAGTTTTTGGCGTAACTTTTTTGCATAGTCTGTTGCATAAACCATGATAACTTCTTACCTCAGTCTTTTCCCTATGTGTCCAGCGTCTTACAGTGGCACTTGATATTGTTTGCAGCTCGAAGTATTTCCCAGATGTCCTTAACGCGTTTCTCAAAGTCTAAGAGTCCATTATATCCTCTAAGTATCACGCGCTTCCGAATCGTTCCCCGCGCGCTCTTCTCAGCACAGTGCTTCCATCTATTGACATGCGCTTTGAGGAGTGATTTTAAAGAGCTCCGCGTACCGTCAAGGAGGCTTGCTACTGGTCCACTAAGCTGTCAATCAACACTCAACTTTATTTTTCAGTCTGCTCGTGGAGTCGGAGGCAATTGACCCTGTACTTTAAAGTCCTAAATCACGCACTGGAGAGCACTAATGTCAAGCCATTAAACACTACATGCTTACAAACAACATCCATACGTAATGCAATAATAAACAGAGAATGTTGACATCGATGGGATTAACGCTTTATAGCGCCAAATGAAGAGAAACACGTTTTCTCTGAGTTTGATCATGGATAAATAGACGCTATTGCATTAGCCTTCATTATAACAATTATCTTTATATTCCAGTTGGCTTAAAGTTTCAATTATATTGAAGTATTCTGCCATAGATCACTTATATTTCGTAATTGTATCATTTCGTTTAGATAAAGAATAAAAAAAGTGCAAGCAAGCCCATTGCATTTAAAAGCACACTGTTGTAGCCGAAAATGATGCAATATTTATTTTGCTTGTTTTTATTATTATATATAGTTTGTCCTTTTCATTGCACTCATTTCAACAAATCATGCAATAATATATTTTACCCTGAAAGAAATTGACTGCATTTAGTTAAAAGTTAGTTAGTGGCAATTACATTTTATTTATTTTTTATTTTATTTTTTTACAAAATTGCATCATCATATATTGTTCTCACGCAATGACTTCTTTTGGGTACACCTTAAACAGCAATATTGCTATCCCAAGATTTTTATTCATTTATTTTAGACAACGAATATCTCATGCGTTGGTTTTGTTTGCTTTTGGGCTTTGTCATGCCACTGCAGGAGAGTCTGAAGGGACTTTAGAGATCTCTAATAGATGCCTTCACAATCTCTCCCGGCCTTGAAGGATTTGGGTGAGGATAAGGGGAGACAAGACGCTATTTCAGCCTCCAAAAAACCTCTGTCTTGAAATGACTGCCGGTAAGAGGATTAAAACAATAATGCCCTTCTCTTCTTGAAGGGTTTTTAGAAAAGATTTCTTCTCCCGGAGCAAAACCGTTTAGGTTGGAATTAAGGGCAACGCAAAGTAGCCTTTTAATGTAAAGCTTGCATAATTTGTTAAAGATGCTCGCAGAAAGCGGCCAGAGTGAAAATCCCGAACTGAATTTTATCTCTGACCAGACCTATCATCTAGAGGAATATTGAACGTAACCGTGGATGTTTGCCTCTTTTTACAAACATTATATGAAAATGCTGAGATGTGTTGTGTCCAATGAGTTATTGTGTACAAAGTTATAGAGGTGTGTGTGTGTGTGTGTGTGTGTGTGTGTGTGTGTGTGTGTGTGTGTCCTGTAATTTTTCACACATAGCTGCATGGTTCACACGTAAACTTTGTGTTACAGTTGAATTGAATTATTTTCGTCTAATAATAAGCACAATAAATCAAGCGACGTTCAGATCCATTCACTCGATAACATTCATGAGTCTGATCTTCGTTCATTTCACACTAGTTTGTTTTGAGGCAAATATACAATAAAAGGCATTTTTTGCCCTGTTCTGGACTACTTATTATTTTACTATTTCAAGCAGACAATAAAGGCAATAGTAAAGATAATAGGCCTACGGTGACCGCAATAATAGTAGTAATAATAATAATAATAATAATAATAATAATAGTAGTAGTAATAGTCAAAATTGTAATAATGCAAATATATATATATATATATATATATATATATATATATATATATATATATATATATATGTGTGTGTAAGTAAAATTGAATGGAATAATTTAGGACAATTAAAGGCGAATATCACCACTGTTAAATATAAAAATAAAGAACAGTTTCTTAGCTTAAATTCAGTTCAAATATTTTGTTGTCATTTTTAAAGACGCTTCATTAATTATTAATCTATTAATCTCGTTATTTCCGTTGTAATTTTTACCATTTTGCAACCAACCCTGTGTCCTTTCCCATCATTCCTCCCAACTCGAGTTTTTAGTCTAAGATAGAAAGAGGATTAACTTGTGAACCGATGGAAAGAAGAACTTTAACGGGAGGTAAATCTGGGCAATGTCTCTTTGTGAGAAGCGTTTCTAAAGCAATTAAAGTGAGAGAGAAGCTTAAACTGTCCAGCACATCTGACTGAGGACTTTAAATGCCTTACATTTAAAGTGCCACAGAGAGGAACCCACCTTTAGATCTGAAGTCCAGTTTTAGTCTAAGTAATTGGGAGATTTGCACTGCACTTGCTGCCCTCTCGTGTGTCTGTTCATGTTAAATGTGGACAGATAGGACAGTTATTACAACATTAATTAGACTGCAGGGACATCGTGTAACGCACTGTAAATCCATTTATATAGAGCAAAAGTATAGGAGAAAAACATCTTTAAAAATGAGTCAATCAAATCATATCTCCGCTCTATGATTCTTTTATTTACACTTACGAATTTCAGCTCTCCCGTATAGCTTCCGGCGGAAATAATGAAATAAAAGTATTCTGTGTCACAGCGAGAGACGGTTGTTATTAGCTAATTAATAGACCTAATGATGTTTCCGCAACTTCATGAATACATTACGGTTGCAATCCACAAAGCTGTAGCCTCTCAGGCTCAATCCAAGGGTATTTCAGCATCTGTTCTTCCCGAAGCAATTAATCATTTTGATGTATGGTTTAAAATCGACTGCTTCCAGGAGACCTTTTTGACAAGAATAACAAAGCAATTTGCCAGGAGCCATCTCTTAGACACGTTATTAGCAGCACTTTCATCTAAAAACCTTTTTTTTCCTTCGCTACATGCAGATACCTGTGTTAAAGGGGCAGTGCTGCTTTTTAAATTATTTTGGTTTCTCCACACATCGCCTCTGATACCTTTTGGAAATCACATCATTCATGACAATATCTCAAGATCTTCTTAACAAATCCCTATGCTGAAAGTTTTTGACCTGTCAGCTCTGTCAAGAGCTGTGACCCTCTCTCTCTCTCTCTCTCTCTCTCTCTCTCTCTCTCTCTCACTCACTTTGGCCCGGATCCCCAGCACAAGGGGCCCCATTGTATAGTCCTAATCCAGAAGCAACACAGCTTTAGCGACATGCAGGGATAAAAGGCCCATCAAGCCCACAACTTTATGGGGGCAAATCTCTACCTAATCCCTCGCTTTATCTAAACAAAAGCCCCTCTCCCCTAATCCACCTTCACTGCAAAAATAAAGAGAAAAGGAAAAAAACAAGAGGTGCTAAAAAAATCTCAGGCTTGACTTGAACTGTGAGTTAAGAACCAGGAGTCATTTTACTCAAGAAACTAACCGCATACGACAAGCCTGTGCTACTGATATAAGTACAAATGAAGCCCATGGACATAAGACAGACAGATGAATAACTCGAGGTAAAGAGGCGATTTGAAGCTTATGGCTATCATATAAATCAATCAATAAAAGTTTAACTTAGTGTCTCCTTTGATTCTTCACAACTACCAAGTCCTTGATACAACTATAACATAGATGATAAAAACGAAACGTCAATGTTTTCCCTTTTAATCAGAAGCTGGAAATATACTTCAATATTACTTTTGTGTGTTTAAATTCTGAACTTTTTATTTGAAGACTCAAATTATTGTTTTTATAAATATTAACGGTAATGTTAGTAGTCCCATTCATAATAAGGTACTGTCATTATTTCAATATACTGCACACCAGTAATTATCATCCGTATAGTTGCTTTTGGCTGTAATTGGGTAATTAAGGGGATAAAGTGGCTGCTCTTCCTCCTCAGTGCTTTGACTATTGAGTGAAAGAAGTAGCCTCTAATAAAACAAAATGAACACCAGCACTCATGGATTCAGCAGCTCATTTATAATGTTTACCTTCAGGAAAATTTATACCATGACTAAAACCAGAAGATGACACATTTTTCGGTTTCACCGTGGGTTTGGCATATGAAGACTGTTACAAAACTAGGAGTGTTATCCTAGTAGTTCAATTTAATTGGCAGAGGCGTATGAGCATTTTTCTGTCACAGTTGAATGTGTTCAGCTTGAGTGAATCGGTGAACGGACATTCGGATATTTCAGCAAAAGACAAATATGGTGTGCCTGTCTTAGTTCAGCGGCATTCACATCTCAGATATGCATGATTAGTTGATCGGCCCCTGCTGCTAAAAGGGATTGACTCGCACTCTAATACAACCAAAGTCCTCTTTCCGATAAAAAGATGGGTTTAGTAGTTCCAAATATGCCCTTGAAAACAATACGCTTCCCTATTAACTCCTTGCCCCCGAGTATGGATTGCTCTCAGTTGCACGACTACAACATCTGTCTTTACTTTGGCAAATCCCTCTGTATCAGCTCTGGGCTTTGTACTATCAGTCAGTAATCTGGCTCTCACCACTCTATGCGTATTGAGGCACTTTGGCAAAGAGGTTTAAAACATGACCCAGGATTCGAATAAGCGGGCTCCCTGATCCTGAAGTTTTCATCATCCTCTCAACAAGTAGCTTTAAGAGGATACCTGAGAAGACAGAACTATTGGCACCTCAGCCATAAGTACCCATATTAGATATCTTCTTCATGGTCTTACAATGTAAGAAATTAAATTGTCTCGTAAACTGTTTCATGAGCATATTTGTGCTGTTGTAGATGGAAGATGAAAAGAGATCTGGCAGGGGTACCTCCAGTCCTTACGATCAGCTTCAACATGCCTCCGCCCAAGTGAGTAGATTGTGACTAGGAGGTGTTTGCGTCAACAACACATTGCATTACGCGACGCACCGTTTTAACTCTCTATAAAATTGCTAGCTAACTGTTGGACCTCAACTAATGCTTTAACAATGCTGTTCTTTTTGATGAGCATTTCACAGGGGTCCCCATTTAGACCTTATGGTAGCACCTCCTTTTGGCACCCACACCTTAACGGAGCTAATACCCTTTTAATAGCGTAAACAGAGAGAACAATTGACTCATTAGAGAGCCAACTAGGCAAATCCACCGCAATCTATTGAAAGCGCTGGAGAGTGTGGCTCCAGCATTAACAGCACCTGGAAAGCCCAGATTTGAGTTCATTGATAACAGTAATACTTCCTCTTCTCTTTTCACTCTCAAAGTGCAGTCTGAACCACCTCCATACAGGATTACCTGGCCCCACTGTAACATGTTTTTTTGCAGTACGGCTGCCTGATGCTTAGCCTCCCACAATAAGTATAAATCCTCTTCTTCTGTGGGTATTAAGGGAATGAGCATAAGGGATTGTGTTATTGTTGACCCATAATCTGGTTTTAACTCCTTGTTTTACAAATGGCCCTTTTAAAAAGCTTTTCCACTGCTCTTGGCATTGTTAAAGCTCATGGTCTGCATTTTCTTTACATCTTGCTTCGGTGCATTTTATGACTTGCTTTATAAATGTCTGCCGTTTTAATCCTGGATTCCTGCACTTTGCTATATTGCCCTGAGTAGTTAAAGGGGTGCTTTTGTGTATTAATTAAAATGTGAAATCTTCATAGACTGCAAAGTTCTAGGTGGTCTCATTTAGGATGCAGCACTATTCACTAATATTAAACATACCACAGTCAATATGTTTACATGGGCAGTTATAATCAAGCTGCAATCTTCATCTGTCTGGCCAACTATAGTATATGACACGATGTGTAATCAAATATTTGATTTCAGACAAACTAAAGCATTTAGACTTTTAAAGTACACATAAACGTCCCGAGTGACACTGTGAACTATGGACAAGTGTCAAAGGAATGCATTTGGTTGGAAATACATTGGTGGGAGTACTTTTCAACTTATGTCTTACAAACAATATATGTATTTCAGTAGTGGTGGGTGCATGAACCTTCATGGTTGAAATCTACTCCCATCCAGTGAGATTTAAACATGCTTATATCATTCTTTCAGAAAAGAATACCACTTTATTAGAAATGGCATGCTGGTTATCATTGCAAACTCTGCAATAAGTAATCTCCAGCACTGTGTGAGATCACAGAGAACATATTATTAGCTCATTTTAAAGTTAAATTGTATTGGATTTTTACCCAAAGAACTAATAAAATAGTAAGCATCTTTTCCTTTGAGACCCATTGACTCAAGCCAGAGCCATTTAGTTGTAATCAAGATGTTTAGCTAGACTTTCAATAAGAGCCATGCTAAAGAAACCTCTCATCTCTTTCTTATTAAGCTCATTAGCAGACACAAATTGAAAAGATAATGTTTGGCTGAAAGACTACACATTAGAAGGTTTAAATGGCTTGGAGAGGAATGATCAATGCTTATATAAGGGAATTAAATCATTTATTATATGCTAATTGTTGATTTCACCCCTGAACTTCGGTAATTTTACAGTTGACTGCTGTTTTTGTGAGTGGGAAAGGGGTTCTTGTGAGTTTGATAGTCTGGATATCTGGTTTTCTAGCCTTTAATCACTTACTCCACTTCATCACAGTGTTAGGGGCCATTCACACCGAACACATTTCAGTGCCCTTCCATGCTGCTTTTCCATTGTTTTTCTATGTAAAGATGCAAACCAGGAATCATTGAGTTGCGTTACTCATAGCTTTTGTTCAATGATTTTCACTGCAGTTTCCTAGTGAAATGAAGCTCATAAATGATGAACTTTCATCCTGTCTTATGACATCTTAACACTTATACTTTACTGCATTACATGTAAGGCAATACATTTTAAAGCTTGCATTACATTATCAACTGCAGTTATGCGCCGGTTAAAGTGCGATTGGTAGCACTTTAAAAAAGGGACTAAAAACGGTTCAATTAACGTAAATGAAAAACAAATTTTTTTAGCAGAACATAATCAAAAAACAGAACAAAGTGATTTTCAGTTGTTCCGGAGTGAAAACTTTATTTTTAAATGGTGGTAACCGGTTATAATTGGTTTAATTTTGATCTGCTAATTTTTTAATGAAGCCAAAGGGTTTATCACTACATTTACTGTACATGCACAGCTGATCCGGATACAAGGAAAACTTTATTAGAGGTAAAAATTACATTTCTCAGTCTTCACTGTATTATTGTAAGATATGATGCATTAATACAGATTTGATGCTGCAGGGTAGAGCTGTAAATAAAATTATACTTAACTGTTAATTAACTGTATGCTTGTTATTTCTATGCTGATAAATCCACCACACAGGGGAAAAATAATATAGATTATTTTGGCTTATTATGGTGAGGTAAGTGGTTATTTTAGTAATGTTTTTCCAGACCAGGTTGCTTGTTTCTCTTGGGAAATTTGGCATCACTGCAATTGGTATTTGACCCAACCTTAGCTCAGAGTTCTGTCAGTTAAAAAAAGAACATTATAAACTGTTCTTTTATTTTGTTCTAACCGGTTACCATGTGGAAAGGAGACTGCAGAACTTTTGAACTTTTAACTAAAAAATACAGTTTTTGCTCCGAACAAATTGAAATTAAAAACATTTCTTTTTAGTCTCTGCTTTAAGATAAATTTCATTTTGTCCCACTTTACATAAGGTGTCTTAAACTACTATGTACTTGAGCATTTGATACAATGTACTTTTTATGTACATGCATGTTGTTGCATTGTACTTACATTAACAGTACCTGTATTTCATTACATTTGTAGTTACATTGTTAACCTTACCTATAACCCTAAACCTAACCTAACCCAATCATTACTCTAAAACCTAACTTTTACCTCTAATCCCAACCATAATCCTGCTCTTTAACCTACTTGCAGCAAATTTGAAAATTGTGAGAAGTTACACAGTAAATACATTGTATTGTATGTATTTTAATGTTAGTACATGGTAGTTAAAGACACCTAATATAAAGTGTGACCATTCAATTTGTTTATATTAGTTAACAACATTATTTAACATGAAATAACAATGAACAATTTTTTTACAGCATTTATTAATGTTAATTTCAACAAACTACTTCATTTTTAAAATCAAAAGTTGTATTTGTTAACATTTGTTAATGCGCTAAGATCTAACATGAACTACAATGAACAATTGTATTGTTAATAACTAACATTAACTAAGATTATTAAATGCTGTAAAAAAAAATGTAATGTCAGGTTTAGAAAAACGTCAACTTAAGTCTCAAGACACCTGTGTTCTGTTGTAGTTGTTGCGCTGCGTCTATAGGTTTTTTTTTAAAAACGCATTTGGATGAAGGAAATCTGTCATTAGGTCTTGAACAGATGCTGAGTGGCATGTGCTTGTGTCACTTTAACCAATAGTCATTGAACGTTGGTGATCAGTCATTGGAGAGTTGGCACAGAGACAACTGTGCCCCCAGCCCTGTCCACACTCAGCACTGATCCAAAGCCTGATTGGTGGAGACATGACGGTGGGTCACATGCCACATCACCCACCGTGTCCTCAGTAACTGTCTCTCCATCTCCGTCCCTGTGGCCCGCTTTTCATTTCATTTCTTCTCACCATAATAGTGAACAGAGTCTTGCTGGGCCCAACTGCCCATATAAAGAGGTGGGCTGGTCCGTCCCAGTGGGATAGGAATGAAGTAGCGGTCCCCATCAGTTGCTGGGAGCTTGTCAGTGCCTTGTTAGCTCCTCAACCTCCCCCTCGCTTCCTGCTCCTATTCCCTGGTAATCCTCCAACACTCTTCCCAGCAGGGAGGAGATGTAAGGACAGAGGGAGGGCCAGAATTAATGGACATGTTTGTTTACCTATTTGTCCTTGACATGATCAGTTTATCAGGAGGCTAATTCACTGCCTCCGTGGGATCATTAAATTTCCATTTAAATTGCAAATATATTTCTCCCCAACCTCCCCAGACCATGACCTCTATTTATGTACTCACATACACTAACTTCACTAAGGCTTCATGATGGCTCATGAATGTGGTCAAACTATTGGTCTTTGCATTTACTGCTTCTGATACATGAAAGTTAATAGAAAGGATGAAGGGTGCTCTCCACAATGCTGAGAACGTTTGTAATACTGTATCAGATGGCAAAAACCTCTGCTACAGACACCTTTTAATAATGTGTGAGTTTGCCTGTGTAGTAGGGCTGTAACGATATGCGAACCGCAACCGAAATCACGATACAAACGTCCACGATCCCGTGTCGCGGTTCGGTCATCATGCCACTCTCCATCCCCAGTAGCCTGCCATCAGTTACAGATGCAGCCCCTTGAGCTCTTTACACACACACACACAACAATAAATTCCACTAAAGTAAAATTCATTTTCTCATTTCACAGTAAACATTACATGTAAATCATAAATTTTTCTATTTAGTTAGTAAGTTAAGGCAAGTATGACTTTACACTTGTTTTAGCGTCTTCCAACTACGTGACATGTGACCACTTTTCCAATCATGTGTCCACGCCTGCAAAGTTGAACTATTAAATTATCTCAAAATGACTAATAACCCTGAATTTATTTATTTTCCTTACATTGTTAGATTATGAACAGTTAATCTTGTTATTTAGTGTTCAAGTCAATCTAGGTAATTATGCTATTCATAACCTGTTCCAAATTGTTGAACCTATTGGTGATTTAATAAAGAATTATTTTTTTTTTTCTTATTTCTATATTTCTTCCCCCACCCAAAAAAACACAAACCGAACCTTGGCTCAAAAATTGAGGTGTGAACCGAACCGTGGATTTTGTGTATCATTACAGCCCTACTGTGTAGGGATCAGATTTGCATACATTGCGGGGACCCCCACAAGGATAGCAAAACCTTAAATTATTTACATTGTGGGGATCAGCCAATGGTGGCAAAATGGCTAAATAAACATTAAATAATGTCTTGATTGTTGACAATTTAAAAAGCAAAAAGCTTTCTGTGAGGATTAGGGGTAGGATACAAACAAAATCAAATTTGCTGTGTATTAAAACAATAGAAAAATCCCCAGCATGATAGACAAATAAATGTGTGTTTGTGTATGATTGCACAGGGAGAAAGTATTGTCATCTGTCTTTCTTCATTTAACAAAACATCCCTCAGGAAGAGGGGTAGTGAATGGATCTGTTCAACTCATTTGAAAACATCAGTGGGTATAATTACCCGTATCATGAAGATGTCAGCCATTTAACCAGCAGTTAATTTGCCTTTCATGGAGACACCCCTCTTATTTTTTATATACTGTGCTAAAAAATATTCTGAATATAAATGGTATATGCTGTCCATGTTGGCCTAAACAAAATAATTATTGGGAATATTTTGCCAAATGGCTTTTGCCAAGTGTACAGTGTCAATAATCATGGTGTACCAATACAAGTAATATAAATGACTTAGACAATACAATATAACAATTATATGATCATTGAATAATCATGCCCTTGGCATGTAGATTAAAATTATGAGGACATTTTCAGCCATGCTCAAAATTTTCTATGATACTTTTAGTCTCAGACTTGACAGAAGCAGGGAAAAGGCCAGTGCACCGCTCTTTTTGTTTTCTTTTTTTTTTCTTCTTTTTTTTTTTTTTTTTTTTGTCCGAATATTTAAAACTTACTTAACACTTCAACTACATTGATTAAAAAAAAAACACACAAAAAAAACCAGAGAGAACCCCTTTATGACTGTGACGTTATAAAAATATTAAATTTTTATGAAAAGGCACATGCTGTTCAGGTCAGTTGAACCCTAAGGAAACTTGTTGATATTCCTGACTCAAAATTCATATACAATATACAGTTGAAGTCAGAAGTTTACATAAAATAAAGTTTATTAAAACTCATTTTTTAACCATTCCACAGATTTCATATTAGCAAACTATAGTTTTGGCAGGTTGTTTAGGACATCTACTTTGTGCACGACACAAGTGATTTTTCCAAAAATTGTTTACAGACAGATTGTTTCACATTTAATTGACTATATCACAATTACAGTGGTTTAGAAGTTTACATACAAGTTAACTGTGCCTTTAAGCAGCTTGAAAAATTCCAGAAAACTATGTCAAACCTAATTCAACTTCTGATAGGCTAATTGGAGGTATACCTGTGTATGTATTTTAATGCCTACCTCAGTGCCTCTTTACTTGACATCATGGGAAAATGTTAAAAAATTAGTCTAGACCTCCGAAAAAAAATTGTGGACCTCCACAAGTCTTTCATCCTTGAGAGCAATTTCCAAACTCTTGAAGGTACCACTCAGGAAGGAGACACATTCTGTATCCTAGAGATGAACGTAGTTTGGTGCGAAAAGTGCAAATCAATCACAGAACAACAGCAAAGTGAAGATACCAGTAGACAAGTATCTATATCCACAGTAAAACCAGTCATATTTTGACATAATCTGAAAGGCTGCTCAGCAAGTGAGAAGCCACTGCTCCAAAACTACCATAAAAAAGCCAGAATACACTTTGCAAGTGCATATGGGACAAAGATCTTACTTTCTGGAGAAATTTCCTCTGGTCTGATGAAACAAAAATTCAAACGATGGCCATAATTACCATTGTTTTCTTTTGGAGGAACAAGGGTTAGGCTTGCAAGCCGAAGAACATCTTCCCAACTGTGAAGCATGGGGTGGAGCATCAAGTTGTGGGGGTGCTTTGCTGCAGGAGGGACTGGTGCATTTCACAAGATAGATGGCATCATGAGGAAGGAATATTATGTGTGTATATTGAAGCAACCTCTCAAGACATCAGCCAGGAAGTTAAAGCTCAGTCATAAATGGGTCTTCCAAATGGACAATGACCCCAAGCGTACCTCCAATGTTGTGGAAAATGGCTTAAGGACAACAAAGTCAAGATATTGGAGTGACCATCAGAAAGCCCTGACCTCAATCCGATAGAAAATATGTGGGCAGAACTGAAAAGCCATGTGCGAGCAAGGAGGCCTACAAACCTGACTCGATTACACCAGTTCTGTCTGGAGGAATGAGCCAGAATTTTGGAGAAGCTTGTGGAAGGCTACCCAAAACGTTTGACCCAAGTTAAACAAGTTAAAAGCAATGCAACAAAATACTAACAAAGTATATGTTTAACTTCTGGCTCACTGGGAATGTGGTGAAAGAAATAAAAGCTAGTGATCCTAGCTCACCCAAGACAGGGAATGTTTTCCATGATTAAATGTCAGGAATTGTGAAAAACTGAGTCAACGTGTGTGTGTGTGTGTGTGTGTGTATATGTAGGTAGGTAGGTAGTATATAAACACACACTTGACGTATGTTTTAAGCTAGTTTTTATTGCCTCAGACCAGCATATTGTCAATGAGTCATAGGCCGATGCAAATGTTTAAATAAAACATTAGGGTGAAGGAAACCTGCTTACCCAATGTGGCAAGGGATTTCTCCTTACTGACCTATACATCTATAGTCTTCGAGCCCATTTCTGTTAACAACATTGCAGACAAGACCTCATCAGTAGAGTCATTACCTAATGATAGTTATCCAGAGGTTGTTATGGTGACTCAGTCATCAGTGCATGTCAGGTGTTTTTTCTGACACTGTCGTTTGGCCCTGTCTCTGACACATGTTGGCCCTGAGCTTGCTAAAGCCCTGCCTAAAGCACTCTAATGGGGCTGATCTTATAACCCTCTAAACCCTCCTCTGCTATACCTCCACCAAGACATGCCGGTCCTATCTAGCCTGCCATGGCCTCTCCCCCTGTTTCTTGTTTCAAAGTCCAGCCCTTCTTGACACGTCAGTCAAGAACCCTGTTGAACTCTGACCTCCCCCACTTGGCTCGTTATTGATTTTTTTTTTTTTTTTTTTTTTTTTTTTTTTTTTTTTTTTTTGCAACCTCATCGAGCTCAATCTGGATGAAAGGGGTAAAAGGGAGAATTAGTGAGTGATTAATGCAGAGTGATTTTGAGCTTACAGCTACGTAAAAATATGTAGACAGGTAGAAAATGCTGGAGGCGTGACAGATCAGCATTAACAGAGAGAGCCTCAGTGCTCGTTTTGGTCAAAAGGACAATCATTCTGAACATAACAAACCACTATGAAACAAGTCACAATAAAACTGAATAAAAATGTTGGCAATTACAGATCCAGAGTTCCAAGGATGTTTTTATCATTAAAAGTACCGAGAGATTGACTTCCCTTTAGTCTGTATGTCACAGAAATCTCTCATTCCTTTTTCTGTGTGCACTTGTTGCATCATGGCCTTGCTATGTCAGTCACGTGGCATCACTGGTCATGGCACATGCTCAGCTAAATAAAGTTTGTCATGGACCCTTTTACTGCTGCTCCTGAGAGAGCGTGGCCTCGGTTTGAAATGTTTGCTGAGGAAATGCACAGCACAAGCTGATTATTGTCATATCGCACTTTTGCTGAGCTCATAATTACCGGCTCGTCACAGTGCCCTGCCGCGCAGGGTGACTGTGTCTGCATGGTGATGCTCATGAACTCCCAGTATGTTTGTGTGTGATGGGGGTTGTGGGCAGACTAGTTCATCTTCTCTTGGATCAACGGTTTGGATCTTTTTTTAGGGATATGTTTTCATATACAATGCTCATAATGAAAGTGACGTAAAATGTTTTGAGGTGCTGAATAGTGCTTGATTATTAATTGACAGCATGTTCTTGAGGCATTTAAACTATATGGTTTAATATCAGCATTTAATATCTAAATGGTTGAATGAAATGTCCTTTTAAAGACATTTTTAAGTGAGGACATGATTTGGTGAGGTGATGATGACATTATTCATTATGTTCACACCCAACGTTTTTTTCCCACCTGTGTCCACCTGTGTTGTTTTTAAATAGTTTTTCTATTTGAATGTGTGCTTTATGGATGTCTTTGACCATTGTGCCATGTTTGCACATTTTTAAGATGCTGTGTCAAGTTAAAAGAACTTTAACTTCTAAAAGTGGTCTTGACACACGATGTTCTGTTCCATTCATTCTGTTGCGTCTAGTTTTTTATGCAAGAATGCGTTCGGTCTGATCATCCCCTACTGTTTGGTTTAGAGTTGCTACTATACAAATATACAATATGCTTTGTAAACCTAACCTTATAAGGTAGTTAAAGGAATGTTCTAGGTTTAATACAGCTTAAGCTCAATTAACAGCATTTGTGGCATAATGTTGATTTATTGCAAAAATAATTGCAACTCGTCCCTTGTTTATTAAAAGGGACAGTCCATAAACTCTGAAATCCACATCGTTTCAAAAGTATAGCTTCAAGATGTAAACATTATACTGTGTGTGTTAACATGATTTTAGTGTGATAAAATTGTTTACTAACCTTTTCTGTGTAATGTTGTATCTGATACCGGGAATACAGGGTTTCGTTGTCATGGCAACAATGTATTATTGGATATAACTCTACTTCGATAAGGTTAGTTAGAGATTTTATCAAACTTACAAAAACTTAAGTATAATGTTTATATCTTGTTTCTATACTTTTGAAACATTTTACTCTGGGTTTTTTCGTTTGAGAGCGCAATTGTATCAATCAATGATTAGTTTGACCCATCAATGCTAGACAACAGACAACTTGTTCTGAAAAGATAATTGCAGAATCCTAACAGTTGAAGGGAATGTGGTGGCACTGACCAAATATGTTGTACATTATTTGGAACATCATGTGTGGCATCCCTTCCAATGAAGTATAATATTCACACTCCATGAACATCCCAGACAGAAGTCTAAAGCATGCTACATATGCTTAGTAGAGACCCTAATATCTCCAAATCCCAGACCATGAACCGATCAAGCAATTTCATGTATGGAGACATGCCTCTCTTCCTCATGATTTGCTCCTAGGCCACCCCTCACACCTCTACACTCATCCCAACTGGATTCTGCAATCTCACCCACCCAGAGTTGTGGATTAATGGACCCTGGAATTTCTCACACCTCACAGACGCATCACTGTGGAGGGGACCCCCACCGGCTCTTCATCACCACTCAATACCGATATCAAAACAGCCCCGATCCTATTGGTCCTCATTAGTGATCCAGAGGGGTCTATTGGGGGCCAAATCCCTCAAGCTGTGAATGATAAAGACCCCTATAGCGTTGATCAGTTTTGAATATATGGGTCCTGACAGTAAGGGGGATTTTGTACCTTGCTTAGGGCACTATCAGGCATGGCCCAATACTGATCATAATCCTCTTAACTGTCAGCCTTATTAACCAATTGTCCCATTAGACATGAAAGAGGGGCCCACCAGTGGGGTTAAATCCTTCCCGCTCCACATCGCTCTGCCATAGTGTACATTTTTATTCAAATTTTTGGGCTTCATGGTATTATGACAATTTTGTCACAGTCCTTTAGAGAGACATTTGACATTTATTGCTTTGGACTTTTCTTAAATCCTTGGATAAACTGAAATTTAACATATTTCCACTTGGATTTTGGTGTTTACTATCCAATTAAATCTGCCATTGTTAATTAATTTTTCTTAAACTTTGTGGGCTGTAAAACCCCTCTGTTTAACTCTTCTAATGTTGTAATTATTCTTAAAGTGTGACCAATGCAAGAATTAGGATTAAAGTGTGGGCTAAAGTGTGTAAATTAAATGTGACCGCTGATTGTTTTAATTTACCGCCTGTCTCCTCCCTGAACACTCTTTCCATTGGCCTGATGCTCCTCTTTATTCCCACCCTCTCACTTCTCTGCAGCTTCCCTCTTTCTCCCCAACCCTCTCTAGGGCCACATAGAGCCCATTCCCCCAGCTCCTTGCTAATTGATATTTATGTAATTGATTTAGGCCTTGGTTTTTCTGAGAGAGCTTGGTGTTCTCTATGGCCCTCGGTCTCCAATGGTTTGAGAATCAAATAGATTTTTTACCTGCAATTATAAAAGCTCCTGTGTCTAATTCAGAAACACACAATTTGCATATGGTGAATTGAAAGGCAGCTTTGAAAAATAATGGGGTTAAAGCTGATATATTCTACCTTCTCCCAGCAGACACTGACTTGTGGTCTTTGAGAATGAGGGTGCAAGTGTCATATGTAGTTAGTAATACATAGAAATTCCTCCTCATTTTTAAAGTAAGGGACAATGATATGCTCCCTGAATGTTCCCTTGGCTGGAGACAAAAATGTGAACTCTTAACTTGGATTTGACTAGAGTTCATATTTTGAGGACTTAAGACTTGGCTTGGCAAATATGTTATAATACTTGGGGTAGTGTTTGAAACCTTTCCCGGATAGGGGGAGCATCTCTAGTGTGGATCCTGTGCTGCACGGCCTTGGTATAGCCAATATCATCCTCATGCCCAGCGCAGACTTAGGACCATTTCTTTAGAAGTGTGTCAATATTCAGTCAAACCTGATCTTTGCGAAAGATAGTTCACTCCAAATTTTGTCTTGTCTTCCTCTACTACTACTATACTCACTTCAATGGTGCCGTCATCATCCATAGCCAGCCCAAGGTCCTTGCATCCATACATCATAGAGCTGGCCCAACTTCTGGGATCTACATACAAAGACACAATAGGGGTGTATATTACAGAGTCTCACTGGGATTCTGCTGTCCCTCACCATGGACACCATTCCTGAAGCAGCCACAATGACCTGTTCATGCAAGGGCTCCACAAGTTCACAATAATCCTTGTTTTGCAGTCCCATCTGAGCATGCCCCCACACCATAATTTCACTTCTTGGCGGAATGTGTACTCCTCGGCAGCTAGCCAACCACACATGCCCAAGGAACCATCCTGTTTCATATGTGCTACAACACGTTGACGGAATATTGTGATCTGCTGCCGTGCTTGACATTCTCTGGTGCTGTGAAACGACAAAGATGGAGACTGCTCTGGGTTCTGGAACAGGGCACCCCAGCACTGTGATATCACATTCATGCCATTCATTTAGGGGTTAGTGGATAACTCGTCCTTCACTATATCAACTCCACTTTTTGTGATTTGAACACCATTGACTTTAAAATCCAACACTTAATGTCTACATATTGAAACTCAATGCCATTATTGGCTCTCAATGTCAAAACAGGGGCTTGGGCCAACTTGTACTGAGTAAATTTCTCTTCCAGCATACTCTGCTAACTTGGGTAATCCTTTACACTCAATGTCCTCAAGTAAAACATTTACAATAGGGCTTTACCAATAAAGGAATGTGTGGTCCTGGGGTTTTCTAGTGGTGTACTTGACCCACCACTTGGACCTCTGCAGTGGAGCAAACTAGTTTAAACCCAAGCTGGGCAAAACACTTTCCTTGCAATATCTTGCTATGTGTCCTAACTGGTTACAATAATGGCAGATAGGCTTACCTTCTGCATCCCACATATTAGGTGAAACTGCCCTCTTGACTGCCCAGAAGGCACGTTTTGTGACTGGGAAGGTGCATCGTCCATTTGTATAACAGGGCTGGGTGGCCAAAGCTCTTTCATCAATTCCTTGGTCAGCTCTTGCTTCTGGTCCTTAACTTCCTCCTGATTTTCTCTTCAGTTTGGCTTTCCAATCTGTCCCATGTAGATGAGAATCAGTCCGACCAGGCCCACTAACAACAGCAGCAGCAGCTGTATTCTGCTTCCAGCAACAAGGCTTCCTGATGCAGCTCAGCAAACGTTCCTTTAGTGTTTCGCGGGCATAGGTCTTCTAAGCCCTCAAGAATGGCCTGTCCTCCAACCCCAACAACAGCTATTCTTTCAACTGGTCTTCGGCAAGGGCCCCCTCCGGACTGTGTCGCCGAAACCTGCTTTAGAGTTTTCTTAACCACAATACAAACATTTAAAATGATTAATTTTGCTAATTAAAATAAATTTGATCTAAGGATGGGGAGGGGTATTTCTCCTGTATACAAAGTGTCCAAGTTTTCAAAAATCTTACTTGCTTTATCCCAATCCTCATCAGATAGAACATTACTTCCCTCTTTGTATTCCCACCCAAAGCACCAATTAAAATGTTCACCTTCTTTGCTTCTGATACCTCTTGAGCTTCTAAGAACCCTTGAATTTGTTCATTCCAGTCCCCATACTTTAAGTCTCTGTCTGCCCCATCAACCTTAGAGACCCAAGGGGCACCGGGAAACACTGGCATCATAATTTTTTTTTTCCAGTTGAGTGCTATTCACTCTTCCAGTCCACTACCCTGCCGACTACGCCAAATGTTAACAGGCTATGTTAGGTTATACCTAGTAATGTTAACAAGCTATGTTAAGTAAAAAATTAGTAGCCAACTACGCCGCCTAGTTTTTTTTATAGAGAACCTAGAAAATCCATTCAACTAAAATTCAGGTTAGTTTAAGGGAGGGAACAGTGAAAATTGGTAAATCACACAGTATCATTCAAGGTCCAAGAATAAGAAAAACAGTTTGTTAAAAAGACAGAGAAAGTCCAAACATGCTTGTAGTAAAAATTCAGTCCATTCTTGGCAGTCAGATTGGCACTAGAGTCTCTAAATCTCCACACTGAATCAGCCAATTTGGTTACACTGCAAAATAAAGAAAAACAGCTGCCAGTATGCTAGGCCAATACTCCGTTCAGTAGCATTGTTCAATCTATCTACAGTAATCATAAGTTGACCCAAAACCCAGAAATCCCCAGTCTAGGAGAAGCAAAGGACCAAAAGATCTCAATTTCAGTTCAGCTCAGCCCAGTTAACAGTCACTCAGTAACATTGCAGTTTATTCTCTTTGCAGTGATCACTCTTCCCCTTTATCCAAACACCTTATATTATAAATTGCTCCAAAACTGCTTAATGCACCAATGAATAAAACGCAGTTCGTACTCACAATATGACTGGGTAGCAATCCCTTGCTACCCAACCCATACGGTTTCCAGCACTGGTGGGGTGTATTGGCCGCACATGCAGGAATCTGCAAGCACCTTGCCGTGTCTCTCACCACTGTTCGTTATCAGAACCTCTTAAGCAGAGTGCTCCATCAGCTGCTGAACCTGCCCGCCATTCGTTTCATTCACCAAACAATATGCACTCTCGTGGCCACAACATGCACACACTCGCAACGATACGCTGGCGCAGGTGCAAATGATCGCTTCCGCTTCTCACTAAGACACTCGCACTACTTTTGCTCGCTGTTCACCATCGCAAGGTGCTGTCACCTTACTTCCATGCAGCATTCCTTTTTATTTGGAATAAAATTCTCCACCTCTGCCCAAGCACCTAACAACTCATGATTTAAATCAAGAATGTCCAAATTCATTGGCTTAGTTCAATCAATCAAGAAAATAGAGAGTGTGATTTGGAAATCTGCTTTCAAAAAAATAAACGCAGCAATTCAAACTAAGAGCACAACAAATAATTTATATAATATAAAACACAGTTAAAATACAAACACATGCAATTATTTTTATACCCCACAACATAGAGAATTCACTATGCATTTCACTTGCAACTGCAAATATGCTGCAATATGCTTTTTTCTTCTAATCATTTCACTGCTGAACTAATGCATAGAGCTAATATAAGTAAATATTAATCATTTAACACAATATTTAAACTGTATTTTCAGTTCACAGTTGGCTAACTTAAATTTGTATAGACTTGTTTTGATGGATATAATGTCAACCAATGTAATGTGGATTAAGTGATTTATGTTTAGTAGTTACATTGAAGTTAAAGGTTTAATTTACTATGATTTACCATCATAACTTAAAACTTTAGACTTTGAGATTCAAGATTTTAAACTTGATATTTTACTCCGATATCATACCCCATCATACAATGCTAAGGTTTAGTGCAAATTCAGAGCAGATACCTCCTACCAAAGTAGTTGTATAGTTATTGTCAGCTGAGAAGTTGATGCTGGTGTGATAATCGGTTACTGATTGATTATCTTTGGAGAGAGGGTTTTAATTAGATTCTTAGATTAGATAAAGATGATTAGTGAAGTCAGAGTCTGTCATGTTTTTGTGAATGGGAGAAAAAGGGGTTAAATCCTCAGAGTAGCAGGGTTACAAATTACTGCCTCTGGGGAGATTTTATCATTAGACAAGATAAACAGGGTGTTTTCCTGACTCAAAACTGTGATAATCCTGACAAATTCCCATGAATCTTGGGTATTAATGATGAATAAGTCTTAAATCCTGGTTTATCTGGCAGCCTTTCCAAGGCTTTGGAAGGAATGCACAAAATAGGGAAAGCCTCTCCCAAATGTGCTGATTTTGACTTACAAAAACCGATAATGCAGTGTTTCCTAACACAGGGTGATTTTGTCTGAGCTGTTAATTGCTATTGGTGTAGCAGGACAAAGCTTAAAATTAGGTAGCATTTTGGAGGGACTTGCAGATATCCAGTAATTAAACTGCTTGGATTAGTTTGAGAATAAGTAAATTACCACATTCTGCACATTATTGAAGTTGGTGATATAGGAGCATTCAGAGCACTATTAATAAGTTTATGTCATGCAAAAATGCATATAATATGCCTATGAAAATGTACAGTGTTTAATATTTGATGAAAATATCAATATCACTATGTACACATCATGGAATAGCTGTTGCTAAAAATCAGGTTGTCCCTGTCCAATGTAGTGAGTGTTGACACGATTATCAAGGCTGCATCAAAATGTGACAATTGCACTAAAAATACTTGAAATGAACTTCACTGCAATGCCTCACTGTCTGTCTCTCTGACCTGCACACTATTTTCCCTGTGCCTAGAAAATAATGAGTACAGTGCTATTTGTGTGTACTCTGGGATAAGTCTCCTAGAGCTTTTTGGTTTGAGGTGCTTTTAATGCATTTTAAATATGACTTAATGTAAATGAATATTTACCTGTGCCCAACAATGAAAATTCTCTCATCATTTACTCATGCCATCACAGATGTGTTTGACTTTCTTCTGCAGAACATAAATAAAGATTTTTAGAAGAATATTTCAGCACTGTAGGTCAGTACAATGCAAGTGAATGGGTACCAACATTTTGATGCTCCAAAAAGCAGATCAATATTTAAGTACGCTCTTGCTTGAAATTTTTCTCCCTGCTCAGTAGGGGACGATATGCATGAAGAATGTGAATCACCAAAAACACAAGAAGAAAGTGAAAGTGACCTGTTTCTCAGTTTAACTATTCCTTTAAAGTCACTTTTATAAACAAAATCTATTTAGCAAATTATCTAATTAGAACACTTGCAATAGTAGTGAATCAGTTCATAAAATGATAAAAGCAGGGGTTATCTTGAGTGTATAGTGGCCTCAAAAAGCATTTGGACACTTAAAGGAATAGTTCACCTCCCCAAAATTAAAATTCTCTCTTCATTTACTCCCCCTCATGCCATCAGATGTGTATACATTTATATATTTTGCTGAACACAAACAAAGATTTTTAGAAGAATATCTCAGCTCTGTGGGTCCTTATAATTCAAGTGCAGGTTTGGGCTGTGGCGGAAAACATGTAACGGCATTACGTATTCAGAATGCAAAAATGAAGTAACCGTATTCATTGATGGCACCTGAATTCAGAATACAGTTACTTTTTAAAAAATGTTTGGAATACTTTTAGAATAATTCTCTCATAATGAACACAAATAGGGCAGATGTGAAAGAAACAATTATTGTCAAAGTAAGAAACAGTTTTTCTAAACCGCACACAAGATCATGATACTATTGGAAAAAGTACTGCAAAGACTGAAAGAGGGAACAGGACTTGATGTAGACAGAAAAGCCTCATGTAAATTACTACTGTAACACATATGTGGCTTATAGTGTGACACATATTATAACATACAGTCATACTAATATTATGTCTCACTTTTTAAAAAAACATCTCATATAGGTTTTTCACAAAAAAACAAAACAAAGGATGAGTAAAATAATCAAGAGTACTTCAAATAAAAGTGTTGCTAATAAAAGAGATATACAATAAAAAAAAATCATAAATGGGCCTTAATATGGAAAAATCATTGATGTTCTACATTTTTGTCACATGACCTCATACTTTGTGGCATCCGGTTAACATCTCGAAAATAAACATGGTTTATTTGCATTTCATATCTATTTTTGTGTCAAAATGTATTCTTTGTCATTCCAATCAAATAATGGCTTAAGAAAAATATTTAAATGTTAAAATATTGTAGTTGACCACAAACTGCCTTCTGCTTGTCTTCTGCCTTCTACTAAAAACAAAAAAACATTAGTGTCCCACTCCACTTCTAATTTAAAGAAACTAGCTATTCAGATTCACTTCGATTACTTACTTAGTATGTAGTATTCAGCCCAGAATACTTTCTTAAAATAATCCGTCCAACCATGTTCAAGTGAATGCTGACATAAAGCTCCAAAAATCACATAAAGGCAGCATGAAAGTAATCTGTATGACTCCATCGGTTAAATCCATGTCTTTAGAACTGATATGATATAGGTGTGGGTAAGAAACATATTATTTTTTCAAGCAATCATATCAATTGTTCATTGTTGCTGTCCCTTAAGCGGTCACAGAAACACAAACATATGAACATGTATACTACATTAATATTATTTTAGAAATGTGTGTGCCACTGTAATTGGATTACAAGAATTAAACCTGTAATGTATTACACTACTTGATTTGTAATTATTTGCAAAAAATTCTAAAATAACACACATCGTTCTCAAAATGACAAAAGGAAAAATGTTCTGGGTGTCAAATGTTAGTCAGACATGTACATAGTTGATATGATGAACCATACCGGTGTGAACTTGAGAGGAACTGACTTAATACATCCACTAAAATGCACTTGGGACCAGTTCATTTAAGTAATTGCAAAAATGGCTAAGAAAAATTGAATTTAGTTCTGAATTAAAGGTCTAACATAATTTGTTTGCCGATTCCAGTTGGTATGATATTTTTTTTTTTATCCGTTGCAATTAAATTCTGGACAACATTTTAAGTGGCTTAAGCATCCAAAACATTCATACTTTTGGAGGGGTCACCGTGTACAGACTGCTTGACTGATGCAAATGACATTCTGAAGTGCACTGTTCCCCTTGGCACCCCATCAAAACAAATTTGAAGGTTTGATCTGTAGACAGGAAGTGAGTCTGTAGTGGTTAAGAAGGGGTCATTTGGCATTTCAGCATTCATGATTCTCAGGCTCTGCATAATGTTAGATCGGAGGAATTTATACATGTTTGTGACCGTGTCTGTATACTGTGGGTATATACACAAGGAGGGAAAGTTGGCTGAGACAACCCGTCATCAAGTGCTGTTGGAAGTGTTTCAGGTCTGTGTGGTTGAAGGGGAGTCTTCTCCTCTGGCCTGTGAGTGTGGGAACGACCTTACAGGACTATGTCAGTGTTAATATTTACCTCTAATGAGGTGCTGAGAGAGTTTCACCTTCTCTCTTATTCTCACACCTCTCTCACCTCACTCTTCACTGTTTGTGTTATCAAAAGCTTTAGGCTTTAATGGCAGCCTGGTGACCATTTGAAGTAATGAAATCAATAACAGACTCATTAATCCATAATGTATTGTCCTAGTGCAGCAATCACATAAAGTTCATGTTATAAAACAGATACTGTAGTTCTGGACATCAATCTGATTGGACTAGCGGAATTCCAAGAGTGCTGATATTTAGTATAACAGAACTGTGACTCTTCACTGTGTGTACCATTTCGCATGTTTGTGTTTACAACGTTTTAGGCTGTCAGTCTGGGCATTGCTCGTCAACATGCAACAGTTGATTCTGTTTTGGATTTGTTTGGATTTATTTACATGAGCAGAGCAAAAATGTACCAAATTATAATATTGTGTCAAAACTGTGAGTTACAGGACTCTATGTAACCTAACTTATTGTTTGTAAAACTGTTGTATAAAAGCAATATCATTCTTGCAATTCAGCTGTTGTACTGAAAGCGGAGATTTCAGCAAAGCTGGTATTGCAACATGATTACACAAAATTGTAAAATGTTGCTTCCAAAAGTTCATGTACCCTGAGATCAACCCCATTCAGCTGAATTACTGACAAGCATCATCCCCCCATCAGACATTTCTGCATCAATTGGAGAGTGATCACCTTTCCCTCTAGCACTTTTCATGAGCAACTCCCGAGACACGTGTTCTTGTCCCGTGAGAACCAGGAAGGTTGTTTTTTTTTTCTCCACTGATGTCGAAGTTTAGGGCTGGGGTTTGAGCGGGTTGAGTTAATGAAATACGCATTTGCTTGCTGAATTCTCTTCAAAAGAATTAGCTTATAGTGGTTTCGTTTTATTATTTTATTGGTATCACTTTACGATAAAGCTGTATTCTTTAACATTAGTTAACTATATTAGTTAAAATACCAATAATTCTGATTTATACTCCGTACATGTTTAACCATCTATGTCCATTTTCAAATGAACACAATTAACTTCCCAATACTCAAAATTGGATTCCATATTTTTATCAAATTTTTCTGATTGTCACTTAACATAATGCAAATTTTTTGTGAGTGACTATATGCTATTCAGTACATAAATCACCCACAGTTAAAGCTCATGTCAACACGTACTGTATTAATCTTAATGTTAATTTCAACACTAGTGTTGTTTTTATTAAAAGTTATATATGTTACCCTTAGTCAATCTGCATGAATTTAGAACTAACTGTATATTTAATATTCATACCATTATTAATAAATGCTGTACGTCTAGCTCTTGGAGCCTTCAGAACAAGCCCCAATCAAAGCCTTTATATAGAAGCTGGTGAACCTTCCCTCCAGAATAGGCGTCTGAAACTGGCCTTACAATACGCGGTCAAACTCAAAGCAAATCCAAGTAATCTGGCCTCTACACCAGTATTTCAACTAGAATGTTATCTTGTATGAAGCTAGACCAAAAGCGATTAAACCGTTTGGAATATGGATTAATCCGTACTTGGAGAGCTTGAACACCAATCTGGACAACATAAGACAGTATAATTTTTGGCCTGTCCCCCCCGGACCTTGGAAAAACCAACCATTTCTATGGCATTGGCACAACTAAAAAAGGCAGAAACTCTCCCCAATGTGTTTCAACAGGAATTCTTGGTACTGAAATATAGTCTCCCACTCCAAAGCACAGTATTCACGGATGGATCCAAAATGGATAACAGTGTGTCAGCAGCAGTAGTGATTGGAGACCAACAATATGGCATACGTATTCCAGAACAGAGCTCTATCTTCACAGCTGAGGCCCGAGTGCTGCTACTGGCACTGGAAAACATTGAGTAGGGCCGAGGACGAAACTTTTTAATCGCTACAGACTCAAAGTCCTACCTTCATGCGCTTGAATCCATGGAGACTGATCACCCCATTACCATAAACATCTTGACTAAAATGTATTGATTACAGAAGAAGGGCTTCAACATTATCCTCTGGGTGCAGGGACATATTGGTCTGGCAGGAAATGAAAAAGCAGATACAGCTGCAAAAGGGGCATTAAACTTGGAGATCTCAGAATGTCTGATAACACCTTCTGACCTCAGGCCATTAATAAACTCGTATGTCACCAATAAGTGGCAATCAGAATGGAATGAGTGCGACAGCAATACATTATTCGTAATAAACCCCAGGATCCAAAGAAATTACGCTCAAAATTTTAAATCTAGGCATGACCAAATAGTGTTTGCCAGATGCCGATTGGGCCATTCAAGACTAACCCATGTGTTTTTATTGACTGGTGAAGATCCTCCCATATGTATACCTTGCCAAACCCCTATGACCATCAAGCACATTCTACTGAATTGTAAAACTTTTAGAACTATCAGACAACGTATTTATACAGAGACTTGTTTAATAGATTTTTTTTTTTGAAGTACCATCTGAACAGATTTTACAGTTTTTATCTTGTATAAACAAAGTGTCTTATCTAATATTGCAAATATGTAGTGACAAACCCTTGTTTGCCATGTGAATAGCCTAGTTGCTGACATGGCGTTAAAATGAATTAAATAAATGGTGTAAATCATTGTTCGCTCATGATTCCTAATGCATTTACTAATGATAACAAATAGAACAGTAACACTTTATGGTTCCATTAGTTAATGCATTAAGTGTCATGAACTAACAATTAACAATATATTTGCTACACAATTTATTAATCTTTGTTAATGTTATTTAATACAAATCTAATTGTTCATTGTTAATTCATTGTGCATTAACTAATTTTAACAAATAAAACGTTTGATTTAAAAAAATGTATTAGTATAGTTTGTTTCCTGTGAACATGCTTTAATGTAATAATGACTTAACCAAGCTATGTAGTAAAATATTTTTGAAAAGGTTTTAGCCATTATAATTCCTGACAGAATTACAGTGAATAACCATGTTACATTTTTTTTTCAAGACAACAATCCATCACCTAAAAACAGCATACCTACAGCCAATGTAGAACAATAATGACTCATTTACAATAAAAATCTAATTCTTTGCTCAGCTGTAAGCCATGCATTTGAAGAAAAGAGAGAGAGAGAGAGAGAAAAGATCCTTATCTCGTCAATTCAAAGGTCCTGCTCCCTTACAGAGAGGATAACAGACAGAGTCCTGGGAATATCAGTGGCTGCCAATTGCAGTAATGGCCCCTAATTCCAAATTAATTCAGTCTAAATGAACTGTCAGGAGAAGATTGATCTGTTGTAAAGGCTGTCTTGATGAGGAGTGTCTTGGGAAAGGGTGATTAGCCGCAGAGGGCTGGCTCAACTCGGCACAGCCTGAGGCCGGAGCGCCAGTGGAGGGGTGGATGCTGAGCAGCAGCTGTGGGCCCAAGGATGGAGGGATGCAGGGATGGAGGAGGGCCTGTATAAGGAGTACCTGGAGAAGAATAAAAAAGAACTGATCAGGAATCTATGTAATGTTTCTTTGGGCTTTGTTGCTTCTTGCGTTACACACTTAAATGTTTAGATTTTAAACACTGTTTTCCTTTTTATTATTAATATCTTTTAAATATGATTAGCGCTTATGGTTTTCATCATTATTGTTATCGATTACATGCTTTAGCTGAGCCTCTACATTATTAGTCAATATCCTTAATATTCATTTGCATTTCACTGTACTGTTAGATCTTCATGTCTGTTTCTGTTATGCAATAGTTTGGTGAGTTCCAGTTCTGGAGTACTTCCACTCAGATCAATTTGTAAAACGGTTGGTAACATTTTATCACAGTTATAGGGGTGTTACACTTTATAGTTGTATTTGTTAATGTAGCCCTCTTCGCATCATTATAGGTATAAATCTGGACAAGGTTGTGACACAAGTTTAATGTTCATGTCCTGTGTCCAGTTCAGACCCAGACTCAATCTTCATGGTCTATATGTGACCCCTTGCTGGAAGTTCTGTCCTGAAATCAACCCACAACCAAAGTTAAGTTTTTCTTTGTGAGTTCCAGTCCTGCTAAGAGGCATTTTTGAAGCTGGGCTCATAAGTTTGCAAAGTCAATGAAGCGTCATGGTTAGTGACTTCCTGTTTTTCCCATTTAACCATGACTTTCTGCTGGGATAATACTGATGTGCTTGAGTATTAAACAATTGCAAGATTGAGAAAGTTTTAAATCAGGCATATGTCAGGCCTATCGATTTAGAAAGTGTATTGATTGAATCAACAGAGATAGACTCTTAATAAATTAACAAAAAATATGAACGCTCCAAAGACTATTTCAGTGCATCAAAAAGTTTGTTGCAAAAAAAGCAATTCAGCCACTAAAATGATTCCACATCATTTTATTTATTAGGTATCATAAGTTTTTGATCCTTGATCCATAGGGTCAGGCCTCCTCCCAATCCCATACTCAGGGATGGGTCGTTATGGTTACTATACCACTGAATTCCTCCGAGCATAATTATGTTAATCTACACAGCAGGTTGAGCTCCAGTGCTGACACCAGAACTTTAAATCCCACCAGCTTGAAAGAGGCTGGCCTATAAGGTACTGTTTGATGTTCAAATCAATCTCATTCAAAGTCTATATTAGCGGCGTGCCTTAAAGTATTGGACACACTCCCGAGTACTGCAATTGCATTAGATCAACTGTCATTAATTTAGCCAGGCCCTTGAAAAAATATAAGATGCCTCTCAAAGGCCAAAATTGTTAACCTTATTAAGGCATCCATTTATTTAGAGCGTCTGTTTGTTTGTTTGTTTATTTATTTATTTCTAGGCCCAGAGTGGAATTTTCTGCTTTGCATAGAGTGCTTGTGAATAAATATAGGCCATAAAAATATTTTCAGAACTGAAAAACTCTTTATTATGGTCATCATCAGAATATGCATAAATAAATAGTGTTTTAATGGAGCGGATATGGGAATTTGAGGACCGGAGCATTCTAACTTGCCCTGGCCCTTTATAAGTTGCTTGGAACTTTAAGTTATGGTTTCATATTCCTTGTTTTGCTATAGACTGACAAACTATTGTGTTTAATATGGTCAATCGGTTTCCAAAATGTTTTGTCTTGTGCTGGAATAACACCAAAATGTGTTATGTACACTGTATACATTTTCCTCACTCTCACTTCTAATCTCTGTTAACCCCCCCTCTTAAACACAACATACTGTATAAGAGATTAGTGTGATCGCGGCTAAGTATCTAGTAAGAGAAACATGTTTTGGGGATAGATGTTGACCACCATTGACCAACTAATTTTCTCCATCTGGACTCATGTTTTCTGAAATTGATCTCTGTTTTCTTGCTTACGTCTATGACTGTACTATATCATACTAATCCTTACCAGAAAAACAGATTTGTTTTGCATAAACACAGATATTTACTATATCATGTGATATAGGAAGTCTGTTTTTAAAGAATAATAAAATCATTGTTTTTCATCATTTACTCATCATCATGTCTTTCTAAACCCATATTACATCCTTTCTTCTGTAAAACATGTGAGGAGGATTTTAAATGAATGAGTATGCTATTCTTTCCCAAACAATGAAAGTCAATGGTGACAGAAGGTGTTCACTAATATTCTGCCTAGGCATGATTCTTTTATATATATATATATATTTCTCCCAATTTGGAATGCCCAATTCCAACTACTTATGTCCTTGTGGTGGCGTGTTTACTCACCTCAATCCGGGTGGTGGAGGAAATGACTCAGTTGCCTCTGCTTCTAAGACCACCAATCTGCACACCTTATCATGTGGCTCGCTGTGCATGACTCTGCGGAGACCCACAGCATGTGGAGACACATGCTACTCTCCACGATCCATGCACAACTTTCCACTCGCCCCATTGAGAGCGAGAACCACTTAATCGTGAGGTGTTACCCCATATGACTCTAACCTCCCTAGCAACTGGGGCAATTTGGTTGCTTAGGAAACCTGGCTGGAGTCACTCAGCACATCCTGGATTCCAACTCGCGACTCCAGGGATGTTAGTCAGCATCAATACACGAAAAGCTACCCAGGCCCACCAGGGATGATTCTTAATGATTCTTTTAGTATTTGAGGAAGAAATATTTGGGAATAAGAAATGCAATTCGTATTGCATTTATTGCCCTCATATCATTTAAGGTTTCGACAAATCAGAACTAAATTTAATACAATTCTTGTAAAAGGTGTGTTTACAAAGACTTTTAATAGACATAAAAGATAAAAGCAATCCAGTAATTGATCCTAGCTATACATTACATAAAAATTCTAAACTAACACATAATGTAATAAAATGTCTTTCATTTACTCTTCTATAAAAAATTCCACTGATTACAATAAAACTGAACAGAACAGAAAAAAGTGTATATTTGACTACACGTTGTCACATAAATTGTCATTCAGAAACTGTACTGCCTGATTCAAGTCTAACAAGATTTAAGTACAACATTACACAGTATCAGTCTTATTTAATTTCCAAACATACACCTCGCTTGCGCATCAGTAAGATTCATTTTGTAACCAAGTAAGTGATGTAGCCTAAAGTGGTTTTGATTCACTAAATAGAACCATCTCATAATAGTAATTTGTTCAGGAATTGGACTACACTGGTAGTGCTGTATGTTGCATGCTGTAGATTCAAAAGAATTTCTCCTGTTAATTTGAATAGCAGTAATCATATTGCCGGACTGATGTCCATAACATTTGCATTCAAAGTAAATGAAAAGTACAGACTTGTTATTTTCAGACATTTTTCACTCTAATTGTTGATATTTGGCTTTTTTTTTTTTTTTTTTTTAAAGTAAGCCTATGCTATGTAAAAATGTAAAGACAATCACTTATCCTTCAGTATGTTTATTGAGCATTTCATTGCTGCACATATTTTCACTGGATCTGTACTATGCTAATTAAAATGTCTAAAATGCAAAGCTCTGAAAATGTTAATTGTGAGTGTTTACAATTGAAGTCAGAAGTTTACATACACCTTGGTCAGATACATTTAAACTCAATTTTTCACAATTCCTGACATTTATCATAGAAAACATTCCCTGTCTTGGGTCAGTTAAGATCACTACTTTATTTAGCTTCTCACAATAAGTTGCTGGCATTTTGACCCATTCCTCCAGACAGAACTGGTGTAACTGAGTCAGGTTTGTAGGCCTCCTTGCTCACACATGCTTTTTCAGTTCTGCCCACATATTTTCTATCGGATTGAGGTCAGGGCTTTGTGATGGCCACTCCAATACCTTGACTTTGTTGTCCTTAAGCCATGTTGCCACAACTGTGGAGGTATGCTTGGGGTCATTGTCCATTTGGAAGACCCATTTGGAACCGAGCTTTAACTTCCTGGCTGATGTCTTGAGATGTTGCTTCAATATATCCACATAATTTCCCTTATCATGATGCCATCTATTTTGTGAAGTGCATCAATCCCCCTGCAGCAAAGCACCCCACAACATTTTCTGGAATTTTCCAAGCTGCTTAAAGGCACAGTTAACTGTATGTAAACTTCTGACCCACTGAATTTGTGATATAATCAATTAAAAGTGAAACAATCTGTCTGTAAACAATTGTTGGAAAAATTATTCGTGTCATGCACAAAGTAGATGTCCTAAACGACTTGCCAAAACTATAGTTTGCTAATATTAAATCTGTGGAGTGGTAAAAAATTAGTTTTAATGCCTTAAAAATAATGTATGTAAACTTCTGACTTCAGAAGTGACAGGAATATTCCTGTATGGTTATATATCTATAAAGTTATTTTCTGCCTAGGTAGACTTTAAAAATGTGCTGTAGATTCAAAAGAACGGGCTCATAAGAGTCATTCTTTTTGGAAACAGACTACACAGGTACCACTGTATATTGTATGCTTTAGATTCAATAGAGTGTACCTCTTTTTGGAATCGGTCTACACAGGACATGTTGTTTTTCACTCAGTAGATTCAAAAGAACGGGCTCATAAGAGTAATTTGTTCAGGAATCGCATTACACTGGTACTGTTGTATACTGTAAATTCAAAAGAACGGGCTCATAAGAGTAATTCATTTGGGAATCAGACTACACAGGTTGCACTGTTTTTCACTCTGTAGATTTAAAAGAACCTGCTCATAAGAGTAATTTGTTCAGGTTCGGACTACTTTTGTTGATTGAGTTAATGGGCAGCATTGCCGCCAAATAGCGCAGCCGTATTTCCACATTGGCCGAACAATGCACATCTAAGAACAGTCAACGAAACAAAAAGTCATGAAAATCATGTTTAAAGGGTTTCAACGGGCAAGGAGGCGGCGAGAACCGACTTGACAATATAAATAATATTTTAATTGTAAACTGAAACAAAAGAGACAAACGCACATATGACGGACATGTATGTAAAGGATCTCTCTCTCCCGCACCATCCTCTGCAGTCGGCCTTTATCCCTCTCGGAGGCTTGATTAGCCTAATACGGGACCGGGTGTGTAGGATCACGACCCGGCCCCGCCCTCCGCCCTGCCACATCATGGTTTTGGTATTTTTTAAAATGTGGAACCCATTCTGAGAAAGAACTGTTTCTCGGTTCCCAAACCTAATTCTGCCTAACATCTCCTTAATGTCATACAGGTTTGGAAAAGACATGAGGGTGAGTACATACACATTTTTGAGTCAACCATCCCTTTAGCGTTACCTTATTCATATACTTTGTTGGGTAAAAGATGATAACATTAATTATGTCCTATGTTCTCCATGTTACTTACATTGCAGTGTCATTATCATGTAGTTCATTAGTTATTACCATCAGCTCACTGAGAGAGTACAGGGTGTAAGGGACCTGTGTATCCTGTGAGAATCTGCTCTGTCTCTATTTAATCTGGCTGCCTGGCTGGCTGTAAAGTAACTTTGGACCCAGGATGCACCTCAGGACATATGGTGTCCAATGTCTCATTTCCCTGATGTACCTCCTTGCTGTTTGACATCACAGAGATTTGACGTCGATGAGATCATTAGCAACTTTACTCCCCCGGTCGCCCATGGCTATAAGCAGATAGACGGCAAAATCTCTATGGATTCCCTTCATTTCAGCCCGACGCCATCCTCGTCCTTCTTTCAGTGTCATCCTCTCCCCCCTCCTCCCCCTTTCTCAAGTGGAGTCATTTCCATCCTTAACAAAACTTATTTCAACCCTCAGCCTCTGTTGCCCTCTCTCTGTGATCAGTATCAGAGCAGCAAAGTGCGAGTGCACCTTGGCAGATTAGTTTATCAATAGCATCTAAATACTCTATGACCTCAGAAAGGACGTTCATTATTTAGTAATGTTCTGGCTGGGGTATTGAGATCTAACGCATCAAGATAGCTCTACCTTGTCGCCCCATATTCATGACATATTAGAGGATGTAAGATGATGGAAATAAGAGACAAAAATATAAATCAGAATCAGAAAAAGCTTTATTGCCAAATACGTTTTTTACACATACAAGGAATTTGTTTTGGTGTTGTAGGCGCGTGTCACACAATCTCTAAATATAGGAAACAAGTATTAAAATATAAGCAAAATAAATATAAATATAAATATGTCCACACAGTATATATTAAAAGTAAGAATAAAATAAAAGAGAGCAGTACAGCAGAGTAAGTACAGTGGCATGTAGAGCCAGAGGTGGAGTGTGGAGAGTGTCAGGGTGGGTACCAGGCCTTGTTAATTAGGCAAGTGGCGGATGGGAAGAAATGTAATATTAATGTAAATGTAAATTAAATGTAAAATGTAGTATTTAGTAATGTTCTGGCTTGGCTATTGAGATCTCACGCATCAAGATAACTCTACCTTTTCGCTCCATATTCATGACATATTAGAGGATGTAAGATGATGGAAATAAGAGACAAAAATGTATCCATTCAGGCTATTTTTGTATGGTGTCCAATGTCTCATTACTCTGAAGTCGTTTGACATATCGGAAATTCGATATCATCAAATCTCTAGTGATGGGTTCGAGTCCACCTTGGTCGAGTCCGAGTCAAGACCGAGTCTTTAAACAATTGAGTCCAAGTCAAAGTTTTTAAACAATTGAGTCCGAGTCGATTCCAAGTCAAGTTCGAGTCTTTAAACAATTGAGTCTGAGTAGAGTCCAAGTCAATTTTGAGTCTTTAAACAATTGAGTCCGAATCAAATCAGAGTCTTTAAACAATTGAGTCCGAATCAAATCAGAGTCTTTAAACAATTGAGTCCGAATCAAATCAGAGTCTTTAAACAATTGAGTCCGGATTGAGTCTGAGTCTTTAGACAATTGAGTCAGAGTCAAGTCGAAGTTTTTAAACAATTAAGTCAGAGTCGAGTCCAAGTCAAGTTCGAGTCTTTAAACAATTGAGTCTGAGTCAAGTCAAAGTTTTTAAACAATTGAGTCCGAGTCGAGTCCAAGTTAAGTTTGAGTCTTTAAACAATTGAGTCCGAGTCGAGTTTGAGTCTTAAAACAACTGAGTCCGAGTCAAGTTCGAGTCTTTAAACAATTGAGTCAGAGTCAAGTTCGAGTCTTTAAACAATTGAGTCCGATTCGAGTCTGTGTCTTTAAACAATTGAGTCCGATTCGAGTCTGAGTCTTTAAACAATTGAGTCCAAGTCGAATCCTAATCTTTAAACAATTGAGTCAGAGTCCAAAAGGGGCCGAGTCGGACTCAAGACAGAGTCCATAACAAGCCAAGTCCAAGTCCGAATTAAACTTTTCAAGAATGAGAATTAAAAGTGTAACTGTAAACTCAACCTCAATATTTTATGCTTATTTTAACCTTCACAACTAAGAAAAACAATTTGTCATTATAAATGCAAAAAACAAATGATTAGTTTCCTGCTGAACAAACTTCAATATGGTTTCAGAATGAAAGCATGTGCTTTAGGTGTATGAAGTCAAAACTGTCCTTAAACACTCCTTATTGCGTTCTGTTGACTTCAGTTATTAGTTCCCTTTTCCACTCCAATCAAACATAGCCTAAAGAAAGAGAAAGCTGCGTTATTACAACCAGAGTTATTATTGTTAAGAATTTGTATTTAGTTTTTCATTTATACTTCATTTTCAATTTGTCCTTTCAATTTAGTTTTGTTTTATGACACCTGCTATGTCCAGGTGTAGTCTACTTCCTTAAAGTCAAGACCAAATTTTTGACAAACTCAACTTGGTCTGACGTTTCTTTTCACATTATATTTTGTATGGATAATAGGTGAATAAAAACTTAAGAATAAGAACTCCCATCACTTGTGTCCTTAATTGTATTTTCTGACTTTTTTGCCATTGAAACGCAAGTGCCAGCTTTACAGGTAACGCACAGATGTTGCACAACAAATATGTGACGGACCATTTTTATAATGTTCTATTTCATCCATCATATTAGTTTAAATGTCCCTGATACATAGTAAATTTGATTTAGTGTCGATATATATCCTTTTCAGTTAGAAATGACTTTGCTTAGTAAGCGTGAGTCTGACAAAACATGTTCAATTAATAATTTGCAGAGTTGGTGGATGTACTTTTTAAAATGTACTCACGTTATTGATATTTCTGGATGAGAGTGGCAGAGCACGTGTGGCGATCTCTTTCCCACACACACATACAGCACCGGCGCACGGACGAGAGAATTAAAAAAGTACTTTGAAACAGGGCGCACTGCTGCTCCAGAATAATCACACGTAAGGACATATACACGTGAAAACTGATGCACAGTAACAAATACACAGTATTACATAGTACTAACTGTAGAGAGCACATCGATATGAAGACAAAGCCAAATATTTAGAGGTAACTTTAAAATCACGGCCAGATGCTATTTTCCGGTCTGAAGTCTGGGGAAAAGAGGTCATATGGTCCCCTATGTTGTTATTTTTTTGTTTGTTTGTTTGTCATTGCATCACAAATGCCATGGACTTGGCCGGACTCTGAAAAAAAATCCCAAGTCTGAAAGGCTCGAGACCGTGACAAGTCCATTAAAATTGGACTCGTGACTCGGACTGGAGTCTGAGCCCGAACTCGAGTACCCCAACTCTGCAAATCTCATGATCAGATCATTATCATCTTTGCTTTTCTGATTGTCCATTGTAAAGTTGTAATGAGTACTCGATTATAACTATTAGTTTTGGGCACAAATGAAATGTTCTAAATCGAAATGCTGTAACACAATTGTTGCTGAAAAATGAAATCTGAGATGCCTCAGTGCTTAATACATCTCATCATTAGAGAAAAAGCCACATTCATTGAGAAATGCATGAAATGAGCCGTGACTTCCATACACCCGCAGCAATAATCCAATTTATATTTTGATTCTGTAGTGTGCAGTGTGATCATTTCATCTTGTTGTGCCACTGAGCCTAATTTCCTCTTCTTGATGAACATATCACTAAAATATTTAAATGTATTTTGCATTGTGGTTAAAACTCAGGAGCATTTATTATTGCAAATATTGACATTAGTCTGGGAATTACAAAAGAAAAATGAGACAGGTCTCGACTTGATGTCTAACTGCACTGCTATGGAGCTTTTCTCAGGAAATTATTTTTGTCCATCTGTAGTCACATATTGCATCTTTTTCAGCATTCCGCAGTAGTCAGCCACCTTGAAGACTAAAGGCCTCTCACTGTAAAATCACCTGCATTTGGGTTTAACTAATATGTAAAGTGGGCCAGAGCTTAGAGAGGCATGATGCGATTTTGAGGAGGGTCGTCGTTTTGGAAGAGGGCTCTTCAAGATCTAAAGTACCTCCCTCCGTCTTTCTCCTGCTCTGGAGGTTTTAGAGACCCATTGCAATCTCGTTCCAAATCCCTCTGATTTCATGACTCTCAGCGAGTAAGGAGTGAGCTTCTGAAAAGGGGCGTCGGGTCGACTTTCCGGTGGCGTTCCTTCTCATGGGTTGGAGGTGGCAGCCGCAGAAGGGGGAGTGTGATTTGTTTGTGTTCCCCTTTAGAAAAAGAGCTTACGAGTTCGGCAGAAGAAACGTGGGGAGCTAATGTGAAGATTTAGGACTTTCTCTCAGGCTTGGCCTTACTTAAGCTCTGTCTGCTTGAGCTGTTTGCCGAGGTCCTGCTCCCACTGAGCGCGGATTAATACTCTCTCACTGCTATAGTCCGAGCAACCCACCCACCCGGCTTCCTGCCACTGCACTCACACACACATATGGACACAAACAGCCAACACTAGAGCAGAGTCCTAATCACCCTAGAACTCTAATCCACATTCTGTTATCTCTCTCTCTGTATCTTCACTGAGTAAGCATCTTCCTATGGATATTTTCAACAAGCTAATGTATGGAGACATAAGATAAATATGTTTTTTACTGCCCTCCCTTACAAAGCACAAATCTAGAGCATTAACTGGAATTGACAAAAAGCTTTTGACAAACCAAGTGGTCTTTAAGAAGGTGTTTGTCTGATTTGATGGAGATGAGAGGCTGAAATATTAAGACGGTGTAAATGTTTTTCTGTCGTAGTGTCAACAATCTACAGTTTGTTTGAATCTGGTTTGTCAGTAGTTTTTGAAATAGATTAACATAAATCAAACACCATCTGTTTTTTTCTCTCTTTCTTTCTGAATGCTTTATATTACAGCAGCACATTTGATTGTTTTTGGTCCTTTTAGAGATCAGCTGTATGAAAATACATTTAAAATACATTTGAAGTCAAATCGGGTAGATGTAGGGTTATGCATCATTTATTTTAATTAAATCTTATCCAAATGATCTGACATTCATTTATATATAAGAAATTCTAAAATGCATTAAAATGCAATTTACATAAAACAGTTACTTTAATACACTATGATGAACATGTTTAAGTCAAAAATGGTGTATCCGTCCAGAGACAGCAAAAAAAAAAGTAAATGAAAAAATAAATTAGTTGGTACACATTAAAAATGCCACATTAAAAACGGAAATTCTAACATAGAAATGTTGGAATAATCTTTTATTTTGTGTATAAAAAAATAAGTTTTGTTTAAAAATATTAAAGCAATGTCCCAGGTTCAATTCAAGTTAAGCTTGATGTTGATTAACACAAAAATAATAAACTTTTTTCTTTAAAAAAGTAAAGAATTTGGGTTCCAGTGAGGATCTTACAATGGAAGTAAATGGGGCCAATTTTTTAACATTAAAATACTCACTGTTTCAAAAGTATAGCCACAAGACATCAACAATATGTGTGTATATATATATATATATATATACATGATTTTAGTGTGATAAAATCACTTACTAACTTTATAGCCAATTTTACAACTTCATTACCATGACGATGTAATGCCAACAAACCTTTAAACTCTCAAACGACTGTACAAAACAACTATTTAAACAACCTTACAGCTCACATATTGCACAAGCTTTAACAGAAGAATCAATGTAAGTGCTTTTATAAAATTAGAAGCTTCACATTTCTGTTTAAACAGCCAAAAATGAGCCCATTCACTTCCATTGTAAGTGCCTCACTGTAACCTCGATTTTTAAAGATAAGGAGGGGCGAGTCAAATAAAGTTTTTTATGGTAATCAACATTATGCCACAAATGCTGTCGATTGAGATTAACTTGTATTGAACCCAGAACATTCCTTTAATATTTGAAAAACTTGTGTCCACCAAATCAAAGTCATATGATGTAACTAACATGCAGGTTGCCCTTTTGTTTTCATGTGAAGAAAACCATAAAATAGAAATTACCCCTTTAGACCCTCTTAACTAATTTTAAGTTTTTAAAAATGATCATATACTTTGTTAACATTTTTATGAAAAGGCACAGTTTGTTTAGGTCAAATGGAGTAATCCTAAGAAAAAATCTTGATATTAATGAATAAAAAAATGAATGTCAAATGGAAATTTGTTTGCATCTGTGTAGTCATTTTACTTTTGGGTTGTGATCAGAACTTTCCATAAAAATGAAGCATATTGTTGCAAACCATATTTAATTGATTACAGGAGGCGATAATGCATTATAATGGCACATATATGTCAGAATCCGTATACATAAGTGTGTGTTGTATCATGGCTCTTCCTCGATTATGATGACTACAGAACATGATATAATTTCCACTTCCACTCCACTCCAAGTATTACCAACTTTGTAGATACTTGCTTAAGTTGCATCCATAAACTTCCATCACCTTCCCACCCCAACCACCTCAAAAGTAGTTGACAAAGAAACAAAATAACTAACATATTTGGAGCAAAGCAAGGAAAAGAGGATGAGCCTTTTTTGCCATGCCAAAGAGGCTGTCAAACCCCATTACCCAAGTGTCCTTTATCTTCCCATATGCTTTTGTTGCCTAATCAGCTTTGTATCTTCCTAAATTCAGGATTGAGATAAAAAATAAAAAAACACAAATGGATGAGCCTGTCATGTAGACGAATGTGTTCTCAGCAGATTGAAGTGGGCTAGCACGGCTCTGTGGCTGGCCGAGGGAGTGCAGCCAGAAATAGGGCAGACCACTGGTTAACTCTCGTTGCCGCCAGATCTGATTCTCCAGCCGCTCTTGATCCTCTTGGATTTTTCCTTTCTTTTTATTTTTTCCAACAGAAAGGAGGATTGTGGCTTATTCCACCACAATCCACACCGGTGGAGGAGAAGAGGACATTTTCAGGATCAAGGCTGGACTTGAGCGGGGAAATCGCCTCACAATAGAACTATTACTCTTATCAGATTTGCGTGAGAGGGTTGCTGTTTTTAAAAGGATGGATCATAAACGTATGGCAGCTGTAAGACCCACTGCTCTATTCTGCACGCTAACACACTGGTGTTTCCTGTATTTCAGGCCATGATAGAGATAAGAGGAATATCTGAAGCACATCACTGTTGTATCGCTATCTCTGGCAGATCAATGGGAGTGCATTAACTAGCCCTCCACACACACAAACAGCCCCATCAGCTCCCCTCTCATTCACTAATCTATACCAGACAAATTAGCCTGGCAAACAGATCGGGACAGAAAAGATTTACTCTGTGCTGGCTAATTACATCAGCTCATTAAGAGTCTTTAAGAGACTGTGATTAGAGATGTTTGTTCACACTCTGCATGTTGTGTTTAATGGCTGACAGTTTATCACCCGCCTGCCTGAAGCTGAGAGGAGGACCAGAGTCCTAATCAACCTATTGGATTTCATCAATATTTAAGAAGTTTGTCCAAGAATCAGTAGAACCATGGTGTGATAGAGCTTCCTGTAAGTTTAGAGTTAGAATGAGAGATGTAACTTGATTTGAGTGCGGGCGGGACATCCTGTTTGTGGAGTGCACAGTGTGATGGCTCAACCCAGTCTCATGAGAAGTCATACTAATAGAAAAAGATAGCTTACAAAATTGGCTCATATAAAATATATATATGTGTATATGTATGTATGTATATATATATATATATTAAAAGATACAAATCTTTTGCTCCAAGAAAGAAAAATAAACAAACTATGTTATTATGATTTACCTAAGTTTAACCCTTAACCCAACCCTAACCAAAAAGTCTAACCCTTTACCCAAACCTTAAACTTGACCACGATTTTAATAGGAAAATGACTGTTGTGTGTACCACAGATGAAAGCGAATCATCTGGATTTTGAACAAGTGTTCTTATTTTATATATATATATATATACAGGTGCTGGTCATATAATTAGAATATCATCAAAACATTGATTTATTTCAGTAATTCCATTCAAAAAGTGAAACTTGGATATTATATTCATTCATTACACACAGACTGATATATTTCAAATGTTTATTTCATTTAATTGTGATGATTAAAACTGACAACTAATGAAAATCCCAAATTCAGTATCTCCGAAAATTAGAATATTACTTAAGACCAATACAAAAAAAGGATTTTTAGAAATGTTGGCCAACTGAAAAGTATGAACATGAAAAGTATGAGCATGTACAGCACTCAATACTTAGTTGGGACTCCTTTTGCCTGAATTACTGCAGCAATGTGGCATGGCATGGAGTCAATCAGTCTGTGGCACTGCTCAGGTGTTATGAGAGCCCAGGTTGCTCTGATAGTGGCCTTCAGCTCTTCTGCATTGTTGGGTCTGGCATATCGCATCTTCCTCTTCACAATACCCCATAGATTTTCTATAGGGTTAAGGTCAGGCAAGTTTGCTGGCCAATTAAGAACAGGGATACCATGGTCCTTAAACCAGGTACTGGTAGCTTTGGCACTGTGTGCAGGTGCCAAGTCCTGTTGGAAAATGAAATCTGCATCTCCATAAAATTGGTCAGCAGCAGGAAGCATGAAGTGCTCTAAAACTTCCTGGTAGACGGCTGCGTTGACCTTGGACCTCAGAAAACACAGTGGACCAACACCAGCAGATGACATGGCACCCCAAACCATCACTGACTGTGGAAACTTTACACTGAACTTCAAGCAACGTGGATTCTGTGCCTCTCCTCTCTTCCTCCAGACTCTGGGACCTTGATTTCCAAAGGAAAAGCAAAATTTACTTTCATCAGAGAACATAACTTTGGACCACTCAGCAGCAGTCCAGTCCTTTTTGTCTTTAGCCCAGGCGAGATGCTTCTGACGCTGTGTCTTGTTCAAGAGTGGCTTGACACAAGGAATGCGACAGCTGAAACCCATGTCTTACATACGTCTGTGTGTGGTGGTTCTTGAAGCACTGACTCCAGCTGCAGTCCACTCTTTGTGAATCTCCCCCACATTTTTGAATGGGTTTTGTTTCACAATCCTTTCCAGGGTGCGGTTATCCCTATTGCTTGTACACTTTTTTCTACCACATCTTTTTCTTCCCTTCGCCTCTCTATTAATGTGCTTGGACACAGAGCTCTGTGAACAGCCAGCCTCTTTAGCAATGACCTTTTGTGTCTTGCCCTCCTTGTGCAAGATGTCAATGGCCGTCTTTTGGACAGCTGTCAAGTCAGCAGTCTAACCAATGATTGTGTAGCCTAAAGAACTAGACTGAGAGACCATTTAAAGGCCTTTGCAGGTGTTTTGAGTTAATTAGCTGATTAGAGTGTGGCACCAGGTGTCTTCAATATTAAACCTTTTCACAATATTCTAATTTTCTGAGATACTGATTTTGGGGTTTTCATTAGTTGTCAGTTATAATCATCAAAATTAAAAGGAATGAACACTTGAAATATATCAGTCTGTGTGGAATGAATGTATACATTATACAAGTTTCACTTTTTTTAATGGAATTACTGAAATAAATCAACTTTTTGATGATATTCTAATTATATGACCAGCACCTGTGTGTGTGTATGTATGTATGTATGTATGTATGTGTATATATATATATATATATATATATATATATATATATATATATATATATATATATATATATACACACACAAAGTATAAAGGCAGAATGATAGCTAAACCCAGAATGATAACTATAATGACAACTGTAATGATAACTAGCATCCACACCAACGGACTGTTACGTTCTGTTTATTTTAAGCACGTACTGCAGTTATTTTCACAGAGAAAATGAATGTAGCTGAACTGCTACTGCTCTACGTTCCGCAAAGAAACCAAAATTAAAACAGACGCAAAGCACTTCAAAAGAGACAATGTTGTCGACATTAGCGATGGAGGTTATTTTATGCCTTAATGGCTTTTACTCATCTCCATTAATACTGAAGAAAAATGCTGAAAAAACATTGCCTGTTCTTGAGCAGGAGTTTCCATTTTGTTTTCGTGTGTTATAATAAGTGACGATCCGATGCTTATTTTGAAGATGAGTGCATGTTGTGGATCAGGACCTTTAAAGCTGGATGGATTTTGATTGACTTTTAATGTTTTTATCATTCATCTGCTGGAAAATAATCGCTCTGAATGTGATCCCAACGATATCTTTCCTCTGTGTCGTTATCGCTAAAGTTGTGTTGTGGACTCCACTATTTTCTTACAGTTAGAACGATTTGTAAAATTGTACTATTATAGTTATCATTCTTGGTAATCCTTTATCCATGCCTTAAACCTAATTATGATTTTAATAGAAAAATAACTTTTCTGTGCCACAGAAGAAAGAAACATCAGGGTTTGAAAGAAAATGAGGGCAGAGTATTACAGGTTATTAACAGACATCAGTCATTTGTATTGCAGAAATAAATATGGAATGCATTACCAAATTTGTTCATAGATGTTTCCTTTCTTAAAATAAAGTGTTGGATAGGATGCTAGCTTTAATGCCTGTATTGTATTGATTTGAAGTTCTATTTGTTGATTGGTTGGTCTGTACTTGTGGCTCATAGCTTTTTGTACATGCCAAGTCATACAACATATTATTATTATTATCCATTTGTAACATTGGCTAGCAACATTAGTTCAATGAACAATACTTATTAAGCATTTGTAAATCTTATGGCACTGTTCCACTGCACATTACAGTTTGACTCGACTCTACTCGCTTTACATTTCCGAGCTTGCATTTCCACTGCAGTTTAGTGCCGCCTCAGCGTGGGTGTGATTATAGGCTGATTGTCATAGTTGCGCCGCCTCTACTGCCCTGAAATTACTGACCATAAACAATAACACGACTGCTAGCTGTTAGCAACTAGCTCATTGTGCTGCATATAGCTGTTGTTGTATGGTGATTTTACACAAGCGAAACAGTTAAATTGGTCTTAAAGTTAAATTGTTTTAGAAGCAAGCTTTCCAGTAGCTGGTCAACTAAATAAAGTGAAGCTTTCAAGCAGAATGTAGAGTTAACGTAACAAAATGTACCATCCTCCATCGTGGACTCCAACAACGCCATTGCCGAGTCCCAACACTCTCCCTCCCATTGCTCGCCGATCTATTGCCATAGATAGCGTCCATTTTGATCAAACCACTTCCACTTTCTTCTGATTGAACCACTCTGGCTGTAGTGGTCCTTGATGGTTCTGTAGTCACTTTTAAGTTTCTTTATTTTTACCTACACTGTTCTTATGTCCAGTGGTAGCCGTGTGTGGCCAACAGCTGAGACTCTTCCTGAAAGACTTTTTCGTTTCACGTCGTTTCGTGCTAACGAGTGGACCGTCTGCACCTCGTTTATTGACCAAGGCATGGTTTTGCGCACAACCATTTCTTTTTACAATTTGTTAACATTAGTAAATGCACTATGAACTAACATGAACTATCAATGAACAATTTTATTTTTATTAACTAACATTAACAATGATTAATAATTGCTGTAAAAATATATTGTTAAATGTTAGTTCATGATATCTAGTGCAAAAACTCATGTTAACAAATGGGACCTTGTTGCTCTTGGAGCAAGTAGGTTTCTATGCAAACCTCATATACTGCAGATTAAGCTCTTTCCAAACTGGGTAAGAGTTTGGAGGCTGCCTTTTAAATCCAGATTTTACGTTCAGTTCTCAGGTGGGGCTTTTTTCTTTTGTCCTTGAGGAAGAATATAACCTGGATTTTTAACACAAGCACAAATTATGTTAGGACAGCAGGCCTCTAAGCATCTCCTTGCCTATGAAGCCTCCAGAAGATTGGGCCGATAAAGCTTAAGAAATTAGATGGCAAACAAGAACTAACTAGCTAAATTTTATGCCAATCACCTCCAGCTAATCTTGTCTCTAGAGACCATACTGTACTGGTTGTGTTCTTCCACTAAAGACCGTACCCAAATGTGCTTAGTCTTTTTCTTTTTGCAACTTGAAATGTAAAGTAGCAGCATAAACAATGGCATACTTGTTCATATCTGCATCTCAGGAGTGTGGAATGGGAGGGTGTGGGTTTGTGCTTTTAGAAAGGCTTATAAACTGTTGTGTCTATCACGGATTGCACCGCATATCACACTTTCAACTAAACAAGACTATGTTCAGATGGCACCTAAACACATACAGAAAGTCATTCACACACACACAGACAGATAATAATGGGAAGATGTTCATATTTCTGACTGATACCAGACTACCTGTGTTTTCACCACACGTCCCCTGAGAGAAAGAGCCCTTCTCTTAGCTTCCGTTACCCACACACCCCCTTCTGCCCTGCGGCAACACGTTCCACAATGGAGAACGGAGCGGTTTGGGAAATGGAGGCCATTTATAACTGCCGCAAACGCACACACCCCCCATCCCAACTTCTGCCATGTTCAGAGACAAAGCGATAGCCCCCTCTCCATGCTAATGTCACACAATTACCTTTTAACCGCTCAGACAAATGGGGGGGTGACATCAAATCAAAACTGTCACAGGTGATCGAGTCCAGTCATCGAGAGAGCGCCGGCTCGCCGCCTGTCACACACGCTTATGGGGGTGCTGGAGGTTGAGGGGAGTGTGTTTGTGGACGCTTGCGTGTGTGATTGGAAATGATAACTGACTGCTAATATCTACCTACATGTTCCCCTCATCAGCTACTAATGTCGCTGCAGAACCAGCCCTCAGACACACGGCCATAAATCACCAGACTTTTGGATCTCTCTCTATCGCTCGCTCGCCTGCACCCTTCCTATTTCTCTTTTTCTCCAACTCGCTCTCTTTCTCTGCCGTCTTTCTCTGGGGCTTGAGCTGGCAAGCATGGAAAATGGAATGGTCTTGACTAATGATATTCAAAAATGATAGGGAAGAGATTGAAAAAGTGTTCCCCCCTGAACCACGCCGAATGTGTACCTACTAAAGCATTGCTTTTTTAATGGAGTTTTAGGGGACACTCTTACACTCCATCTGCAGTCAATGTCAACTTATCTTAAATCCTCCAGTGAGTTGAGTTATTGATGGATTAGTGATCTTTGCTGTATTTTGACAAAGAGATTCTCTTAAAATCCAGTTTCCCTTCAACTTGCAATTTTGTAATTTACACATCAGGCTCGTATTGTAAAAATGCCAGAAAGATGAGATGAACATGAAGTGTAATTGCCTGATGATTCATTGGCTGTAATTCTACAATATCATTATGACACAATTGGTTGCAGATCGGCTCCTTGCTGGGACTTTGATGGCATTGTGAGCTTGCAATAAGTGTCTTTGAGATGGCAGGCAATGACTGGTAAATTACAACAGCATTACCGCACAGCATGTAGCCATTCCTACAACACAGCAAGACCAAAAGTCAGAATCCCTGATTGTGTCATTTTGAGTTCTTTGTAGTTAATCATACACAAATGTGTTTAATTTATGCTAGCTTTAAAATTAGGAATGTCAATTTAACAAATTAATTCAGTGCAATTAATTATATAAAAATAATGCATTAAAAAAATTACACAGACATGCCCCCTGACCAAACCTCAATAATAGTGAATTTCTTACCAACTGAATAATTTGAGCTTGAAGTACCACCTTTATGTTTTTGCAAGTCACAATCAGCAAGTGGGAAGTCAGCGCAACTCCAGCTGTACATTGAATGCGCAATTGTACAGACAACAAATTACACATACCAAGACCAGTCAGCATAAAGTAAGTGAAAGAGCCACACACAGCAAGACGTTTTTGCGTTTAAAGACAGTTGGGCGAAGCAGTGCAGGGGTCTCGAAGTTTGCGTTTGCATTGCATTTAAACTGCATTTAAGTTGACATTGTGTCTTAATATTTAATACTCTGCGTTTAGGGCACAAAATATTGTAAAATAGTAATGTATGATGCAACCACAGCAAGGCATTCCAAAAGCGTCTGCTTGACACATGTACACATAGACTGACAAAAACAGCACAGACAGAATGCAAGAACATGTGGGAACAGTCCTAAAGTCTTCCTCGGACAGATTGAAGAACTAGATTGCTGTGGGCTGTATGTCAGTGATGGGCTTATGTTCAGTGATATGGAAATAAAGTAAACACTATATTAACCCTAAAAAAACATGACATATTAAATAATCATCAATATACAGTAGATCTTATTCACAGAAGCGCCATCTTTGATTTTTGACAGGAATGACAATGAGGCTGTGAGGGATATACTTACAGTCTCTTCAATGGACTATTTAAATAGAATATATATACATAAATAAAACTATTATTAACATGTGCTTTGTATGCATCAAACACTGATGTTTGATTGATGTTTCATGACTGATGAAACTGAGGTTTAATGAAGCAAAATTATAAAACCATTATTGGTAGTTATAGTGAGATGACATCATAATAGCTTAGAGAATAAAACGATGAAATCTCTATAATGACAGAGCAGGCTGCATATATAAAAATGCATATAAATTACATTTCTTACTTTAATACTATCTTATAATAATTATATGTTAGTATTTTCAAAGCTCTGTATTTTATTTAATTTTTTTATTGTGGTGGACATGAATGGAATGTGTTAATTGAGAGATACATCTCAAAAGCCTGTTATATCATATTTGATACATTTTATTGTTGTTTTTCTATATATATTTTAATAAAGTACAAGTTGCTATAATTTAGCAAATACTAATTTTGTATTATCACTAACAATATAAATATTATTTTTACTTTTAAAATTAAGATTTCACAGCAAAAGGACACTTACATCACAGTATGAAATCATATTACAATGTCCTCTTCTTCCAGAACACAGAAACATTCACCAGGAGGAAGTAGACATCTAGAAAAATGCATACAACAGGATATTTATTCATTTATTTTTGCAAATTATTCATTATGATGATGTTGAGACTTTAGAAAATCATGTATAATATACTGTGTGATACGTACTGCTTTATAGGGTTAACTTCTGAAGCTACTTTTTGTATTGTCTCATCAATGCATTACTTGTCTGTCACATGTCTTTGAATCATCTGAATTATTAGATTTATTAAATACCTTATATTTTGATTATTATATATTGAATTATCTTCATTTTGGGGGCATTCTAAGCAAAAATGTTTTTACTTGCGATTAAATTGATTTATTAATCACCATCTTATTTAATAACTTAATTTACATATTTTAATAGGTTGACAGCCCTATTTAAAAATCAATCATTAATAAAGTTAACTGTAACATTTCTTTAGAAAAAATAGAGGATGTCTGTTTTAGAAATATATTGATATTGGTTTAATCGTTGCTGCTCAAGTGGTAGAATGGCTCTGAAGGAGACAGACGGCATGATTAAGCTTCTTAATAAAACAGAGATATTCCTGCCATTGAGGTGTGTGTGGGGTTGCTCACACACTGGCGCAAGAAACGCACTCGGTCTGACAGCAGAGGCCTTACACGGCATCACACGCCCCACAAAGCTGTCACACTCTTAATTGCCTGTGTGACCCTACCTCCTTCCTTGACAGCCTGCTAATTACCCCCTAGGAGTGAGTGAGTGTGTGTGTGTGTGTGTGTGTGTGTGTGTGTGTGTGTGTGTGTGTGTGAGAGAGAGAGAGAGAGAGAGAGAGAGAGAGAGAGAGAGAGAGAGAGAGAGAGAGAGAGAGAGAGAGAGAGAGAGAGAGAGAGAGAGAGAGAGAGAGAGAGAGAGAGAGAGAGGCAAAAATCACTCATGAGCAAGTTTAGTCACAGAACATGAGGCATTCTAAACAAAAGACTAGAAATTCCTGAACATTATTTTAAACCAACAAAATCAGTAAACTATTGCATTTGAGGGATAGGACACCCAAAAATTAAAATTCTCTCATCATTTACTCATTCTCATGCCTTCCACAATGTGTATGACTTACTTTCTTCAGCAGAACACAAACAAAGATTTTTAAAAGAAAATTTCAGCTCTGTTGGTCCATACAATGCAGTACAAGTGAATGATGCCCAAAACTTCGAAGCTCTGAAAAGGACATGCTGTAAAGGCAGCATAAAAGTAATCCATATTACTCCATTGGTTAAATTTCTATGTTCAGAAGTGATCTAATCAGTTTTGGGTGAGAAAAGACCAAATTATAACTCCCTTTTCACTGTACATCTTGTAATTTCAGTCTCTAGGCTCGATCATGATTTCCAGCTCTATTACACACTCTAGTTTTTAACACATGCGCAGAGCACTGGATGGTGCAAAGATATGTAACTGTGTTTTAAATCAAGATCATGCCTCATTGCTTCAGAAGATATGAATTGAACCACTGGAGTCTAATGGATTACTTTTATGCTGGCTTTATGTGCTTTTTAGAGCTTCAAATTTGGTCACCATTCACTTGCATTGTATGGACCTACAGAGCAGAAATATTCCACAAAATTCTTTGTTTGCATTCTGCTGAAAAAAGAAAGTCATACACATCTGGGATGGCATGAGAGTGAGTAAATGATGGGAGAAATGTCATTTTTGGGTGAACTATCCCTTTAAGTATTTGGATAAAACTTTGTATCTTTATTTAAGCAACTTCCAGGTCATTGATGGAGCTCATGAGACCTAATACAACATTTGCTAATTCAGCATAATTATTTGATTTGTTCCTGGTCATCAAACTCACATGATAAGAGCTGTGCAAGAAGCTATGGCTTCTTTCTGGAAAAGTCATTAAAGATTTACTTAAATTTTTATCCTAAAAATTCCATTCTGACAGCAGACGAGGGAAGTTCTAAAAAGGCCAAGCAAATGAAATGCTAATGGCATGCTAATGAGGGCTGTGGGGAGGTGGGTGGTGGGTAAAGTTTGGTTAGAGAGCGAGGCTGCGAGAAAGCAGGAAATGGCTGGGTGAGCAGTGAGTACGATTGGTGCCATGCTGAGTGGAGAAACGTTTTGATAGCGAGGAAGTGGGAGAGGAAAAAGTGTGGGATGAGGGAGGGGTGAATGGATGCCCTGTGGGCTAATGAATACTGATTGATTTCCAAATTAAATTTCACAACTGTTCTCTCACTGTTTTCTTTCCTTTCTCATTGTCTCTCCAACTCAAATGCACATTCTTTAATTATACTTACAGATTTCAATGTAAGTGTCTGAGCATTCTTTGTTCAACTCTTTATGAAGCTGGAAAGAGAATTTATTGGATATTCTGGACCGTAGACAGCATTGACTCTCACACATGCATCTCAGAATGCTAGACCATTTACCCTGCTGAAAAGTCCAGCTTAGACCAGCATGCTTTTCCTATTGTATACAGTTTAGTGCTGGTTTAGCTGGTGGACCAGCATAGTCATGCTGTTCATGAGCAAAACATGCTGTAAGCAGTATTAGTGTTGGGAACTGTGAAATTTTTCTTATTCAAATCAGTTCCATAAAAAAAAAGAAAAAAAAAACATTTAATTAACTTTCTGTGTTAATGCTTGTTTAATATATAGTAAAGACTAATTATTGGATCGAAGTTATGCTTCTAAAACCATTTGAAAATGAGTTTAAAAATTTGTGTGAACACCTTTTGTACAAATTATTTTACATTTATTTCTGATCAGCTATATCTGCACTGTAAAAATCTTAAATGACCTCATAAGTTGGCAACAGATATCTGAGGGCAGTAAATGCAATACTGCAAAATTTCCAAATATTTCTTCCTCAAAAATAAGATTAATTATTGGAATCATTAAATGTATAATTCACCCAACAATAAAAACTCTCAGCATTTACTCCCCCTCATGGCATCCCAGATGTGTGTGACTTTCTTTCTTCTGCAGAACACACGTGAAGAATTTTCAGCTCTTTAGGTCCAGAATGCAAGTGAATGGTGGCCAAAACTCTGAAGGTCCAAATATTGCACAAAGGCATTATAAAAGTAATCCATTTGACTCCAGTTGTTTAATTCATGTCTTCAGAAGTGATTCAATTGGTTTTGGGTGAGAACAGACCAAAATGTAATTCCTTTTTCACTATAAATCTCGACAGCAGTCTCATTGGCGATTGTGATTTCAAGCTCGATTACACTTCCTCAGGTTTGGGAGTAAAGAAATACTTGTAACGGGATTACGTATTTAAAATACTAAATATATTAACCGTATTCCACTACAGTTACAATTTAAATAATTGGTAATTAGAATACAGTTATATTAAAATGTATTTTGATTACTGAAGAGATTACTTTGTATTTTATTGTCATTTGTTAAATTTAATATTTAGTCCTTTCAGATGGAAAACATTTATACATATAAATGATGCGATCCAAAGTGCATTTGAACAGCGGTGATATGAGCAGACAGAGAAGTACGTTTGGAGCAGAAGAAATATAAAGAAATTGTCAGGTTTACGCTGAGCTAAAATGCTATTTCTAGCCATTTTACATGCACATTACCAGATATGATCATATTTTTTTATCAAAACAATTCATATTATGAATTATGGATTATGGATCATAATTTATTTTTATTTCTAGTAAGACCTTTGATATTAGGGCAAACATTTTATTCTTGATAATATTTTTTTTTTATTGTTTTCCTGTAAAAATATTGAAACATTCTTAAAACAAGATCAGTTTGATTGATCTTGTTTTAGAAACAACACTGCATAAAATATTTCGTTTTTTCAGAGAATGTATTTAACTTGTGTATTTTGTCTTACTGTACTGGCAGTTTTTATAGTCAAAACAAGTGAAAAAAATCTACCAGTGCTGAGAAGTAATCCAAAGTATTTAGAATATGTTACTGACCTTGAGTAATCTAACGAAATACATTACAAATTACATTTTACAGCATGTATTCTGTAATCTGTAGTGGAGTACATTTCAAAAGTAACCCTCCCAACCCTGTACTTCCTATAGCCATCTAGCGCTCTGCAAGTGTGTCAAGCACTCATGATCATGCCTAAAGGCTTCAATGGCAACATGTATGTAAAAAAAGATTTATATTATTTTGAGTTATATTTATAAGATTTAGAGTTATATTTGTGTTTGTTCACACCCAAAACCGATTGGATCACTTTGGAAGACATTGATTTAACCACTGGAGTCGTATGTATTACTTTTATGCTGCCTTTGTGATATTTGGACCGTTCAAAACTCTAGTCAATATTCACTTGCATTATCTGGACCTACAGAGCTGAAAAATTATTCTAAAAATCTTTCTTTGTGTTCTGCAGAAGAAAGAAAGCCATTCACATCTGAGGTGGCATGAGAGTGAGTAAATGATAAGAGAATGTTCATTTTTGGGTGAACTATCCCTTTAAGAAGAATCAGAATCACAACTGGAATTGTTAAATTCCTTACGATTCCCATCCCTATGCAGCTCAGTCTTTCTAGTGAGGCTGGTTGACAGAGGGAGACTTGCTGGTTAAGCTTGTTAAGGACCCTGGTGGAGACACCAGCATGCCAACATCCCATGCTGGGAGATCATCCTCCAAAACACAGCAATGCTGGTATTTTCAACAGGGTACACACAGGTACCATGACTCTACACATGAAGAAAGTATCCAGGTCTTGAAAGTGAGAGCGTGTGGCAGCGTGGGACACCTCATCAACCTGTCAGTAGATTCCATTTCACACCTCTTACAAATGACATACCAGGACACAACTCAGTTTGTCCGGGGCCACTAATGTTGTCATTCCATTTTGCGTCCTGTCAAAGCAGAAAGTCCCGTCTCCGCTGCTGGCTTCATTTCAATCTTAAAACCCTTTACACGTCCGAGCAGGCAGAGGTTTTTTTTGTTTATTTCAGTGTGGGAGGGTGCACAGACAGGGTCGATCATTATACGGCCGTGTAAAACAAATGCACAAAGGTGTAAGAGAGCATAATGATAGGAAAAACAGAAGGGGAAAAACAACGCTCAAATAAAAGAGGCAATTCTGTTTTTGTTTTGTTTTTTCCAAAATATTAATGATCTTTCATTTGGCTCCCATCACAAGGTGCGCAAGGAGAAATTGCATTCTATTTGCAAAGCCTAAGAAAGCATGGGCCTAGGTAATGGGTAATAGGTGTAGACAGGAGAAGGGAGGTGAGGGCCGTGGGGCAGGTGGGGGAGAGAAAGCGAGGGAGAGAGCAAGAAAGAAAAAAAAGGCGAGAAATATTCCCTGAGAGAAAGGGGGCAGTAAAGGCTGTCTAAGGTGGGAACGAGAAAAAAAGGAGAGGAGATTGGAAATTGAAATTGATGACATTGAGAGTGCCTATGACAGATACAGGCCCTTTATTCTTTTCTCTTTTTTGAGGAAATCACAGCAGCCAACCTTGCAATGAGGGCAGATCAAGCTAAAATAGGCTGTTGAGTGCTGAGAGAGCGAGAGAGGGAAGAACGGGGTAGAGGTAGTTTGGCAGGAAGGGAGCAGACAGAAGTGGAGGACATTAGTGAGTAGATGATGTTGTCAGTGACCGATGTAAATCACAGCGATACATAGTCAACAGACACACTCGGTTGACTGTGAGGGGGGCAGCCGTCAGGACGATGGCACTGACAAATGGAATATTTTCAGAGGACTTAATCAGAGGAAAATGGGGTTTCATCTGCACGCCTCCCCGCTCCACTGCCCTCAAAGAGAGAAATGATTGCCTGTCTTTCTCACCCTCGCCTTCCCTCTTCTCCTCTCCTCGCTCTCTCCGTCTCACTCACTCGTCAAGCATAGCCGCAACACTTCGGAAAGGTTACGGGAAGACCGTGTAGCTGCTTTGGGCCTCTGTTTTACGATACAGAATGTGCAGGGGGCACACACACATACGCACACTCATGTAGATACACAGAGACATCCAAGCAATATGACTGATGGAAATCGCTTTCTCAGATGACAGAGAGGTAATATCTCTGTCTCAGTCATGCATCAGATTTTAAACACTTCCACAACTTCATTTGTTCTTGTTTGATGTACCCATACCAGAAAAGATCTGATGTCAGTCACTGCATCACACTAAAGCAAGCCTTTTTTCATCCGAGTCTGAAGCAGATATACTCGCCACAGTCTCATCTTTTAACTTTTATTTTCAATTAAAGTTTCAGGGGTTTGTCCTCGACAGCTTATCAGCTACTGTATAAAACATTTAAAAAACAACACATTGCATTTAAGCTATTTTTATGTGCTGATGTGACCAACAATGAATCACTCAATTAAAATATTTCAATACAAACCTCCACTTAAAGGGATAGTTCACCCAGCCGTGACATTTATATCATTATTTACTCACCCTCTTGTTGTTCCAAACCAAAATGACTTTCTTCCATGGAGCACAGGAGAAGTTCACCAATCACTATTATTGCATCTTTTTCCCATCATTTTAGGTGAACTATTCCTTTAAACAGCCATTATATTCAAATCTAATATTATATATTGCAACTTCTAATATTCTAGGTTAAATACTAGTTAAGAAATGCACTTGGTTGCCCCATAGACTAGATAAGTGCATTACGGTACAATTTTGTTTGATTTTACAAACTGAGGTAAAAGTCTAAATGATTTGCTGTGGTGATTGACAGCATGCTGCAGATCCTGTCAATAGAGCTTAACTTGTATTTAACCCCGAACATTCTTATATTTAAAAGATTTTTCTCATTCTAAAAACCACAAACACTCATGGAATAAATCCAGGGAATGGATCACCTAGAGCATTTTGCAAGAGCACATAAGAATTAATGCATGTGTACTTGACTCACAATCCCGCTTAACTTCGTCCAATGCGTGTGAGGCCACACATCGGTACAGAACCGTGCATTGGTGTCAAACTAATATCCAACCTAACAATTACAGCACCTGGCCAAATCTAACCCCATTTAACCCAGAATTACAGGTTATGGGTAAGATTTGTGGATGGTTGGTCATATGAGAAAGTCCTAACATGGCAAGTCACCTCTATTAGTTTTTTCTCAAGTTTGTTTTTCAATGTGCTGGTGTTGGGTGTAGCTGCTGGAAATATTGGGAAAAATTGAAAGAAAATGAAATGCATACCCTGTGTTACTCTTATACAGCCACCCACTGACACACACACACACACGCATGCACAAATAATCATGTACTATAGATGTGTACATATAAGCGTGGTGACACACATGCACACACACCGTCCCTGTTCATGGAGCTCCGGGCCCAGGTCTCTAAGCCGCAGGTGACCACCGAGCACTGGATAAACACTAATTAATCTTCCTGCACAGCTCGGCAATCAGTCATCTATCAAAACTTACTGACAGAGAGAGAGAGAGAGAGAGAGAGAGAGAGAGAGAGAGAGAGAGAGAATGGAGAGCAGAGAGGGGAGGGTCTCCATTAAAAAAGTAAGTATGGGAAAGTCACACAAAGCATGTGTGTGTGTGTGTGTGTGTGTGTGTGTGTGTGTAATTAAATTGTGTTTGGCTGATAGATGCAGTAATTAGGAAGATTTTCATTTCAAAGAATTAAGAGTTAGGAATTGAGCTATTTAAGAAGGTATGTCATTAGTCAAGTGTTTTTTATTGTCGTTCAACCATATACAGTTAGTACAGTACACAGTGAAACGAGACAACATTCCTCCAGGACCATGGTGCTACATAAAACAACATAGGACAAACCTAGAACCACAAGAGACTACACAGACTACTTAACATACCTATATAAAGTGCACGTGCAAACGTGTGCAAAAAGTACGGGACAGCACAATAAATTAGTAAAGATGAACAGGACAATAGGCACAGTAAGAGACAGTGCAGCGCCGACCAGTACACAGTAGTGCAAAAGATGAACAGTGTTTGGCGATGGTAGACATGAACACCGGTTGCTCCGATGTCCATGTGCCGTAAAAGTCGGGCTTAGTGACAAAAATAGCACCATTTTGGAACCGGAGTGGCCGCTGCGGCCTCCACGCCGCCATCTTGGATCAAGACAAGATGATTACCACTATGCATGTACATTAACATGCTTACATTATGTGTTTTAGTGTAACAAATAGATCTGTTATAAGTAATGTCATTATTGCAACAAGAAAAAATTGATGTCTTATTCAGATACAGTATGTCTGTGGCAATACTGTTCTTAATGTATCACAAATCTATTTCTCAGGATATTGCATCAATATGTACGTAATTTTTTATACAGCATATTTTTAATTTCCGTTTTCTACTGTTCAGTTTCCATAATTAAAAGGGTCATCTTAAGGTGTTTTTTTTTTAAGCTTTTCACAAGGCTGTGCTGTGTTGTCTCCAAGTGTAGATGTATTGGTGCATAATAACTGTACTACAATACACTGGCTTTGACAATCCTCTCTGCCTAGATTCTCAATCAGCCACATCTTGTTTTCTGTTGGCATAAGAATGAATAGTGTGAGTGTGTGATACACTGTTAATGTGATTCCTGTGTAAATACATTTATGCCACATGTAAACTCACCTATTTGAAGTATAGGTGAGACGGGGGCTAGTTGTAACATGGGAAAGTTGTCACAAAGGCAAGTGCAAGTGCAATAATGCAAATCTGTGTTTTCTCTCGCAGATGTTTTTTGTATGTTGGTTTCAAACAACTTTTTTTTTTTTTTTTAATCTCCACAACAAAGTAAAATTTCACTAGCAGCATCATATTTTTTTTGTTATAGCTCCTGGGTAAACAAGCGAACAAACCACACTGGCATACATTAAAAGCATGGGTCAACTATATCATGAAAGCAGATTTTTACAGAAAGGTTTAAATGTCTTTTTGCATGTTGTCACATTATTATTAGGGCAGGTTGTCACATGTCACATGCATTTTTTATTATTATCATTAAATTACAATTTATTCATTACAATATATGTTGGCCAAAACAATGTTTTGATATTTCTGTTGACATTTGAAATATCTTTTCCATTTCTGTTGTTTAAAGAAACGTTTTGTGCTTCATAATTGTTTTACTATTGGAATTGTGCTGAAAAACATATAATATGTTATTTAATACTGGCATCAATTTTAAGAGAGGAGTAGAACCTGTTTTCATGGTTATGATGGGGGTTGACAGGGAACGTGCCCCCCCCCAAATGTTCACATGAAACCACCGGTTTAATGACAGGTTCCTAAAAGGTAAAAATGTGTTTAATGAACTGTAACTTTTTTCCAGGGCAATAAAGGTGAAAATGTTCAAAATCATTTAGGTAGCTAATACTTGGTATGTGGCTGTGTAGCAATTGGCAATCAAAAATAAACCTACCCTGAGAAATATTCAGTAGAGCAAAACTATAAAGTGTGACAACTAGCCCGGCCTCCAATATATACTGCATCTGCAAAGACAGATTAATAAGTGGAAACTGTAGTCAGGGCAGTTTCTACTGAATACAAATTGCAATTCAGTTATGTATTCTAATGTATCTAATCATGATGTAATTCTAATAAGGTCAATGGTGATATCAAGCCTTCACTTCCAATGTGTTCAGATCCTCAAACAGTAGGTGGTCACCAGACTAAACCACGTAAAATGTTGACCTTTCACTCATTTCCCTTTAATGTCTATCATTTGATTTCATCTGAAAACTTTATAATGAACTGAACATTTATTCTGGAAAATTAAAGCTTGCAAAAACTTTTATTTCTGCAGCCTGGCACAGTATATCTTGTAATCAAAAAGATATTCAAAAGGAATTTTAAGGCTTAGTTTGTCTCTCCAGCCTGAGTTCTGGCAGTAAGCGTTACAATCCCTTGATGCCATCCATTTGTCTCATGATGAATGTAACAATCTTCCAGCCTCTTGCCCTGTCCAACTCATTTGTTATGACCTGACATCCTGGCTGCTTTCCGCTCCATTTTTGCCAGTGGGGACCACTAGCTAAGTAGGATGAGAACTCTATACAGACTTTGCCAAAGAGAGGCTTCCAATTAATCTTGTTCTTGTCATATCAAAGATACAAAGTTAGTCGCTTGCTTTTTTAAACTGTCATCTGAGCCATTCTTTGATATTGTACGGGCCTTCTATTGCAGTTTTGTCATGAAGTCTCAGTCGTGAAGAAGCTAGAAAACCCAGACCCATCAATGATCAGGGAGGCAGAAGATTCTCACAAGCCATAAAGGTGATTTGATGCTAATCGTTTGTAGAGTGTACACAGATAGCTCATGAAAGAACTATTCACTGCTGTCTGTAATTGAGGACCCGGTCAAATGATTAGATCTCTCTTTTCATGTGCTAGATAAAGGTTACACTGCGTATATTAGCTGGAGGAGGCTATTTAGTCGAGGCACCCTCACCGTTAGTCCAAAGCTCAAGCATGAATCAGGCACTGGTGCGACAGCGAAATTTGTCACCTTTTCCAGCAGATCAATGATAATTACCTCCCTGACATGAGTTCAGTTATTACTTTACAGGATCAAGGACAGAGGGGAGGGAGGGCTGGGGGCGATAGGCAGAGTCTGATCGATACTTTCTGAAATATGGCTGCTACAGACCTCAGCAGCTCAACAAACCATTACAGGCACTGTTCTCCACAGCTTAGCGACTGGATCTGCTCTGAGTCCAGCTGTCTATTCTCTTACTGCTGCTCTGAGAATCAGACAAACCATGCACATGGAATATTATGCCTCTTCTGATGTATAGACACCAATCATTGTTGGAAAAAACCCTATTTGTTATTTGACTTATAATTGGATTTTTACAGGAAAAGTCAGAAAATGTATTTTGTTAAGATTAAAAGATGAATGAGTTAGAGGACATAATGTACTACTTTTAGTCCACTTTTAATGTTAGTCATGGACTTTTATGACAATACAGTCATAATTAGTTTTTTCATTTCCATTTTCCTCTCTTTCTCTGAACCTTAGAATTTAGGGTGAGCCATTTTTTGCAGCTGTACGTTTTCTATGTTAACGGCCTATTCACATATTACATTAGCAACGTTTTGCAGGGCTCACACAAGCTTTGGTTTGCTGTTGGGACAAATACTGTCAACGAGATGTCACTCTCAAGGAGTCAAATGCTGACACTTGTGCACGAGCCCTGCGTGTAACCATGGGGATGGCAAAAGCCCCCTCGACGTCTGTATTGCGAAATGGCCAGTAAGTGCATTGCTTTCAATGAGAAAACTCCATAAATTGACGCAAAGGGCATCAGAATTTGATCATTAGGAAATTATGTTGGGGTACAATTTTGTCATCATGACATGATATGATTTTAATTTCATTTGAACACTAATTTACAATGGTTAATGTTTATTCAGCTAAATTAATTTCTACACAATGGTTATTGTTTAATCTGTTTTTGTACACAGTGCATGTTCTTTTTAGACTGGGGAGGAAGCTTTGAGTTCTGAAAGTTACAGTATGTTTTCAAAGTGCATTGTACTGTTTGTTCCCTTGGTCTCATGCCAGTGTGTACAAAGAGATTTCTTTATTTAATTTTTAAATTTTTTAATCTTTTCATTCCATGTGCCAGCATTTTAGGCTGAAACTGTCCAAAACTCAGTCAAGTATGATTGGGATGTCTTTTATTTTATAAAGATATTAACATTTCCTTATTAAATCTGGTTTATAAGTTTACAAGTTTATAAGACTTAAAATGCATAAAGCATTGTGGGTTCTTTGCATTTTTCACAGATGGTATGGCTGTGATACCACTGAAATCACATTTAAATGTGACTTCTTCGTGACCTCATAAGCATGAATTTATAAGTGTGTTTTTATGCAAATTATATGTAAATTAGATTTTTGTTTTAAGGAACTGGGAAACTGAATCACTAGTCAAATGCTCTAACAATATTTCCACACAAATCAATAGCATATTCATTTGTTGGAGCATTCACTCAAGTAAAATGTTTATGCCTATTTTTAAGATTTCTGCATTTCAATTTCATAACAAAAATACATTACATTCAGAAACTCATGTTTCCTTAGTTTTCTGATCCAGAGCTCTGTGCAAAAGCAGATCTTTATTTTTAGAGTCCCACCTCATCACACACACACATGGTCCCCAATCTCTGACACACTCCACAGAGTGAGGTCTCTCTCCCTCTATTTATTAAATGACCTGTCTGCCTTTTTTTGCTGTCTGTCCCTAGTGGCACTGTATGTTAAATTCTATCATTAAAACCCATTACTGAGCTATCAAAACCCTCTGTAATTCCAGCTAATGACCTCATTTCCCTAAGTGTCACCCATGTCAGTCAGCATTGGGGCCGCTTGCTCTGGAAAGCATTCAAAGTAGTGTCAAACTCTTGTGGGACATCCCCCACCCTCTCCTTTTCTCAAAAAGAAAGGAGGAAAAAGCTCTTAGAAATCAATGGCAATGGAAAATGACAAAGCTTGTGGCATGGGACTTGAGCCCAAGTGTGTTAGTTCTGATATATTCTGATTGACCTCCAAGTCTAATAGGTGCCGTAGTCAAACAAGGAACAGCTTCTGATGTGTTAAGCAGTTTAAGGAGACCATAGTACTGTTCATAGGCAAACGGATGCCATTTTTACACACGATTGTTCCAGATCTCACATATGCCAGTCAAAAATCGCCTTGCAATAAACTTTTTAAAAAAGATACTAAGTGGGATAGTGGGGATAATGACACACATCATTTTCCAATTTAATCTTCATCCTCCTCTTCTCCATGAGTTCCCCTTCTTCTACACTGCCAGACATCGTCCTCTCAATTGGAAAAAGGACCCTAAGGCCAATGGAGCATCAAGCCCCTGTTTCTTCAAGGGATGGATAATTGACTCCCTTCTCTTGGTAATTTATCGCTTGCATATACCAGCTAATACATCAGCAGGCAAAACAGTGCTGACCTCCCAACCTTGTCCGACAACTCTACTGCTACCAAAACAAGCACGCACACACCTTGGCCCAGTCCACCCACCTCAATAAAGAGCCAGGAGCCTAGAAGTGAATTGGAGTGGGATACAACTGGCAGGGGAAAGGAAATAAAATGATAGATGGGGTGCATTGTGGCATTATGAATGAATTACGCTGGCCAAATACCTTGAGCAATGCAGTGTGTCAGCCAGTGTCTATACTAATCTAGGAGGAAATATGACTTAATATGTCTCTATATTAAAGAGTACAACACTGTGAATTAGTTGAGCAATCAGTCTATTACAAAGACAGATCTTAGATGGCATTACTCAGTGGTCCACATTTCATCAGCCTCACATTGTATCATACTCAGCAGCTGGGTTGTTGTTTTTGTAGTTTCAGTCAGCAGGTGAATGGTATTGTCGGTATGTCACCTCTTTACATTCACTCCGCTTGACAAGGATTCATCGCCACCTTCTCCATCTTTGTCCCTACTTATCTTGACACTGAAACAGCAGAACATAAAACACAATTATTAACATAAGACCCAGACTGTAATACATGGGTTGACGCACTATGTCTGTTTACCGTATTTGCTTAAACCTTTAGGTAAGAAAACGGCTGGAAAACAATATCAAGCGCAGTTTTTTTATTGTATCACTATGCAAAGCCATGCAGTAATACAATAAAGAGTTTCAAGGTCTAAGATTCTAGGATTTAGGTGGATCAGTCCCATATCAGTTTATGAGATGTGTCTGTCGAGTTACCTCCTTCTTTAAGTGGAAGTGATCATGAACTTATGTATATTTTTTAAATCATTATTTAAAAATGGCAACTAATTGTCAGTAAATGTACATGTTGTTTTTTGTTTTGTTTTTATCAATAAAAGGGAGGAGTGATTTGGTTGCATTTTATTTTGTGAGTTTGCTGGGCAGTCCGAGCAACAGGGGAGTGTAGCGCACATCTGAAAGCCATACAGGGGTGGACTCTGTTCTACGGACAGGCAAATATGTCAGGGTCTGCCACTGAAAAGAGGGAAGAATAATACTTGGTTGAAGTTTTTAATTTCTGCATCAATTATTTCAACAAATGGAATTTAAATTAAATCATTACTTCCATTGGTAAATAGGTAATGCCGCCCCATGTTTGCCCAAACTAACAAAGCAATGTTTTGACAGTTTTGGTGAAATCAGCCTGTGAATGACTTACTTGTAGTCTCTGCATATTAGGCTGGGAAAGGAGAAATTATTTTAACATACTATTTTTTTTTTAATTTTTTTTTTTTTTTAAATTAATGGCTGGTATGGCGAATTCAAAAACATGATTACTGCAGCCGCTGCTTTCAGTACTTTAAGTTCTGAACATGAAGAGAAATCACATCATCACAGATTTTAGGCGGCTGCCGCTGAGATGAAAGTAAAGCAAACTGAGAACTTACAAGAGAATTTGCATCTTTACACCTAGAATGCATATGTGGGTCCTGTTCAGCCCATGTGTGTTTCCTGTGGTATTCAATGCATTTAACGCTGGAATTATTTTTGCAATAGCTACATTGATTGTTTTCAGTTTCCATTTGTAATGAAATTAAATATGTGTTAAATAATACAATGTTCACCCTCATATTTATGTGTAGTATGCAAGTATAGAAAGTGATCATGCAGCTTATGTGCTTACATCCAATGTGCTTGACATTACACCCAATACAGGGGACAGTCCTCATGGAGCAATGTGAAGTTAGATGGCTAGTTCAAGTCACGGGCACAATGGTCATAGCTTCTGGACAACTTCTTAGTGTATTTGTACCTATAACAAATATAGCTACATAGAGAGAAAATATAGTGTCATACAGCAATATACAGTATAGCAGAGTACATAAGGTTGTCATGTTACAATTTTATAACACATTTTTCTATAAATAAATAAAATATCCTAGTCCATTGTACTTATGTGTGTTTGTGTGGGTAGATTTGTTGAGACATTTCATATTTTACCATTAAATATGGAAATTGCCCATATTTCTGTTATGCGTGGGGTTTTCCCCCTTGAAAAAAAAAGTATATACGTTTTATAAAGAATAACCATCTAAATTTAACCTTAGACTTATTGACTCACGATTTGTTTTATCGTTTTAACATAGAGCTGCAGCTGTATGAGAATTACGCTTAAAAAAAGAAAGAAAACAAAGAATGATATATAAACTATCATTTGATAAGAATGCATGCTTTGAATCAAATGCATCTTTAAAATAAACTGCAATTGAAATATAAAATAAATAAAAAATGTAATCTTCCTGATCAGATAGATAGTATGCCAATTTGGAAGAAGCACAATTATATACAGCATATAGTCTGTATTTATAGTCTCTCATGTCTATTTATTGTCTATAACATTGTGCTTATGTGTTGTTGATGTGTACGTTTCTTAAATGTTTTACAGATTGCATTTATTTTTCTCTGCTCTGCAAAGGACAAAAACTGACAAGGTGACAGTTAGATAATTAATAATCACATCAGCAAACCTTTACATTTCATATTGTTCATAAATTAGAAACTGAAAATCTTGGATGCACTAGTAGCCTAGCTATGTATGTCTAGTTGTAAAAAAATATTGTTTCCGTTTTTGTTTGTTTGTTTTTAGATATTTACTTATTTATTTTATTTGTTTGTTTAATGAACGTTTAATTAGTGATAGATGCAATATTTAGACAGGAGACCTGATTCACCCCTCGATTCAGCCCTTGCTTTCTATTAACAGGAATAATGTCTCGGCAAGTCTGTGAACATCAGTTGTTATTAATCATGCTGGGCACTGTGGGTAACCTAAATTACATTCGTGTCAGACCGGGTTGGTTGATATTAGACCTTCAGGGGTCCTTCTCTTCATTACAGAGTGTGCTCGGGCAGACTGTAGACACGGCGCAATCATTACTGCTATTCATTTGGTAAGGCTTTGTCGCCATCTGGTGTGAAGGCGTAAAACTGCAGGTGCCATTCTCAAGTTCTCAGTAGCATACAAACTTTCTTGATGATTATACACCTTATTGAAAAAGTACAAGTACACAAAAACACAACTGTGTTTTTATGTGGATTGTACATAAATCGACGAAGCTGTTAGCTGAGGACATGCAAGGCGTCTATTTCTCAAACTATAGACTCTGATGTACTTATCCTCTTGTTTAGTTGTACATCTGGCCTTCCACATCTCTTTCTGCCCTTGTTAGAGCCAGTTGTCCTTGTTCTTTGAAAACTGTAGTGTACACCTTTGTATGAAATCTGGCAATTTCAAGCAATGTATAGCCTTCATTCCTCAAAACAATGATTGACTGACAAGTTTTTAGAGAAAGCTTGTTTTTTTTTTTTTTGCAATTTCTGACCTAATATTGACCTTAAGACATGCCAGTCTATTGCATACTATGGCAACTCAAAACAAACACAAAGACAATGTGAAGTTTTATTTAATGAACCAAACAGCTTTTAGCAGTGTTTGATATAATGGCTATAATGGATATAATGGATTTGGATTTTCTAGTACCAAATGATCAATTTAGCATGATTAATCAAGAATAAGGTGTGATGGCTGCTGGAATGGGGCCTGTCTAGATTTGGTCAAATGACTTTTTTCAAATAGTGATGGTGCTGTTTTTCACATTTTTAATGTCCTGTCTATACTTTGTGATCAGTTGAATGCCACTTTGGTGAATTAAAGTACCATTTTCCTTCCGAAACAGCAAAATATGTACATTATTCCAAACTTTTGCCAGCGTGTATAATTACTATTCAAAAGTCCTTTTTATAATTTGGTGTGAAGAAAAAGTGCCTCACTCACCCCAATCTGGTCTGTGTGCGTGTGCTGTCGCCTGCCGGAGTGAATAAAGCGAACTAAACAGAAGCAGAATCTGTCTGACATCATTCTGACACCAGGTTAGCAGTGTGGCACACTTCACCTCCATATATCTGGGTCTTGCACATGCATGACCTGGCTGTCTTTGTACTATCAGGACAAATTGTACTATTTGTCCTGAACAAATACAAACATGTGAATTTGTATTTTTGTATTATTTATAATAATGTGAAAGGCACATCAATGATATTATATTAAAAGGTAACGTTGTTTAAAAGTCGAAAATACAAATTAGAGCGATTCGTTTCTCTGTCCTCAAGATGTCGCTGTTGTGTTGGAGAAATGCAGCTGGACAGCTGGTTAGCCACAGGGTCGTTGAGCCACATTATCAAAAATGTTTTGCAGAAAATATTTATCAGAAGAAAATATTAAGAATAAATCAGAAAACAAAGACATGTTCATAATAATAGCAAACTTACATTTATTATCCTTATATGATTATCATTGTTCGTAGTCCTATATGGTTGAAGTGGTGCAAATATTCTACTATTTTTTTAATAAAATTTAGAAACAATGTCTATAAATTTGTGTAAAATTGTGTTATATATTTTGAAGCATGACTTTGCATGTTGCGTAACTGAGGTTGAATCAGTTGAGTGAAACCCTGCCTTGGCATGTCCGTGTAAATTTTCCAACAACGTTAAAACAACGTCAGCCAATGTGACTGGCACGACATTGGCCGCCCCCTAACAACTTAGACGGACCAATGAAAATGGTCGAGTTTTGTTAGTGCAGCACTCACGGCCAATCAAATGGATTGTTTTGTTGTTTTGATTTGCATGTATCCAATAAGAATGAGTATGCAGATGCGGCTCTAAACGTTGTTCCACGGAAAATTAAATGTAATGTAACGCCGCACAACGCCAGAATTACCCGGTGACAGTCAGAGAAAGAAGAGCTGCGAGAACACTTGTGGATTTATTCGCTATTATATAGGAAAGTATCTACAGTCCGTTCTGGATATTACGTGCAAAATGACTTTTGAGGAACTAAATGGAGATTGCGCTGTCGAAAGGTATATTTTTCAATATTCACTTATTATATATTCATTTTCTTTACACCAGCTCAGCTCACGAGACAGACTTTATAGATCTTTGAAGAAGTTATAAAAATGTTTTAGCATATGACTTTCAGCAAATTAGTTTGTGAGTTACAAAGCTGCGCGAGCTGTTGTCATAAACCGCAGATGCTAGTGAAGTGTTTTCGACTTTAACAAACGACTAATTTGTCCGATCTGTGGATTTACAGGATGGATTCAGTTTCTAAAGCTCTGGAGGAGGTCCTGCGTTCTGCATTACCTCAGGGATGTATTACAGTCGGGGTCTACGAGGCTGCAAAGTCACTCAATGTGTAAGTTGTTCGGTTTCAACGTCTACGTTTCATTGCAACAGATAGTCTTAAAGTCTGGACTGTGCAACTAACTAAAACCCTATTCTTTGTTCAGGGATCCTGATAATGTGGTGTTGTGCATCCTGGCCACTGATGACGATGATGATGATGTGAAGGATGTGGCGCTTCAGATTCACTTCACTCTCATTCAAGCTTTCTGCTGCGAGAACGATATCAACATCCTGCGCGTGAACAACACGCGCCGGCTCGCGCACATTCTCGGTGGCGCGGGTTTGCACGGGAGCGAGCTGATCGACCTGCACTGCATTCTGGTCACTGTAAGTACTTCGTTTGTGCATGCATACATGCGTGGCCAGACTTAACACCACGTGACCCCCCTCCTTTTACTACAGTAACTTGTCAGGACATGCCCAAGTGTTACTGCCTCTGCACTGAATCATATGCAAATTTTCTTAATTTACTTGATTACTATTTGCATGTCACTTTTCTCTATTAGAATCAAATGATCAGTGCACTCACGTGTGTCATTCTTATATTGAGTCAAAGGATTGCGTATACTATAGAAAGCATTTGCTAAGATTTGCATACTGCTAGAATCCCTTTGGCCATATTAATTGTTATCCATTGCAAGTTGACTTTACTTTGATTCATGCTCCAGATTTGTGGTTTTGGAATTTGAATGGTCAGGGTAGATGAGAGTCTTGGTAAAGTAGTAGTTGACGGCCAATACCGATATGATGCTGTTATGTAGAAGACCATTCAATAAAAGCAAATTAGTTAATAAACATGCATTTTACACAATATTTACTCAGATTGCACTAAAAACACAAAATGTGCACTATCCACTGACAAAGTTTTATGTAGTTTTTGGAACTGACATTAGGAGCAATAACCATTAATGTTGATTGGCAAGAAGGGGGAAAAATATATCTTAACAATGTGCCTGTTTCCATGCACACCAGTACGCTGGTAACTCCCAAAAAAATCAGCTTGTTTAAAAATACGACAAAGGAAGAAATACACATTTACATGAGATTTGACATAATTGCATTATTCTGGTTTTGAAGTCAAAACGTGAAGAGTTATTCGCACAACATTTGCACACATTGGATATGCCGTTAAGAACGCCTGTTAAGGTGTTTACATGAAACGGAAATTCGGGGTAATTGGCAAAAATCTACCCGATCAGTTTATTCTTACACCGTTTATGACGTTTATTTCATTTACATAACCACACACTTTCTCTGTTTATTTAGCATAGTCGTGTAAGAAAGTGCATGTAAATGCGCTCGATGTCCAGCATCTTAAAATGGACAAGTGTCCACAAGCAAGATATATTGGTCTGTCGCTAGAAAAAAACAAACAGTAAAAGAAAGATACTTAGAAGTACATAGCAGGATTTGTTGTCACTTACACAAAGTTTTAATCCCATCTCTTTTCATGACATTCACAGGTTCCCCATGCATCCACATGGAAAAACCCAGCTCTGGGAAAAGTGAAGCACTTCTGCAGAGAGAGTCGCTGTATGGATCAGTGGGTGCCCATTATTAACCTTCCGGAACGATGAAGACTGCTTAAACCATTAGGGAAAGCCATGGATATAAAATCCAAACAAAAAGATCAAAAGCTAAAAAAGATGGTCACAAAAAGGACTGATAGTCCACACTGGCCTGAAATAGGGACTAATCTGGAGAAAGAAAACCCTTTTGCAATCTGAGATGATTCAGCAGTTTTTGGCTTTGCTTGTGGGACATTGTGAGGATGTCATATGAAGCTAATTGTGAATGCAAGTGAGCACCTGACTATCTTGTGACATAGACCGGATAACACAAAACAATGGATATTTGGAAACCAGCTGCCCTGATTTAAGAACTATTCTTTGTACCTTTGCCATCATTTTGAATAGTACTTTAAGATATTAATACTTGTATTGTATGAATGTGGGGGAAAACTCTTCTAAAGGGACTTGCTTCTAAACCACTGAGATGAGATCTATGCATTTACAGTGTCCTGTGAGAACTGTTTTTTACTGAAGTTAATTGTTCTTTTGTGGTCTTTAAATTATTCATATATATATAATATTAATTTAAAAAGTAGTATTTATGTTAAAACTTTTTATACTATTATATACAAACGTGAAATGCTACAGATGTATTTTGTGTTGGAACAAAAGTATTTTTAAAACACAAGACGGTAGTCATGTGGGTTATTCTGGAAGAGGTTTCTGGAACTGGTAGAATTGACCTGACAACACCTCACACACGGTTCAGATCAGTGGGGTCACACTGAACTCAGTGGCCTTCGTGGCTCCCTATTACAGACATACAAAAGCCATCCAAGCCTTTCTTTTGTCGTGCTGTAGTTAGCGTGACCACTGGCCTGGGTGTATTCATCAAAGCAGATTCTTTTTTGAGCTGAAATGAATTGGTCAGGTTCAGCGTATACTGTCCTACTTGATTACATTCAAATCAAACATGCATTTTTTAAATACATTTTTTTTTCTCAATTGTGCTATTTGTGACAGCGATACTTCTCCATAGGTCAAAAGTGAAAACCGTAGCAGGTATGCAACAGATACACATTACACAAGTCCAATTGGAGAACGGAAGTGTGGCTTCGTTTGCCCTTTACTGTAGATTAGAAGGTGTGGCAGCAGTTGCATGACTGCCATGTATTCGCTTAGAGGACAGTAAATCAGTTGTGTAAACCTACACTTCTCCATACAAAGGTGATGAATTAAGGTTTGGCTGATGTCAGAGCTATGCAAGTCTGGTAGTCCCCAATCAGGTGCATGTAAATCACGAGACATCAGTGATCTTTGATCTCATTTGTTCAGGGAGCTTAGGATGTTGCAAAACACACACACACACACACATATATATATATATAGTTTTCAAACTACTCTGCCTACCACTTAGACCCCAGCTAAATGTTTTTATTTGAGCCTTTCAAGTGTAGTTTAATATTTCTTTACATATGAATACCTTTTTAATAAGATAACTTGCCTTGTGACATCACACCTAATAACCTAAACGTCATATGGTCCTAATAACTGCGTAACTGATAACGCTACACAAATAAAGTATAAACTGGGCATACAGTAATGGTAAACATGGTAAAGACAACAGGCAATGCCATTTGTGTTTAAATAGTTCAGAATTTTTATAAAATCTTTTTTTAATGTTCACGGTAAAGTCTGTATAGTATGTTATGAAGGCTTACAATGATACAGAAATTAGAAAAGGAAAAATAAAGAGACTTGTTCTTCACAGAGAGGATGGTCAGAGGGATTTGATTGTGAAGAGTATCATAAGATCAAAAATACTGCATAACTCTGTTGTCTCTAAAATGAAACATACATTGCAGTGTCATTAAACATTTTAAGATTGCCCTAAGATTTAAGATATACATTTAATTCATAGACAACATCAACTAGTGGCATCAAACAGCAGTGGTCTTTTTTGATGTTGTTGCCATACAATGGTTGAAACAGAAATAAAAGGCATATTTGCATTTAAAATCTAGCATATCTAAAGAAAAGAAGAAAAAACTGATTAAACAAATTTCCTCTGGGTCAACAGACAAAAAGTCTTTTCATTTTGAATACAGCTGTAATTCTTTAATCAATACGCCAAGGAATGGTTCAATTAATGAACTAAGGCACATGGGTTTTAAAGTGCAGGATAATGGAATCAGTTCTCTTTTCTCAAACCAATGGAATCACTCCAGTAACTATTCTTTAAATGTTTTGCACATGATGGTATTGCGTTCCATTGAGAACGAATCAGTATTTGTAATGTACGTTTTTCTATATTGCTTTATTTACCTAGCATGCACCTGACCAATGGCAATTACAATAGACTATGAAGTCATGTCTGATTCACTATCCGATTAGATATATGGATCCCTCCTAAATATCCTTTAACTCAATATCTTGCTATGAATACATATAGCTGCTACTAGAAACAAACAAACATGTCTATTTAGACCTTTAGGGTCATTTAATCTGTTAGTCTGTGTAGCTGCTAGCTTTTTAAATCAGAAAGTGATATGCTACTTCCCTATTTCAACCACAAAGAGTAACTAATGGCACTATTCTGTGGGAAAAGGAAGTTAACACAGTTAAGAGAACTCTAAAACGAACACATGGATGCTGGTTAAGACAAGATGAAATAGCTGCACGATGCTAATCATCACCAAGTTGGCACTTAACTAGTACTGATTGATGTCTTTTCACAGTAAAACATACTGTAAGAGCTAAATATAGTTAAGACACTGCACAACGTTATATTAAGAAGCTAGAGTTGGACTTAAGGCAAAGTTGAGTATAAGTAATTAAATAAGAGAATGCAGGGTCCACTACAATATATTGCAGGGCTTTTTGTCCTTGAAGGGGTTTTCTGAGGCAGGGATACCCATGAGAAGGGGGTCGAATTTGGCATGTTCACCACAGTAGCGCATGAGATCTGCTGAGGCCTTGGATACCTGGATAAGAGAATTCAATATGTGAGAAAATTATTATATTAAAAAAATTCCAATGTCCAGTTGCATCACAGTAATCATCATTTGGGGGGAAAAATGTGTTTAACTGTCATTAAAAACACTCACAATGCCAAAAATGGTCTTAATGGTTATAAAAATAGACTTCATTATGTGCAAAATATCAAATTTTAGGGATTAATGTTTGACCGAAACGTTGCTGTAGTTTTTAATGAATAAATGGTAGTAGTAGGAGTGTGTGTGGATCTATCTCTTATATACAGCTTGATCTCATGAAATTTACATGAACATGACAACATGAGTTTTACATGAACATGAGAGAAAAATAAGTATTTATAAAGTCACAATCAGCCATTTAAGTCATGATTTGAGTGAAAGTGAATAAAACACACAGTTGTTGTAGCGCCTCAAGGGTTAATTTCACCTGGAAACTGCAGGGAATTATACCTGGAGATGCGTCTAACAAGCTTTGCAAAAATGTAAATAGTCACGTTATAAATATTACCAGGTTATATTTCAGTGCTTTATGCTTTGATCCAGCACCTGTTGAAGAAATGCTGGATGTGCGTGCAGTTTTTCTATTTTAGGTGAAATGCATGAGCAGAATCATACTTCATGTAAGTATGCAAATGCAAGCACACTGCCGACATGTCTGGTTGAACAGAATGACAATGTGAAAGAAGTTTGTTTGAAATCTTTGCAAATTTATTAAAAATAAAAAAAAACTGGGAAAAAAAAAAAAAAAAATCACATGTACATAGGTCTTCACAGCCTTTGCTCAATACTTTGTTGAAGCACTTTTGGCACCAATTACAGCCTCAAGTCTTTTTGAGTATGATGCTACAAGCTTGGCACACCTATTTTTGGGCGGTTTCTCCCATTCTTCTTTGCAGGACCTCTCAAGCTCCATCAGGTTGGATGTTCAATTGGGTTCAAATCTGGGCTCTGGCTGGGCCACACAAGGACATTCACAGAGTTGTCCCATAGCCACTCCTTTGTTATCTTGGCTGTGTGCTTAGGGTCGTTGTCCTGTTGGAAGATGAACCTTCGCCCCAGTCTGAGGTCCAGAGTGCTCTGGAGCAGGTTTTCATCAAGGATGTCTTTGTACATCCCCACAATATGATGCTGACACCACCATGCTTCACTGTAGGGATGGTATTGGCCAGGTGATGAGCGGTGCCTGGTTTCCTCCAGACATGACTCTTGCCATTCAGGCCAAAGAGTTCTTTGTTTCATCAGACCAGAGAATTTTGTTTCTCATGGTCTGATAGTCCTTCAGGTGCCTTTTGGAAAACTCCAGACGGGCTGTTATGTGCCTTTTACTGAGGAGTGGCTTCCGTCTGGCCACTCTACCATACAGGCCTGATTGGTGGAGTGCTGCAGAGATGTTGTTCTTCTGGAAAGTTCTCCTCTCTCCTCAGAGAAATGCTGGAGCTCTGTCAGTGTGACCATCGGGTTCTTGGTCACCTCCCTGACTAAGGCCCTTCTCCCCCGATCACTCAGTTTGGCCAGGCGGCCAGCTCTAGAAAGAGTTCTGGTGGTTCCAAACTTCTTCCATTTACGGATGATGGAGGCCACTGTGCTCATTGGGACCTTCAATGCTGCAGAAATTTTTCTGTACTCTTCCCCAGATCTGTACCTCGATACAATCCTGTCTCGGAGGTCTACAGACAATTCCTTGGACTTCATGGCTTGGTTTGTGCTCTGGCATGCACTGTTAACTGTTGGACCTTATATAGACCGGTGTGTGCCTTTCCAAGTCATGTCCAATCAACTGAATTTACCACAGACGGACTCCAATCAAGTTGTAGAAACATCAAGGATGATCAGTGGAAGCAGGATGCACCAGAGCTCAATTCTGAGTGTCATGGCAAAGGCTGTGAATACTTATGTACATGCGATTTTTTTCTTTTTAATAAATTTGCAAAGATTTCAAACAAACTTCTTTCACATTGTCATTATGGGGTATTGCTTGTAGAATTTTGAGGAAAATAATGAATATAATCCATTTTGGAATAAGGCTGTAACATAACATAAAAAAAAAGTGTTGGAAAAAGTGAAGCGCTGTGAATACTTTCCGGATGCACTGTGTGTGTGTGTGTGTGTGTGTGTATGTGTGTGTATATATACAGTGAGGAAAATAAGTATTTGAACACCCTGCTATTTTGCAAGTTCTACCACTTAGAAATCATGGAGGGGTCTGAAATTGTCATCGTAGGTGCATGTCCACTGTGAGAGACATAATCTAAAAAAAAAAATCCAGAAATCACAATGTATGATTTTTTAACTATTTATTTGTATGATACAGCTGCAAATAAGTATTTGAACACCTGTCTATCAGCTAGAATTCTGACCCTCAAAGACCTGTTAGTCTGCCTTTAAAATGTCCACCTCCACTCCATTTATTATCCTAAATTAGATGCACCTGTTTGAGGTCGTTAGCTGCACAAAGACACCTGTCCACCCCATACAATCAGTAAGAATCCAACTACTAACATGGCCAAGACCAAAGAGCTGTCCAAAGACACTAGAGACAAAATTGTACACCTCCACAAGGCTGGAAAGGGCTACGGGGAAATTGCCAAGCAGCTTGGTGAAAAAAGGTCCACTGTTGGAGCAAACATTAGAAAATGGAAGAAGCTAAACATGACTGTCAATCTCCCTCGGACTGGGGCTCCATGCAAGATCTCACCTCGTGGGGTCTCAATGATCCTAAGAAAGGTGAGAAATCAGCCCAGAACTACACGGGAGGAGCTGGTCAATGACCTGAAAAGAGCTGGGACCACCGTTTCCAAGGTTACTGTTGGTAATACACTAAGACGTCATGGTTTGAAATCATGCATGGCACGGAAGGTTCCCCTGCTTAAACCAGCACATGTCAAGGCCCGTCTTAAGTTTGCCAATGACCATTTGGATGATCCAGAGGAGTCATGGGAGAAAGTCATGTGGTCAGATGAGACCAAAATAGAACTTTTTGGTCATAATTCCACTAACCGTGTTTGGAGGAAGAAGAATGATGAGTACCATCCCAAGAACACCATCCCTACTGTGAAGCATGGAGGTGGTAGCATCATGCTTTGGGGGTGTTTTTCTGCACATGGGACAGGGCGACTGCACTGTATTAAGGAGAGGATGACCGGGGCCATGTATTGCGAGATTTTGGGGAACAACCTCCTTCCCTCAGTTAGAGCATTGAAGATGGGTCGAGGCTGGGTCTTCCAACATGACAATGACCTGAAGCACACAGCCAGGATAACCAAGGAGTGGCTCTGTAAGAAGCATATCAAGGTTCTGGCGTGGCCTAGCCAGTCTCCAGACCTAAACCCAATAGAGAATCTTTGGAGGGAGCTCAAACTCCGTGTTTCTCAGCGACAGCCCAGAAACCTGACTGATCTAGAGAAGATCTGTGTGGAGGAGTGGGCCAAAATCCCTCCTGCAGTGTGTGCAAACCTGGTGAAAAACTACAGGAAACGTTTGACCTCTGTAATTGCAAACAAAGGCTACTGTACCAAATATTAACATTGATTTTCTCAGGTGTTCAAATACTTATTTGCAGCTGTATCATACAAATAAATAGTTAAAAAAATCATACATTGTGATTTCTTGATTTTTTTTTTTTTTTAGATTATGTCTCTCACAGTGGACATGCACCTACGATGACAATTTCAGACCCCTCCATGATTTCTAAGTGGGAGAACTTGCAAAATAGCAGGGTGTTCAAATACTTATTTTCCTCACTGTATATATATATATCTCAGTGGGTCTTACACATTTTGAAATCACAACAACACACAAAAACGATTTTGCGCAGCAAGAAGCATCTGCGTTCACATACTTGCGTGGAGTATGTTTCAGCCTTTACCCGACCAGGTTTACGTAAAATTCAACCGCTTGCATTGGGCGTTACACTTTCTTTGGTTTTATATAATTCAATGCCATTCATAAAATATGGAATAGGAAAAACAGGATGGCTTTACCTTTATCCTCTCAATACTGGCCTCAACTCTCAGTTGTTGAACCATCTTCTTAGCATGTACTAGGTTGTTTGAGCCTGCCATTTTAGATGACATTTTTGAAACCATATAACTGCAACAAAAAAAAAAATTTTTTTTTTTAACAAACGCCACAGATTTCATATGTAAAATTTGATGCCTTTTTCCAAGCATAAAGAACAGAATATTAAGATATTAAGATACAAAAGAGGGGAAGGTCAACACTACATTGACAAATTCTTCATTCTACAACTTTTTAAATAGCAATAGCATCATCACTCCTCTAGTAAAAAACTAAATGTAGCCACACAAAACAATTTCACAATGAAAAGGTTTTAAATAGGGCTGTAGATTTAATGCATTAATTAAGTGTGATTAATTTGATTAAAAATAACGTCTTAAAAAAATTTACGCAATTAATCGTAATGCCCCCGGACCATAATATGGAAGATTCCTGATAAATGCAAGCTTGTAGTACCACCAGTTTACTCCAGAGGGCAGTAATTGATATTTCAGCTGTGTGGCAACGCGCAGTTTATACAGTGAAGAAAAAAAACAGACAGCACAAAACAGACATTCGTTACGTTCTTGCATTTAAAACATTTGATGGAGCACAAATTAGAACTAAGGAATCTCAAGATGTGTTCTAAGTATTAAACTATATTTAACTTGACACAGTGACCTAAAAATGTTTATGATGCAACACACCCGAGACGCTACACAAGCATGTCTGACGCTTGTTGAAATTGACGGGTCCTTAAACAAGCCCTCATAATAAATCTCCAACTGATTGAAAAATTCACTTGTGAAATGGATTGCTGTGAACTGTATGCCAATGATTGACTTATGATCAATAATATGGTAGTAAACAATACATTGTATTCTAAAGCCGCTTTTTCTATTGTCTTATTAATGATTAACTCTTCTGCTACAGGAATGTAAAGCATTTTAATTATCTGAATATATATATATATATATATATATATATATATATATATATATATATATATATATATATATATATATATATATATATATAATTTTTTAATATTTAAAGATAACTATGTATAATTATTTCATCATTATATATTAAATTATTGTTATATGAGGGGCTTTCTCAGCAAATATTTGTATATGCGATTAATTAATCGGGACACCATATTATTAATTAGATTAAAAAAATGTAATTGATTGACAGCCCTAGTTTTAAACAATGAATAATCATCTCAGTTAGGATCAAGTTTGGCAATCATTACAATAAGAGAACATCTGACTTAAAATATTAAAACAGACTGCCCAGAGGGAAATTATTATTCAGTATTTAGCACATGTACTACATTGTCAACATTCCCAACACCCTTAGCATACTAAAATCTTTCTCACACAAAACGCAATCGCTACTGGCAGACACTTAATTCATAATCATGAAATACTCAATTTTCTGAAGAAAAAAAAATGACGTGACCTTCTAGGGAACCAAAGCAAACTGGAATTTACACACCTGTACTATGGAAAGCAAATGACCCCCTAAGCATTTCGTAGGAAAAGTAGGACACAAATGTCAAGCTTTATTATAATGACACAGACTGGTAATTAATACACTCTATTCAGTTTTCTTTAGCTTTGTGGACAGGCGCATTTCTGTTACTTTCATCTGAAATATTTTAGTGTTATTTATACAAATCTATCCAGATAGACCTGAATATTTCCAAATGTTCTCAGGTTAATTAGCCAGTCAGACAGTACAAGACGCACTGAAGAGCTGGATCATTAAAAGCTTCCCGTAATGCATTACCAATAATCAGTTTTCATGTTCCTGTATTTCCTGAATTTACAATAGCTGTAATCTGCATTGTGCATTACTTTACCAGTAAAGGACAACTAGTCAAAACCATCTACTGTCACTCATGAATAATATAGCAAATGCCAAAGAAGCCCATAGATAATGGCAAAAGTTTATTTTCACTGACATCCGTGTAGAGAGAAAAAGGAAATATCACTGAGGTGTTTTAGGTTTCTAGTCCTCTTAGACCAAACAATTTTCAGAGATCAAAAGGAAGTTGCCCTATTTTCTCTCTGCTTTACCTTCCTTGAGGAAGTTTGGTGGTGGAATTATGTCATGCACTGAAAAAAGTGGGACACTGTTATAGTGCGCTGCACAGAAACATGTTATATAATTACAAATCCGAGAATATCATGACCTCAAATGACATCAGACCAGGGCTGTGTTTAAAGCAGCTAGCGATCACAACATTAACTATATACTGTGTATTGCTGATACACAGATATATCAATATCAGCCAAAAAACAATCAACTATAAGCACTATTGGACATTCAGATGTTTGTTTAAAAACAGCCGATGCTCAGGGCTGATAATTTTCTATCAAAAAGGGGATGGACCATACCAGACAGTTAACCTACAACTCGTGCTGTGTGTGAAAGAAAACGTCTCTCGGATGGAATTACTTTGAATAGTGTGACAATGACAGGAGAGTTGCAATTTGCACGTTTGCATCGCTAGAATTCCACGAGGTGGAAATATTGGATTAGATATTGGAACTAATTGGAGTACTCACTCTACAGCTTGACAGTAAGGAATGATAAGTTTGTTAAAGCTAAAGCAGAGGCTGATTCGCTTAAAAGGGACAAACTTAATTTAGCATGCAATTAATGTGTAAAGAATATACAGTTGAAGTCAGAAGTTTACATACACTTAGGTTGAAATCATTGAAACTAATTGTCTAAGCACTCCACAGATTTAATATTAGCAAACTACACTCACCTAAAGGATTATTAGGAACACCTGTTCAATTTCTCATTAATGCAATTATCTAATCAACCACAATCACATGGCAGTTGCTTCAATGCATTTAGGGGTGTGGTCCTGGTCAAGACAATCTCCTGAACTCCAAACTGAATGTCAGAATGGGAAAGAAAGGTGATTTAAGCAATTTTGAGCGTGGCATGGTTGTTGGTGCCAGACGGGCCGGTCGGAGTATTTCACAATCTGCTCAGTTACTGGGATTTTCACGCACAACCATTTCTAGGGTTTACAAAGAATGGTGTGAAAAGGGAAAAACATCCAGTATGCGGCAGTCCTGTGGGCGAAAATGCCTTGTAGATGCTAGAGGTCAGAGGAGAATGGGCCGACTGATTCAAGCTGATAGAAGAGCAACTTTGACTGAAATAACCACTCGTTACAACCGAGGTATGCAGCAAAGCATTTGTGAAGCCACAACACGCACAACCTTGAGGCGGATGGGCTACAACAGCAGAAGACCCCACTGGGTACCACTCATCTCCACTACAAATAGGAAAAAGAGGCTACAATTTGCAAGAGCTCACCAAAATTGGACAGTTGAAGACTGGAAAAATGTTGCCTGGTCTGATGAGTCTCGATTTCTGTTGAGACATTCAGATGGTAGAGTCAGAATTTGGCGTAAACAGAATGAGAACATGGATCCATCATGCCTTGTTACCACTGTGCAGGCTGGTGGTGGTGGTGTAATGGTGTGGGGGATGTTTTCTTGGCACACTTTAGGCCCCTTAGTGCCAATTGGGCATCATTTAAATGCCACGGCCTACCTGAGCATTGTTTCTGACCATGTCCATCCCTTTATGGCCACCATGTACCCATCCTCTGATGGCTACTTCCAGCAGGATAATGCACCATGTCACAAAGCTCGAATCATTTCAAATTTGTTTCTTGAACATGACAATGAGTTCACTGTACTAAAATGGCCCCCACAGTCACCAGATCTCAACCCAATAGAGCATCTTTGGGATGTGGTGGAACGGGAGCTTCGTGCCCTGGATGTGCATCCCACAAATCTCCATCAACTGCAAGATGCTATCCTATCAATATGGGCCAACATTTCTAAAGAATGCTTTCAGCACCTTGTTGAATCAATGCCATGTAGAATTAAGGCAGTTCTGAAGGTGAAAGGGGGTCAAACACAGTATTAGTATGGTGTTCCTAATAATCCTTTAGGTGAGTGTATAGTTTTGTCAAGTCATTTAGGACATCTACTTGGACATCTGCAAGACAAATTTTTTTTCCACACAATTGTTTACAGACAGATTGTTTCACATTTAATTGACTAAACTGTTGTTATTGTTGTTTTAAATGACAACTGGTATTTCCAAATCCTCTTTCTAAAAAGTTCCACTTATCGCTGGTATCTCTTGTCCAGTGTGTAAATCATTTTCTGAAATCTCACTTTTCTACTTTTCTCTGAGCTGTTTCAGGTGCTGATATAAATTTGTTGTGTTGCCACATGATGGAGCGACTTTAATTTTGCACAGAACCTCTCTCTGCTCAGTGTCGGTTATCTTAAAGCCAAAATGTCGCCATATAACCAGGGTTTTTCCTGGCTCAAAATGAGGCGGAGGTGATACCATACTGATCAAAAAAGTGACGTTAAAAACACGTAAACGTTGTCTTTGCATTAATACACTCCTAATGACCTGGCTACTGAATACTAGTGTTCATTTTGTCATCTGTTTTTTTAATAATCTTAGTCTTAATCCTGTGTCAAATGTCCTATTTAGTTTTTATCATAGTTAACCTTATCCTATTTCTATTTATTGTTTTTAGTTGTTTTGTTTGACAAAGTCTGGGCATTTTTTTATGCAGTTTTAGTTAATGAAAACTGTTGACATTAGTCATATTTTGGTAACATTTAGTCATATTGATATTTTAGTCACTGAACAATGTAAACACATACATATATATATATATATATATATATATATATATATATATATATATATATATATATATATTATTGTTGATGTAAGTGTTATTTTTCACACAAGATTGATTTCATCATGATGATCTCATGATGATGACGTTGCGAGCTACAGACAGCGGGGGTGAGAGTCGAGCATCTCCGTGTTATAGTACGCATCAGCCAGCGGAACTTTAAATCTCTCCCGGTCTCGACTCCCGCTCAGATTGGGTCTCTTCCGCGACTGGTTGAAGCAGCTCTGACCGCACAGAGAGTGACAGTTTTGGAGTTTGTGCTTATTTACATGGCATGCTCCCGTATTATTTGAAGCTTAATTAAGGATGAAATAAAGATATATTGCCATGCTGTGATCCTTGTTTCTATCAGACACTCGAGCCGCAGCGCTCCTCTCATCTCGCGTGTCATCATTATAGACTGGTCATCTTTTTATTAGCTGTGTAGAAAATGGGCAAACAGCTCTCAGAGAGAATGGGCCGTCCACACATGCACTTATTTAATAAAATCGAAGCAGTTTGCGTCATATAATCGCACAGGCTGACATTGCGATTGCAATATGATTAATCGTGCAGCACTAGTTAAGCCTTTAGGCAGTTAGCAAATTAGTTTCTGATAGGAGGTGAACTGAACTGGTGTACCTATGGATATATTTTAAGGCCTACCTTCAAACTCAGTGCCTCTTTGCTTGATATCATGGGACAATCAAAAAAATCAACCAAGACCTCAGAAAAAAAATTGTGGACATCCACAAGTCTGGTTCATCCTTGGGAGCAATTTCAAAATGCCTGAAGTTACTACGTTCATCTGTACAAACAATAGTATGCAATTATAAGCACCAAGGGAACACAGAGCCAACATACCGCTCAGGAAGGAGACGCATTCTGTCTCCTAGAGATGAACATAATTTGGTGTGAAAAGTGCAAATCAATCCCAGAACAACAGCAAAAGACATTGTGAAGATGCTGGAGAAAACAGGTAGACAATTATCTATATCCACAGTAAAACCAGTCCTATATCGACATAACCTGAAAGGCTGCTCAGCAAGAAAGAAGCTACTGCTCCAAAACCACCATTAAAAAAAGCCAGACTACAGTTTGCAAGTGCACATGGGGACAAAGATCTAACTTTTTTGTGAGAAATGTCCTCTGGTCTAATGAAACAAATATTGAACTGTTTGGCCATAATGACCATCATTATATTTGGAGGAATAAGGGTGAGGCTTGCAAGCCGAAGAACACCATCACAACAGTGAAGCATGTGGGTGGCAGCATCATGTTGTGAGGGGCTTTGCTGCATGAGGGACTGGTGCACTTCACAAGATAGATGGCATCATGAAGAAGGAAAATGATGTGGATATATTGAAGCAACATCTCAAGACATCAGCCAGGAAGTTAAAGCTCGGTCACAAATGGGTCTTCCATATGGACAATGACCCCAAGCATACCTCAAATGTTGTGGCAAAAGGGCATAAGGTCAACAAAGTCAAGGTATTGGAGTGGCCATCAGAAAATTTGTGGGCAGAACTGAAAAAGCATATGCGAGCAAGGAGGCCTACAAACCTGACTCAGCTACACCAGTTCTGTCTGGAGGAATGGGACAAAATTCCAACAACTTATTGTAAGAAGCTTGTGGAATGCAACCCAAAACATTTTACCCAAGTTAAACAATTTAAGGCAATGCTACCAAAAACTAACAGTGTTTGTAAACTTCTGGCCAACTGGGAATGTGATGAAAGAAATAAAAACTTAAATATAGAATTCTCTCTACTATTTTTCTGATATTTCACATTCTTAAAATAAAGCAGTGATCCTAACTAACCTAAGACAGGGAATGTTTTCTACGATTAAATGTCAGGAATTGTGAGTTTAAATGTATTTGGAAAAGGTGTGTGTAAACTGTTTATATATATATATATATATATATATATAAAATAAATCTTACCAATTTAATGTGGGCCCTATTCAGAATTTAGTTAATGTGATTAAAGAATGTTAATGAGAGTAAATGTTAATGTGCTTTTTCTTTCAATGTTTTGTTTTTAACTGTAGCTATTACTCTAAAATATAAAACATGTAGAGTCTTAAAGAATAAAGTTTGTTATTTCAATTTCTTTCAAAGTTGTATTAAAAACGTGGTCGATTTGAAACAAGGTAGTATAAAAAAAAAATCAGAGCCACCAAACTCTATATATTGCAGATGTTGTTGTAAATAATTGGACATCATTATACACTATACACACACACACACACACACACACACACACATACACTTTTACTATTAATATTATTGCTATTATTATTTGAAAAAAACCTAACCTTAGTATTTAAATACTCTATTTGTGTTATGGACATGAATGATGACTCAAATTGTGACTTGTGGTGTGTTGATCAGGATATTGATTTTCACTTAGCAGTTGACAAAATTCCTATAGATTTACATGTGAAAACATAAGATAACTTGCATTGAAGAAGGGACCATTGTGTAGGCGAGTTTTCAGACTGAACTCATGAATATTACATGAACATTTAATTTTGCAAAATGAAATTACGTGCTTCATTATGTTTCGCTGCAGTTTCCCAGTGAAATGTCCAGAGAGAGGTGACAAAAGTGAGTAAAATGGTGTCGTAATCTAATCAGACGAGGTTTTAAAGGTAAATGTTAGATGAAGGTTTTAATGAGTAAAATGCACCTCCCTAACCAAAACTGTAACCTAAATCTGCCAATAGTTACAAATGAGAAAATCAAGTCCAAAAACAAAATGCAACTGTGACAGGGTGGAGGGCAGGGCCGTGTCGTGATTCCGCACACCCTGTGAGGGCCTAATCAAGCCTCAGAGAGGGATAAAGGTTAACTAGAAGCTGCAGTGATGGAGAGAGAGATATTTACAGACAGGTGTTCGACACCTTTGTGTGTTTGTCTTTTTGTTTCAGTTTTAAATTAAACTATGATTTATATTGTCAAGCCAGTTCTCGCCTCCTCCTTTCCATTAATCCCTTTACACTGGTGCCGTGTAAGGAGGAGAGATGCGCCGTAGTAGAGTCCTCGCCACTACAATCCATCCCAACGGAGCAGCCGCCACCATCTGCCGGGGGACGGAGGAGCCCGGCCACCTGAGAGTGGAGGTAAGGCCTCCTAACCGACCACCTGGAGCAGTCAGGGCCACTGCCAGGGGCGGAGGAGACCCCTACTAGCCGCTGAAACATGGCGGGGTATGAGACCGCCGACTGTGAGTGGGGAGGGGATCCTGGCCGTACAGGCAGGGGAGACCCCTTCTGTTTCCAGAGAATGCGGCGGGACTTTCCGTCAGACAGCGGCCAGAAGACTTCCTCTGATCTGCCCGGGGAGGCATGGCTGTTGTCGATTAGAGGGTGGAAGAGTGGCCGAGGACCAAGCTGTGCCATATCGGATAACTGGCTTGACAATATAAATCATATTTAATATAAAACTGAAACAAAAAGACAAACGCACAAAGGTGTCAGACAGTGGTCCATAAATCTCTCTCTCTGTCGCACTGCAGTTTCCTGTCGGCCCTTATCCCTCTCTGAGGCTTGATTAGCCTGATTAGGGACCGGGTGTCCTGAATCATGACCCGGCCCCGCCCTCCGCCCTGTCACAGCAACATTAGAAGCACATTTTCTGAAGCAACAATGCAATTTCATGTCGCTTCTATGACACACTCATCTCACGTGTCAGCTTGCATGCTTGGCCAATTATGAGGTGAGCTACTGTGGAAGCTAATCGCATTGGAATAAGTGTGTAAATGTAGGTGTCTATACTACAAGCATTAAAATGTATAATTTTCAAAAGATACGTGAAACACAAACACAAGTGTTTATACAGTAAATTCATGATCAGCTGTTGTAGTCGTGATTTGTGTGAAATTGTATAAAATGCACTGTTGTTGTAGCACCCTTAGTGATCATTTCACCAGAAACCTTCAGCAAAATGTAGAACATGTCATGTAAAAGTCAGTTATCCAAAATATAGCTAAAGTGATGTTCATCCTTTGAGACTAGGTTGCGAGTTTTGCATGGCCTATGCAGCATGCAAAAGTCCTAGTTTTCTGATTATCATTTCTTTCACCAAACAGCTATTCAAGGAATTTACAAGTTGGGAACAATCTTTGAGGCATTTCCCACTGATCTTTCTTGTAATGAGTTTACTTACCCAAGAAGTCAAGGTGGAAAATTCCTGAGTCAACTACTATGATGTATAAATAAAACAATGGAACACATTGGCTAAATATAATAACAGAAGATACAAAAAGTACACTATGATTCTGGATACCATACATCCATCTATCTTCAACTGCTTATCCGAAGTCGGGTCGCGGGGGCAGCAGCTCCAGCAGGGGTCCCCAAACTTCCCTATACCGAGCCACATTAACCAGCTCTGACTGGGGGACCCCGAGGCATTCCCAGGCTAGTGTGGAGATGTAATCTCTCCACCTAGTCCTGGGTCTTCCCAGGGCCTCCTCCCAGCTGGACGTGCCTGAAACACCTCCTTAGGGAGGCACCCATGGGACATCCTTACCAGATGCCCAAACCACCTTAACTGACCCCTTTCGACGCAAAGGAGCAGTGGCTCTACTCCAAGCTTCCTCATGGATGACTGAGCTCCTCATCCTATCTCTAAGGGAGAAGTCTGCCACCCTTCTGAGGAAGCCCATTTCGGCCGCTTGTACTCGCGACCTAGTCCTTTCGGTCATGACCCAGCCTTCATGACCATAGGTGAGGGTAGGAACAAAAAATGACCGGTAGATAGAGAGCTTTGCCTTCCGGCTCAGCTCTCTTTTCATTACAATGGTGCGATAGAGCGAGTGCAATACCGCCCCCGCTGCCCCGATTCTCCGGCCAACCTCTCGCTCCATTGTCCCCTCACTCATGAACAAGACCTCGAGGAAGGTCACGGACCGATGATGACATGAAGACTACATCTGCAAAAAGCAGCAATGAGATTCCCACCCAGCCCACCAACCCGCACACCTTCCCCACCCTGACTACGCCTCAATATCCTGTCCATGAATATCACAAACAGGATTGGTGACAAAAGCGCAGCCCTGGCGGAGACCAACCCCCACATGGAACCAACTCGACTTCGTGCCGAGGACCCGGACACAGCTCTCGCTTTGGATGTATAGGGATTGGATTGGACTGGATTGGGACCCCATCCCGTACTCCTGCAGCACCTCCCACAGTATCTCCCGGGGGACCCGCTCATACGCCTTCTCCAGATCCACAAAACACATGTAGACCAGATGGGCAAACTCCCAGACTCCCAGGCCCCCGGATGGGCATACTCCCAGGAGAGTACAGATCTGGTCCGTCGTTCCACGGCCAGGACGGAACCCGCATTGTTCCTCATCAACCCGAGTTTTGACAATCGGCCGAACCCTCCTCTCCAGCACCTTGGAGTAAACTTTACCAGGGAGGCTGAGAAGTGTGATACCCCTGTAGTTGGCACACACTCTCCGATCCCCCTTTTTGAAGAGGGGAACTACCACCCCGTTCTGCCACTCCTTAAGCACTGTCCCAGACTTCCACACAATGTTGAAGAGGCGTGTCATCCATGAAACCCCCTCCACATCCAAAGCTTTCAGCATTTCTGGTCGAATCTTATCAATCCCCGGGGCTTTGCCACTGCAGAGTTGTTTGACTACCTCAGTGACCTCCCCCAGGGAAATAGAATCTGATCCCCCATCAGCCTCCGGCTCTGCCTCTAGCATAGAGGGCATATTGGGGTTTAGGAGTTCTTCAAAGTGTTCCTCCCACCACCCAATAACCTCCTCGGTTGAGGTCAACAGTGTCAAATCTTTGCTGTATACAGATTGGATGGTTCCCCGTTTCCCCCTCCTAAGGTGGCGGACAGTTTTCCAGAAGCACTTTGGTGCGGACCGAAAGTCCTTCTCCATGGCTTCTCCGAACTTTTCCCACACCCACTGCTTTGCCTCCCTCACGGCAGAGGCTGCAGCCCTTCGGGCCTGTCGGTACCTTGCAACTGCCTCCACAGATCTCTGTGACAAATCCCAGAAGGCCTCTTTCTTCAGTCGGACGGCTTCCCTGACCACCAGTGTCCACTACGGTGTTCGAGGGTTACCACCCCTTGAGGCACCTAAAACCTCGAGATCGCAGCTCTCCATCATGGCTTCGGCAATGGAAGCTTTTAACATTGCCCACTCTGGTTCAATGTCCCCAATCTCCGCAGGGATGCCTGAAAAGCTCTGCCGGAGGTGTGAGTTGAAGATCTCATGGACAGGGGCCTCCTCCAAATGTTCCCAGTTCACCCGCACTACTCGCTCGGGTTTCCCAGGTCTGTCCAGAGTCTTTCCCCACCCCCTGACCCAACTCACCACCAGATGGTGATCGTTGACAGCTCCGCCCCTCTCTTCACACGAGTGTCCAAACATATGGCCTCAGATCCGACGACACGATTACAAAATCGATCATCGACCTTCGTTCTAGGGTGCTCTGGTACCACGTACACTTATGAGCATCCATATGTTCGTTAACATGGTGTTTGTTATAGATAATCCATGACTAGCACAGAAATCTAATAACAAACATCCACTCGGGTTCAGTTCGGGGAAGCCGTTCCTCCCAATCACGCCTTTCCAGGTGTCCCTGTCATTTCCCACGTGCGTGTTGAAGTCACCCAGCATCACTATGGAGTCCCCTACTGGGGCCCTATTCAGGACTCCATTTAGGGTCTCCAAAAAGGTCTGAATACTCTGAACTGCTGTTCGGTGCATATGCACAGACAACAGTCAGAGTCCCCCCCCAACCCGTAGGCATAGGGAGGCGACCCTCTCGTCCACCGGGGTAAACTCCAACGTAGCGGCACTCAGCCAGGAACTTGTGAGTATCCACACACCTGCCCGTCGCCTTACACCCCGGGAAACTCCAGAGAAGAATAGAGTCCAACCCCTATCCAGGAGTACGGATCCAGAACCAAAACTGTGCGTCGAAGCAAGCCCCACCAGATCCAACTGGTAGCGCTCCACCTCAATCACCAGTTCCGCATCTTTCCCCCCAGCGAGGTGACATTCCACGTCCCTGGAGCTAGCCTTTGTCTGGTCTGTTGAGACCCACGGCCTTCAGTGCCACCCATATGACAGTACATATCTAAAGAATTTCACAACCACACAAGACAATATTCACAGATGAGTCTCTCTGTGTGTCTTAACCAAAGTAAATGTGGCTGATGTCATTGTTCCTGAAGGTGGGAGTATGTACAGTTGAAGTCAGAAGTTACATACTGTACACCTTAGCCAAATACATTTAAACTCAGTCTTTCACAATTCCTGACATTCAATCATACAAAACAGGCCGTCTTTGGTCAGGTAGGATCACTACTTTATTTTAAGAATGTGAAATGTCAGAATAACATTCTGACATTATGATAATGATTTATTTCAGTTTTTAATTCTTTCATCACATTCCCAGTGGGTCAGAAGTTTACATAAACTTTGTATTTTGTAGCATTGCCTTTAAATTGTTTAACTTGGGTCAAACATTTTGGGTTGCCTTCCACAAGCTTCTCACAATAAGTTGCTGAAATTTTGGCCCATTCCTCCAGACTGAACTGGCGTAATTGAGTCAGGTTTGTAGGCTTCCTTGCTCAGACATGCTTTTTCCGTTCTGCCCAAAAATGTTCTATCGGATTGAGGTCAGGGCTTTGTGATGGCTACTCCAATACCTTGACTATGTTGTCCTTAAGCCATTTTGCCACAACATTGGAGGTATGCTTGGGGTCATTGTCCATTGGGAAGACCCATTTGCGACCGAGCTTTAACATCCTGGCTGATGTCTTGAGATGTTGCTTCATTACATCCACATCATTTTATGGTAACTAATTGGCAGGCTGGGAGGTATTAAGATAACTGTCCAAATTACCCCCCAACCATCTCTCCCTTTAAAGTTTATGGAAATTTAAGTAGGTCAGAGGTCACATCTAGGGAAAGCAGTCTGTTAACCACCAGTGTCCAGTTCTATGGAAACGACTCTCAAAATCACATTTTATTGTGCATGCTGCTTGTCAACAAACAGATGTATTGACCAAGAGTCATTCTATGGAAAGCATCAACGTCTTTTTATTAGGGCTGTCGATTTAACGCATTAATTCAGTGCGATTAATTTTACAAAAAAATAATGCGTTCAAAAAAAATTATGCATTTAAAAAATTTACGCAATTAATCGCATGCCCATGGACCATAATAAGGAAGATTCCTGAGAAATGCAAGCTTGTAGTACAACCCATTTACTCTAGAGGGCAGTAAGTGAAATTTCAGCTGTATGAGAAATGCAGTTTATACAGTGAAGAAAAAACTTCAGTAGGCAGTGTCACTACTCAATTCACAAACATGCGTTACGTTCTTGCGTTCAAAACTCTCAAAGGAGCGCAACTGCGATCTAAGGGATCTCAAGATGTGTTTAAAGATTGAGTATTAAACTATATTTAATTTGACACTATGACGTCTGACATAGGTGTGACGGGCCCTTAAACAAGCCCTCATAATTAATCTCCAACTGATTGAGAAATTCACTTGTGAAATGGATTGCTGTGAACTGTATGCCAATGATTGACTTATGATCAATAATATGGTAGTAAACAATACATTGTATTCTAATGCCGCTTTTTGTATGGCCTTATCAATGTCTTCAACTCTTCTGCTACAGGAATGTAAAGCATTTTAATTATCTGAAAAAAAAAAAAAATTATATATATATATATATATATATATATATATATATATATATATATATATATATATATATATATATATATATATATAATATATGTATATACATTATATATTGAGATATTGTTATATGAGGGGCTTTCTCAGCAAATATTTGTATATGCAAATAATTAATCGGGACACCATGTAATTAATTAGATTAAAAATTTTAATCGATTGACAGCCCTACTTTTTATATGACATACAGATTTATACAGTATGTCAATGCCAATCAAAACTACACTTCAGAATGACACACAGTATTCTGAAAGGGTGTAACACGTCGCTTGAACATGCAATACAACAGAATTCATTAAGTCCAGAATAGGACTGGCAGATTCAGTCTTGCAAAAAATCTATTCTGATTCTACAAGGGCTGCACAATTAATCATGTAAGTCACTTTGAGGTCAATCGAAAGAGCTCTGAAAAGTGAGAGGACAAGTGTGAACACTTGTAGAAAGGTAATTCACTAATAAATGTTCAGACTGCAGGTAAATCAGATTTTTTCTCTTTTCAGGCAGACTGGCCGCACTATTAATTGCAAGTGATCAAATCAGATTTGCGCATTCAGACATAACCAACCTATCTGCATGGGTTGCTTTGGTAACGACATAGGCATACCAACGTGAAAATGCTTTCACAACAGATGCGGGAAAAATGAAGGTGCATTATCTCGCTCTCCAAATAAGCGCCCAGTCCAGTCACAGTGCAGAACTCCTCCGTTGCAAAAGAAAAACTCTGCGACAGAGGAGACCTGTAAATATTGTTTACCAATAGATTTTTGACGTCATCGTTGTGTGTTGCGTTAAGAGTGATGCAAAAGACCATTTAAAATCCGAATTTAGCAGCCAGAGTGTCCGGACTGAGATGCATCTGAAAAATTCAGATTTCAATCTCATTTGAAACCACCTCCCAATGTGGTTAGAATCAAATTCAGAAAAATCTGATTTCATGTGGTTTTCTGCAGTCCAGACTATCAAAACTCATCTGGATACAATCTGAATATGCAAAAAATCAGATTTTTAGTGGCAGTCTGAACAAGGCTAAAATGATTTGGGGTTCGTTTACAACGAAAGTGATTTTGGCCTGTCGGCACGGGTTCTTTTTTTTACGTTGTTTTTGACATGACACATGTTTGAGTTTCGGGAGACATCTCACCAGTCTCTGTGACAGCTCTAGACTCTGTAAACAGCAAACAAAAATATGTCAGTGGGCCGCAGTCTCTGACGCTTTCTGTCTGTCAATCATTTTGTATGTTCTCATAGTGTCATAGTTATATTATTATATACAACTAATTATTGAGGCTTATTGCCCTTTTTATGTCATGTTTTTCATAACTGTTGTCAGTTGTGGACGCAATTTTGTGACTGTTGTGTTTGACAGCAGCGGGATTACATTTTTTTGCTTGTGTCGGAGACAATGTTGTCTTTGATGTGAGGTGGTTTGGAAAGAGGGGGCGGGGCTAATTCAATGGCCCAGCTTGTGAAAATTTCAGAATAGCAAAGATCACTTACAGCACCTTTAAAATAATGTTTAATATTTATCAAATTGCAGTTCGCAGTTCAAATCTTAATTGTAAAATAATAATAATGTGGTTATCACATTATGTAAACTTACCTGTCCAATAAGAAGAATGCCAATTCAGGGTTGGTTTTGATCCCCAAAACCGAACGAAGATCCCTCCAGGAATCAAATGCCCTGCCGATGTTCATTCTAGTTTTCGCTCAAACACGATCATGTTCTGGCTTAGCCAGACGGATTCAGTAGACATATCTTTTATTTTAGTTTTTTGGCTTACTCAAGAGTTTGTGTAGGAGTCAGTGTTGTGCTGGGAGCCGGACATTTGCTGGATTCCATCTCTAAGATAACGTTACCTAGTGTTGCAGCTTGTTGTTGCTGTTGAATAGCGGAAGAAAAAGCAAGGTCATCGGGAGCGCGCATAAACGTCACATCCTTTGGATTTTCCCGGCAAGCGACCCGCTCCCTTCGCATAAAATAAATAAATAATCAGTTTACAGGCTTTAGTAGGCAACCTAGGAAGTCCGGGAAGGGCTAATTTTTTTGTGTGGCATTACAAGTTGTTCACACATTGGCAAAGATATTACATGAAAATTCTTAGATATTGCACCTTTAAATAACGGATCATTCCAAACTAATTGTGGATTTTATATGAAAGCCCTCAACCAGAGTATTTGAGAGCTGTACTCCTGCTTTGCAGCCCACAGTATAAAGGTGATGTCATGCACTTGCACAACCATCATGCAGTATTAATGGCAGTCAAAAATAGCCACTGCAGGGATTCAGAGCAGATGGGAATATATGATCAAGTCTGCAAAAAAGAGCCAATCCACACTGAACGGCACAGAGCCACGGCTACAATAATGGGCCATTATCAACCAGCGCCTGGGGCTTAAACAAACACCAGCTCTTGGAGATAATGTCTCATGTACGTCAGCATGCGTGTGGCCTGATAACCAGGACCTGTGTGTCGAGGTTTCACCCTTTTGAAAACAAATGGCTTTGTCACGTCAGGACAACTGGGGCAGAGGTAGTTCTCAAATGTCAAGCAAACCAGGAAAATTCTGGGGGAGGGAGCTGTTTGAGGCAAAAGAATTATATTATTGTTGAATTATATTTATACTATTTCACAGACTGTGATGTCACGTTAATGCCTTATTTAGCAGCTTAAATCTAGCAAACTTTTTTGTATGATAATTATAAAACAAATTTAAAAAAAGTGTGTAGAGTGTACGTTTATAATAGTATGCTTTTTGTTATATTACCCTGAATTAGTTTAAAAATATTAATTACCACAGCTGTGTTGGGGGAAATGGTAAGAGAAAATAATATTTGCTGTGATCTCCCATTCAATCCCATTCACCACTGTCGAAGTTTACCCTGCAAACGTTTACTTATGCTTTCCAAAACACGGAGTGTGAAAAACGTCTATTACAGAGTAAAGAGAGAGAGAGAGAGAGAGAGAGAGAGAGCAGCTGTGGACAGGAGTTTGAGCGTATCTAGTGGCACAAAGCCAGATATGCTGGTGCCACAGAGGTGCAATAAAACTCGCAACCATTGTATTCTTTGCCTGCCACCCCCCACTAAATACCCCCATTCATCTCGACCAGCTGAGAAATGCACAACTATTCAACTCCGAACAACAAACTTACCCCAACAGTCCTCTACGTTTAGACTACATCTCTAAAACAAAGCAGTCTTTATGAAACCCCCGCCTCCACTGGGCTGTGTATGAGTAGCCTACATCAGATTATATATTGTCATCCAAGGCCAAAGGTCTACACTCAGCTCCTCCCAGTTAATATACCGGAGGCTTCAATAACAGGGAAAACACAGTAATGTCACAGAGCATTAAACTGGGTTTAGGTTTTTACAGGTAGGGTCTATGTACAATTTTATTGAGGGGGCTCCTGTACGGGAAAAGTGAGACAGGAATAGAAGCAGAAACTAGAGAAAAAAATGAGAGAAAACAGGACTTGCTTCAAAACAACTGAAAGCAGGTGGGAAATTTTAAAAGACAACCCTGATGAAAACTGACTGAAAGACATTTGGGGGAATCAAGGATGTGAAACGGGTATACTTAAACACCTGAGATAAATTAACAAATCGTTAAAAATAATGAGCCAGTCTTAACTTAATTGGTTAATATTACTACTAGATTTTCTAAAGAGTATACAGTATGAGAGCAACTTGTCAATGCAATACTTGCCACCAAGCTGTTAGCTGTGGGTAGTTGCCAGGGTGTTTCTATGTGGTTCCTAAGGTGTTCTGAGGGGTTTTTAATGGCTTCATCTGAAAACAAAACAATTCTGCCAAACTGTTCTGAGACCAGTTTCTTTAGGAGTTCAGTTTATTCAAAAACGCTGTCAGTTAAGCAGTTAACCGATTAGGCAGCCAGCCAGGTGCCTACATTTTCAGATCCAGTCAATGTTTTTATATGCTGCTGCAAGGGTGCTTTGCATGATTGCTTGGGCATTGCTAGGTGGTTGCTGGGGTATTCTAGGTGGTGTTGTTTAGGTAAAAAAAAAAAGCCAAAAGATAGCACAAATGTGTAGGACGAGTTGCACGCCAAAGTTTAATACTCAGGGTTAGGCTCCACAAGGGGTCTTAGCACGGGCCACCCAAACATGAGAATGGGCCACCCACGTGAAAACTTAAGTATAATTTTTACGTTATCATGAGTTCGGCCTGATAACCATGAGCCGTGTGCAAAGGTTTCACCCTTTTGAAAACAAATGGGCTTGTCAGCTATACTTTAGCCTGAAAGTATACTTAGTGGAGTGGTGGTGTGGTGGCTGTGGTGGCGTAGTGGGCTAAAGCACATAACTGTTAATCAGAAGGTCGCTGGTTTGATCCCCACCACCATTGTGTCCTTGAGCAAGGCACTTAACTCCAGGTTGCTCTGGGGGGATTGCCCCTGTAATAAGTGCACTTAATAAGTGCACTGTAAGTCGCTTTGGATAAAAGCGTCTGCCAAATGCATAAATGTAAATGTAAATGTACTTAGGTTTTCCGCTTGCCAGTACACTTGACTCATGAGAAAGTATAATTGGAAGGAGGAGGGATGCGCCATAGTGGAGTTCTCGCCGCTTCCATCCACCCCAACGGAGTAGCAGCAGCCATCTGCCGGGGAACTGAGGAGCCCGGCCGCCTGGAAGTGGAGTAACGGCCGCCAACATAATGGCATGCAGAAAAATCCAAGGCCTTTACAGCTGGAGCTGGGCCTGCTATGAGTTTCATTAAATTCCCGGAAAGGACCAATAGAAAAGCCCAAGTCACAACAGTGGTTTCCCATAGTTAATACTCCCATGTCTCTGCAGATAGCCACACAGTGGAGAGGGTTGTGTGTGAAATGTCAAATACTTCCATGAAAAAATGACAGAAACATCAGTGTACCAAACAGACCAGCTTGGCAACAAAGAAACAAGCCAAGACTTGAAATGAGAAACAAACAAACTGAGACAAGAAAAGTGCAACATGTAAAGATATAGCCTGTGTTTTGCATACATTTGCATAAACCTTTCATATTGTCACGAATACACATGAAGCCTAGTGACAAGCACACTAATATCCACCTTTACAGCAAAGTGATAAGAATTCTAGAAAAAGAAGAGAAACCATCTGACTATAACAATTTTCTGAAAGCAGACAATGCATGCTTTGGTCTTCAAAAGAAACCCTGTAAAGCCTGCCTCACAAGCACACACTGGAAGGAATTCCACACATGAACGCCTCCAGATTTGTCACATGATGGGATATGTCATCAGGGGGATCAAAGATCTGTTCCATGAACTCATCAGCACATGAGGTCCGTCTGATTTATCATAATGCTATGGGTCACATTGGCCTCATAACATTTTTACTAAATAGAATGAAGCCTATAGGAGATTGTGTCAGGTTTGGGCTAGGGCTGTCGATTTAACGCGTTAATTCAGCATTCACTCAGATTAATTTGACAAGAAATAACATGTTAAAATAATTAACGCAATTAATCGCACTACCCCTGGACCATAATAGGGAAGTTTCCTGAGAAATGCAAGCTTGTAGTACCACCTGTTTACTCCAGGAGGGCAGTAAGTGAAATTTCAGCTGTATAGGCAACACACAGTTTATACAGTGAAGAAAACAACATTCAGCAGACACACAACACAATCATGCGTTACGTTCTTGCGTTCAAAACACTTGAAGGAGCGCAAATGCGAACTATGGGATCTCAAGATGTGTTTAAAGATTGAGTATTAAACTATATTTAACTTGACACAGTGACATAAACATTTTATGTTTATGACGCAACGCACCCGAGAAGCGACACAAGCATGTCTGACGTAGGTGAAAATTGACGGGCCCTTAAACAAGCCCTCATAATAAATCTCAAACTGATTTCCAACTGACTTTTGAAATGGATTGCTGCGAACTGTATGCCAATGATTGACTTATGATCAATAATATGGTCGTAAACAATACGATGTATTCTAAAGCCGCTTTTTGTATTGTCTTATCAATGATGAACTCTTCTGCCACAACAATGTAATGCATTTTAATTATCTGAATATATATATATATATATATATATATATATATATATATATATATATATATATATATATATATATATACCCCAATGCAACATCTCTAGGATAATCTGGGTTGTTGCAAGGGTGTAGCAAGTTTGTCGTTTACTGGCTCAAGTAAAGAGCCCACCCCCAAGTCACTATGCAATTCTGGTCTCTAAATATGACTTGGGTCCCTCCTTCAATGCAAGTCTATGGGAAAGAAGTCTCAGATCGCAATGTTTGTAATATAGTGATCCTGCAGAAGAAAAGAGATGGAAATGCATCTCCCATATTACACATCTTTCTTAATTTGAACACTAGCTAGCTGATATAGTAGTCCTGAGTAACAAACCAATCAAAAGACCCCAACTTGTAGTGACAAAATGATGACTTTTACAACTGAGCATTGCTGTCACTCAGCAATGTCTTCTCTACCACTGTGAATCTGAATTGTGTGGTGTATCAATGTCATGGAAGTTATTTTGGACCAAGCAGAGGCTCAGAACATGATACAAACTGTTCTAGAGGGACGTTAATTAGTTTTCAATGAACTGATCTACCTGCTAAAACTGAGTACTTGGAAAAGGTTGTGACAGGAATCTGTGCTGTGTATCTGTGTCTATTATAGAGCTTATAAAAAAAAATAAAAAAAAACGCAACCTGAACACGCAACCTTGTGATGCAATGCAAGTGCATCTGACTCCAGATCACAAGGTCACTGTAACGTTATGCCTAATAAAAAACAAAGAAACTGGCCTATAACATACACTGGTTAGAAATGTGTAGACAAAGACAAGGACAAATGTAGACAGAGCAAGTGACTGGGGGAGGAGCTAACACAGGGAAAGAGAATTCAGTGAAACTATATTAACGCTCAGTGATGGGAAAGAGAAAGTGACAGTTTTTCTAAAGTGAAAATGAATAGGGTGTAATGTAGTACCCAAAATTTCCATAAAAGGGGCACAACAAGAAAATAACCAATGGAACATGCTGTCTGATTCCTTGGGGAAACCTTTGGGAAATTTAGCTTTCTCTTGTGTTCAATGAGCAATAGATGTTCTCACAATATAACCGGGGGCGATAGCAGGCAAAAAGCCCTGTAAAGTCTTCTAACTATAGTGTGCACAAAAGTTCCCATAAACACTCTGAAAGAGCCACATTATATTCTTCAGTGAGGATAAAGAGTTTAGAAGAGGGGTCTCAGCTGCCCTGCTACACCAGAGAAAGTTCTGGCAGAGCACATAAAACTTGCAAAACTGCTTAGCTGCAGGAAGGTATAAGAGATTCCTTTATAGATGAGGTATTTGACAAGCCTAAGGATTGGGCTAGAACAAAATGTACAAAAAAACAAGGTGAGCACAATGCATTTCCAGGAAGAAACATATCCTCAATAACAGGTTGGTCTTCCAGTTCACCTATTTTCTGATAATCAAATGCCCTTGATCAGCAAAAGTCCTGATATAGCACATTAAACACGCAAAACTGTTTGCTTCAGCAACATAATCACACAGGAAATCAGTGTTGCTTGCGAAAGTTCATGTACCCTAAAATCAACCCAATTTTTATCAAATTACTGACAATTCACCCTTTTTCTTGGTTAAAAATGCCCCTGACCAGAGAAAGTCTAGAACTAAACTAATGAACTAGTAGACTGCAGGAAAGAATCAGGTGGACTGTGGAAACATTGTAATGTTCCCTCTGCACTGTTTTTTAATTGTCCATCTTTTGCATATTTGCATGCATGCTAAGGACACCGTGTCAAGTTAAAATAAAGTTAAACTTTTATAAACGTGTCTCAAGACCCATATGGTCCGTTCCATTCTGTTACACTCAGGCTAGTGGTTTTTGAACACAAGAACACTTCCTGTGTAAGAGATTATTTTATTGGTGAGATATTTAAGCTAGAGTCTTTAGCAAGTAGTAAAAAATAAAATACTTGTAATCTTTAAATCATAATCCTACACCATGGTTTTTGTCTTAAAGCTATGGTTTAATTTTTTTTGCATGCCGTTACGTCTCACACACAGTTGAGCACTCCCCTTTCCAATTCTTTTGACCGCATGCCTCTACGGACGTGTTCAACGCTTGTGCACTGCAACTGCTATGTGATACTCTTTAGTAGTCAATGTAGGGTGTATGCACAGGTGACACGCAGGCGCACATTGTGCTGATGATGACATTTGTCACATGCACTGTGCGAGATGAAGTGGAACACAGAAAACCAGAGTATATTTTGGGCTTAACGTGAGAACACAGGGCACTCCCAGGAAGAAACTGGTATTCTTGTCAATGGAAGGTTTGTTTTCCTTTTCACTCTTGTTCCTGGTAATCAAATCTCCAATCCAAAATGAAGAGTTGCTTCATTGCTAACATCAAGCCTAAATGAGGGCTGGGCTGACAAAACAGGAAAAGAAAGTGAGATGGTTGTCTGGACACAGAGAGCACTTGTGTAACCCTGTGCCACCTGCATGCTCCATTCACCTCAAAAAGGAACCAAGTACAAAACACTTTGGGGCCCAACGTCCACCCTGGGTGTGAGTTCTCCCACACAGAATTGGCCTAACAAATCTCCCTTTACAAGCATCTTCCCCAGTCCCCCAAAACCCATCCTCGGGTCTTTGAGGAAGCTTCCTAAATTTTTCATACAATCCTTGCTTTGTCCTTTCCGGACAGTGAACTTCCCCTTGGACCAATAAAGAGCTTTGTTTGAGAAGTTTGTTGCCACACAGATTCTCACCCATCTGAATCTTGCTCACTGCAATGGGCACTTCTCAGTTTATAGAATGAGACACCTCGCTGGATCAATGTCTTCCATTCATCAGCTGCCAGAATGGTAGCCACTTCCTTGAGTCTTGACCATTCCTGCTCTCAAGGGAAATGGTATTCTACCTACCTGCCCAGCAGGAAGTCAATGTTGAAAGAGGGAAACCTGTTCAAAAACGGAAGTTATGTCCAAGTAAGTACAGGACAGGTAGCCTACAAATTGCAAGTTCATGGCAGGAAAGACACACCTTCAGCTCTATATTAGAAGGTGCGGAAGTGTGGAAATTAGCAGTAGAGTCAGACTACTTCTAAAGATGTTAAACGGTTGTAGTTAAGTAACAGATAAGAAGCCACAGAAAGGTGGCTATGCTCAACAGTGATCCGCATTAATCACTACAGTGCTGGTGTCGGACAGCAGGGAGATACAGAGAAATACAAACTTTGCCCAACTAGTCTTGGTTAAGCTAAATAGGGGGCATATCATTCTGACCATCTGTCAGTGTTGAGTGTTTATCCCGTGTCTTGCCATATGTGTCTGACCCCAGCCAATCTCTACAATGGAAAACTGTGTCAAAGGGCAGAATTTTTTTTTTTAACTAAGAAGGCCTCTCTGTACTTCATCCACAGAATAAAGAGAGAAGAATAAAGTATGATCCATTCCTGCCATCTCTTGGATAGAAATGGTAGGGCAGGCTGACAAAACTAAATCTTTTAAATTTTCCGTTATGTGGCCAGCAATGGTGATCACTAAGTTAATAAGAAAGATTTTGTCCCAAATACTCTTGCTAATACTATAACAATGCTAATACTACACCTAAAATAATAATAAAATAATAATAACCAAAAGTTAATTACATTAATTAAAACAATATCATGTTTTGATCTGTTGATACAATATTACCCTGCCAGTAGATGGCATCCCAGAATCACTTTCGCTAATCACCAGCAGAAGTAGAAAGGAAAACATCCTACTGCTTTATACTTTCATTCAGAAACTAAATATTTGAATACCAGTTCCTTATTTCTAGACCAATTCAAATGGTTATGCTTGGTTTTTGAGACAGAAACACATAAGCCTAAAAAAGGAAGCACATGCTGGTTTTAACAAGAGTGATATCTATATATCGATTTTGTGGCGTCATCCTGGTATAGCCTAGATACAGGTCCACTCCACACATTCTCACTGTCCTTGTGTCCAGTAGTTCAACAATCAAATGCATAGTGCATCATATTTACAACTCAAAGCAAACAGTAACCTGCATTAGAAACTAAAATGATTAACTGAACAGTTATTGAAGAAGGTTGCTTTCTGGATTCTAGATGACAGAGTTCTCATGTCTTTGGAAAGACACTTAAGCCTTGAATGTTAATAACAACACAATGATATTTAAATACAATACTGAGTGGTTGCAATGTCGGCAGGGCAATGAGACATTAGCCGAAAATAGAATTATATCGATGTTGCCTAACAGTGCGAGAAGTATATAGCTGTAGTGATTGCTCCAAAGAGGGGCAGGAGCTCCAAACTGCCATCAAAGATATATGGAGCCCCTAAACCTTTCCCTAGCCCTAACTGTGAGTGGAAGTGACACCCCCTTTTGAACAGTAACCCCGCCCTGTTTTGGAGATTCAGCCCCCATTTGTAGGTCTCCTGCCTGCAGCTACACCTAATTGAACAGGTCAACAGTTTTGGTTAAAACTGTTTTTTTTTTTTTTTTTTTCCCCATCAGATTTCCTGCTGATTTGCAAGATCATTACTTAACTATTACCATCAAAATAATTCTGATATTTCTTTATTCAGTTCCACAGTGTATTTAAATGTAAGGTGACATTGGTGTTGATGATTATAAGGTGGTGAAATAAAACCACTCTTAAATTGACTTCTGAGGGAACCAAAATGATTCAACACCTAGTTTCTCCATCAAATTGAGAGAGTTTGAACAACTGCATCAATTGTGAACAGAGGCTGAAACTTGACACCCAACTTCACCAATAAACAACATTAGTATAGTCTTATAATTTAGGCCAATAGAGCTGTTCATTTTGTTGTCCAAATATCCAGATGAGAATTATCATTTTTGAGGCATGGGTTTCCTCTGGATTTCACAATGGTGTTTTATAATGGCAGTTTTGGATTTACGAGTAAACTATGGTCTACGATATATGGTCTATGGTAAACGCTGTTTTAAGTTACTTGGATGTTTTGTTCTACAACATAAATTACACGCAGTCAAACTTCTTTAAAAATTCTCATTTGGGGTATGTTGCAAACAAGTTGCTAGATAAGAACTAATACTACTGTTTTCTATTTTGTCATGGAGATTCACTGACATGCTTGTGGTATTTGTTGTCCTGGCCTAGCAATCTCGTTAGCAAAACATGGCAGCTTCAAAAGTCACGTTTGATGTATGACTGTGCAATTTATGTTGAAGAAAAAAAACATCCAAGTATCTTCAAGTAAAGTTTACCCCAGACCTTATCTTACTCGTGAATAAAAATAAAATAAAAACCCATAGAGAATTCCAGAAGGAACCCATGATGAATTAGTTTTCCAGGTTCACCTTCACATAGAGAAACTAAGCTAAAACTATGATTGTTGCATCAGATATTGAATGTGTCATAACATGTACCCTAGCCAAGCAGTACTTTTTAAATTTGCTTGTGTAATAGGAAAACACCAGTGTCTGCAGGTTATAAAAAATTAAAGTCTTCAGTCACATATTTCAGAGCTGGCTGGCCTAGAGGGACCATAAGCCATTATTTTTGGCAGTTTTGAGCATCTAAAAAGCAAGCATCAGCCTTTTGCTGGTGGGTACATGAACAAACTGCATTTTTCTGCTAGAAATGTATTGTTCTAACAAATTGATGATTTCCTCTCTGTGTGCTGTTAATACAGATCTTGATCTCTGTGGCACAAAAAGATGGCATTATTAAAATCTCAGACATTTCATAAGATGGTCAATACAGGTTTGGCTCCAGCAGAGCTCACATCTTCTGACTAACTGAAAGCCAACATAAACACAGTGCATTTTTGATCACTGCAATGGCAATGCGCTCGCCACCAACTAACGCAGAAGCCAGCGGATTATGGTTTGGTGGTTGTTTCTATTCTCACCTCTTTTGAAACATGTAAAACAATGCTTCCACAATGGGCATCTCCAATTTGACAATTAACCAATCTAATAAGGTTATTTTAATTATGTTAATTGCTTACTTGGTGGAAATTCACTGACATCCTCAAAGAGCCATGTGTCATCTTCCAAACGTGATCAGGCAAGATTCAAGGGACTCTCCTCAAAGACAAGTCAGGATCTGGCTACTGTGCAGGCAATATCAGACTGGAAAACCAGTATGGCATCAGAGCAGTGGTAAATGGATTTAAGAAATTAGGAAGGTCTTTGAGGGACCTCAGAAGTGTTTAATGCAAGGCGTAATTAAAGGGAATGCTCGCTGGGTTCAAATGCAAACTAATGAGTGCAAGTCATTAACAGTGTAGTCATGCATACAAACCCATATTAGAGGGGCACAACTGAGTATAGTTGGACAGAATACTTCAGTAAGTAAAGAATACTTTATGGACAGTTCTGGGCTGCGAATTGCATAGCCAGTATTCTGTTTGGAACACATCCCCAATGATAACACTGTCTTGGAAGAAGGAAATCCAACCATCTCGTCTCTGCTTTTAGTTTAATGTTTAGTCATTCTGTAAAAACACTTCAAATGCCTTCTGGTACTTCAACATTTGCTGTATCTTCATCTTGAAGTGACTATAACCTAGAAGTATGTGGCATTTTTCAAATTAGATACATTTAGGCTTGTAACAATGATTCAAACACAGGAATTTCCCTCAAATACCGGGTGTCTCATCAACAAAGGGTGGATACTTGGCATTGGTTTTAAGTTTACAACGTGGATTTATACGCACCTATTGATTTACTGTACAGTGGGAGAGTGGGTTAATATTTCACTGTTGGGACGTGATATTTTGTGATCTGCTTCACAACTTGACGTAAACTTCCCCTTTTCAAGGATTACGGGTCGACAACTTTGTCTTTTTGACAAACAACTGTATCAAGCCACAAAAATACCTGGTCCAGCCGCGACAGAATCCTTATTTATATGAAATACAGAGTAAATGAATGTCGTAAAGTCCATCTGCCGTCGACAATTGACTCTTACCTTTAAAAAAATCTTGAACTGTGATCTCTCGATAAATCGGTGAAGAAAAGGCAAATACGTCCCCTGGTTGTTTCACTCCAACTTCAAACGGACCTTGTGGAAAATTGTCGGGGAAAACAAGAACTCAATACTGTATGAAAGTTAATTGCGTTCTTTATCACAATTGTAATGTTTTCTTGTTACTTTGTGAATGACACCGTTTGTATCACTTCCACCTAAGACAACCAATCACAGTCAGCTCACAGTATGACGACACAATCGACTTTTCGCAGCCACCGAACTGTGGAGAGAGACGACCAGCAGGAATAGGTCGTGGCCACTTCTGAAGCAAAAAAACCGTGTTTTTCTTTCGTTTGAAATGTTACATGTTGGGCTCTAACAACTCATAAGTACTGTAGTATATATTAAATGTACTTTCATAACCACCATTAATGATATTTTCTCTATAATTGCTCCAGTGGAGCACTAGTCTGCACCTGGTCAAGTATAGCAGGAGAGTGTTTTGGCTAAGACACTGAACTGTCTGTGTTGCAGAGCTGGCCCAGAGGAAGAGGACATCAGCATACTAAGCAATTAAATGGTGCTGGCAGGGTTTGTTACATAATACTGATTCTAAACCAGAGGAGTGTTTCTCATATGAGGATAATATTGATCCAATCGAATAAACCAATGAAAGATTTAATCAATTCTTGAATTATGCACATACATGCTCCAATGATATTTTGTTAACTGGATACATTAAAGGCATTGTTCATTCAAAAATTAATATTATCTCACAATGTACTCAAACTCATGCCACCCCATTTGTGTATTTTGCAAAAATATTTTTAGAAAAATATCTCAACTCTGTTGCAAGGGAATGGTGACCATAATTTTGAAGATCCAAAAAGCACATTAAGGCAGCATAAATATTTCAAAACATTCATACTCAAGTGGTTAAATCCAAGTCTTCAGAAGTGATATGATAGAACCTCTTAATTTTTTTTCACATTTTGTTTTGTTGCAGCCTTATGCTAAAATGCTTTAAATATTTTTTCTTTCACATCAATCTACACTCTATACCCCGTAATGACAAGGCAAAAACAGATTTTTTTATAACTTTGCCAATTTCTTAAAATGAAATCACTGAAATTTCACATTGACATAAGTATACAGACCCTTTGCTATGCCATTTGAAATTTAGTTCAGGTGCATCCCATTTCTCTGGATCATCTTTGAGATGTATCTACACTTTGATTGGAGCCCACCTGTGGCAAATTCAATTTATTGGACATGCTTTAGAAAGGCACAGACCTGTCTATATAAGGTCTCACTGCTGAAAATGCATATCAGAGCAAAAACCATGCCATGATGTCAAAGGAACTGCCTGCAGAGCTCAGAGACAGGACTGTGTCGATCACCATTCTGGGGAAGAAAAAAAAAAATGGCTGCATTGAAGGTTCCAAAGAGCACAGTGGCCTCCAAAATTCTTAAATGGAAGAAGATTGGAACAACCAGGACTCTTACTAGAGCTGTCCGCCTGGCCAAACTGAGCAATCGGGGGAGGAGGGCCTTGGTAAGAGTGGTGACTAAGAACCCGATGGTCACTCTCTTGTTGAGCTCCAGAGATGTGTGGAGATGGGAGAAACTTGCAGAAGAACAACCATCACTGCAACACTCCACCGATCAGGGCTTTATGGCAGAATGGCCAGACAGAAGCCACTCCTCAGTGCAAGACACATAAAAGCACCTAAATGACTCACAGACTGTGAGAGACAAGATTCTCTGGTCTGACGAAATGAAGATTGAACTGTTTGGCCTCAATTCCAAGCATCATGTCTGTAGGATACCAGGCACTGCTCATCACTTGTGCAATACCATCCCAACAGTGAAGTGTGGTGGTTGTAGCATCATGCTGTGGGGTGTTTTTCAGTGCCAAGGACTGGTCAGGGTTGATGGAAAGCTGAACGAAGCAAAGATATCCTTAATGAAAACCTGGTCCAGAGCGCTCAGGACTCCAGACTAGGCCAAAGGTTCACCTTCCAACAGAACAGTGACCCTAAACACAAAGCCAAGACATGCAAGAGTGGCTTAGGGACAACTCTATGAATGTCCTTGAGTGGCCCAGCCAGTGCCCGAACTTGAACCCAATCGAACCTGACAGATCTTGAGAGGATCTGCAGAGAAGAATGGAAGAAAATCCCCAAATCCACGTATGCAAAGTTTGTCGCATCATACCCCAAAATACTTAAGGTTGTAATCACTGCCAAAGGTGCTTGAACTAAGTACGGAGTAAAGGGTCTGAATACGTATGTCAATGTGATATTTCAGTTTTTTTTTTCAGTTTTTATAAAATTTGCAATCTTATAAAAAAAAAATCTGTTTTTTTTTTTTTGCTTTCTCGTTATTGAGTATGAAGTGCAAGTTGATTTGAAAAACAATTATTTAAAGCATTTTAGTGTAAGTCGGCAACATAACAAAATGTGAAGAAAAAAATCAAAAGGGTCTGAATACTTTATGAACGCAATTTAAGTCCTTTTTTACTATAAATGTCCACTTTTCCCAGCCCTCACAAGTGCCCTCTTCTATCCTAAGAGTTGTTCTTTTTTTTGGCCATCCGTGTTCTTCATGCATATCAGCAACTACTGGGAGTGGAGGTGAAGTCATAGTAAAAAAGACTTCAATATTGATGTTTCTCACCCACACCTATCATATAACTGCTGAAGACATGGATTAAACCACTGGAGTTTTATGAATTAATTTTATACTGCTGTTATGTGCTTTTTGGACGTTCTGAATTATGGCACCCATTCTCTTGCATTGTATGGACCTATAGAGCTGAGATATCATTCTAAAATGATCATTCTCATTTGTGTTCAGCAGAAGAAAGAAAGTCATACACATATGGGATAGCATGAGGATGAGTGAATGAGATAATTAAAATTTTTAGGTGAACTATTCCTTTTAAGCGAGATACAAATTATAGTGATCAAACAATTGTTTTATACTGTATGTATTTTCCTTCTCCATCGAAGGTTTTATTATTCCCCAATTTGTCTCTACTGCACCAAAACCCCACAGTCCCATTCAATTGTTTCACCAAACACACAGATCTAAAAGTTTTTTATTACTTTAAATTAGCAAAAAAAGCATGAAAAAAAACAATACGCTAGATTTGCACATGAGATACAGTTGTACAGATTTGAAAAACTAGAAAAGGTACTTTGTTACAACACAGTGATACAGTACAGTTGCTAATGCTTTTGTACAGATGAAAATAAGCACTTTATAAAAAATATACCTCTACTTTGTAACAAAGAACGTAGTGTTTGCCATTCAGACCACAAGGACCCTAATCCCAACTGTCACTTAAGTCATCCCACACCTTGATCAGAGAAACCTTTAAACTCAGTCATTTGCTTTACCGGTTCCTTGGGTGCGTTTACATTTGGTAAGGAGAGTTTAAGGAAGTCAGTTGAGGAAGGATCAACCAACAGATAAATACATACCTATACGTTATGTTGACAAAAGTCTTTGTTCTTCCAGATTTGTAATTGCATTATAAAATACCCTCAAACAAGAAAGGGAAAAGCTACAAAATACACTAAATGGACACAATTACTTATTGCTGTATCATTTCAAAAAAATACAAATTTGACCTTGTTTCCCTTTCCTCACTGTTTTTAGAAATACTTTGTATTGGTCCTTTGAAACACTAGTGTCTTTGCCAAACCTCAGTGCAAGGTAAACTTCATTATTTCTCCCAGCACCCACAAGATGGTGTGCAACTCCAGCTTTCTACAGCTCAGCACCACCAGTTCATCTTACAACCCCAATTCTGAAAAAGTTGGGACAGTATGAAAAATGCTTATAAAAACAAAAAGGAGTGATTTGTAAATTATATTCACCCATTGCTATGTTGAAAGCACTACAACTAAATATTATATGATGTTTTACCTTGTATTTTTCATTGTTTTTTAAATGTAATTTCAAATCAGATGATTGTAACATGCTCCAAAAAGTTGGGGCAGTCGCTTGTTTACCACTGTTAAACATCACCATTTCTTCTAACATATTTAGGCACTGAAGACAAGTGTGTTATGTTTAAAAAGTGGAATTTTCCCCCATTCATCCATTATGCAGGGCTTCAGCTGCACAATTGTACAGGGTCTTTGTTGCCATTTTGTGCTCTTTATAATGTGCCACACATTCTCAATTGGAGACAGGTCAGGACTGCAGGCAGGCCAATCTAGCACCCACATTCTCTGATTATTCGGGCAGTATGTGGTTTGAAGTTATCCTGTTGAAAATTCCGTGACGGCACTGCAAAAGACAGTGCTGGATGGCAGTATATGTTGCTCCAAAATGTATACATATCTGTCTTGTTTAATGGTGCCCTCACAGATGTGCAAGTTACCCATGCCATGGGCACTGACATGGGCCCATACAGACACTGACTTTTGGACCTGACCCTAATAACAGTTTTGATGGTCCTTTTCTTCTTTGGCCCGGAGAATATGACGGCTGTGTTTTAAAAAATTTAAATACAAATTGAAATGTGGACTCTTTGGACCAAAAAACATGGTTCCATTGTTCTACTTTCCATCTAAGATGAGACCGAGCCCAGAGAAGTCGGCAGCGCTTCTAGACAGTGCTGATGTTGGGCTTCTGCTTTGCATAGAAAAGTCTTAACTTGCATCTGTGGATGCAGTGACAAGTGGTGTTGAATAACAAAAGTTTACTAAAGTTATCCCAAGCCCATGTTCATGATATCCATTACAGATGAATGACGTTTTTTAAGACCGTGACGTCTGAGGGATCAGAGATCATGCTCATTCAGAAGTGGTTTTCGTCTTGCTCTTTACACAGTGAGATTTGACAAGATTCCTTGAATCTTTTAACTATATTGTGCACTCTAAAGGGTGAAATACCCAAAATCCTTCCAATTTGTCTTAGGGGAACATTGTTCTCAAAGTGCTGGATTATTTGCTGAAGCATCTGTTGGGCAATTGACAAGTCTTGAACGATCCTTGCTCTTGAAGAACTGTTTTTGGAGGCTCCTTATACAGTATACAGTATTATGACACAATTGCATCACCTGTTTAATATCTCCTGTTTCACATCACCTTGTTATTTTAACTCGTCAAATTGTTAATAGTCTTAAATTGCCCCTGTCTCAACTCTTCTGGAGAGTGTTGCAATCATCTGATTTTAAATTACTGTACATAAAAAAAAAAAAAATGAAATTCACAAGGTAAAACATCATATAATGTGTAGTTGTGGTGCTTTCAAAATAGCAAAGGGTGAATATAATTTACATTATATTCATTTATACATTTATACATAAATTAGGATAAGTCTACTGTATTGTAATTTGCAACATTTTATTTCTAACTATTGTAAGGCCATTGTATTTATTAAGTATGGTTGATTCATTGTATTGTTAATGTATTATGTTTTGTATGTTTATTGTATTTATTATATTTTGTATTTTATGTGAAACTTTTATTGCGGCCTTCTTGGCCAGGGCTCCTTCGCAAAAGAGACTTGTTCTCAAAGGATTTCCCTGGTAAAATAAGGGTTAAATAAAAAATTACTTTTTGTTTTTATTAGCATTTTTCATACTGTCCCAATTTTTTCGGAATTGGGGTTGTACATTGAACCTCAGTCGAATAGAAATTTGTGTAACAAGGTACATCACTTATCAAACTGTGAAAAGGGGATTAAAGGGTTAGTTCACCCAAAAAAAAATTCTCATTCACTCACCCTCATGCCATCCCAGATGTGTATGAATTTCTTTTGTTGAACACAAAGATTTTTAGAAGAATATTTCAGCTCTGTTGGTCCATACAATGCAAGTGAATGGTGACCAACATTTTGAAAACACATAAAGCACATAAAGCAGCATATAATTTATATACTTTTTGAGCTTCAACGTTTTGGTCACATTTCACTTGCATTGAATGGTCCAATAGAGCTGGAATATACTTCTAAAAATCTTTTGTGTGTGTGTGTGTGTGTGTTCAGCAGAAGAAAGACAGTCTTACACATCTGGGATGGCATGAGGGTGAGGAAATGATGAGGGAAGTTTCATTTTTGGGTGAATCTCTTTAACATTTGTGAGGTTATGTTTGAAATTAATGAGACCACACAGGGCACCAAAAAGTGTATCGTTTCAACTCTTGAGACTCAGAGGCATTTAGAAAGTCTTGACTTTGTTGGGTTCTGGACTGAGGGGATAGTTACTCTTGAGCTTCTTTGCCAGTCATTTTGTAGATCTCTGTAGGTCCGTCCACATGTGTGATAGTGGTGGTCAGCTGGATGTCCTCACCACTGTTTCCACCTTGATCACCTAGATTGAGGAGAGGAGAGAAATGTATATCAGGAATTCAACAGCACTCAAACACTAACAGGTCATTTGGGTAGGAACAGTATGAAACAGACTTGAAATTTCCAAGATGGTTGTACAGAATAAAAAACAGCATCTAGTTAAACAAAGAATCTAGTTTAAAAAACAAGAAAATTGCCCAAATTGTATAAAAATGAGAACTACATCCAGATTCACCACGAATTTGCAATCATGTCAGGAATAGAAAACTAGGTTCAGATTTATATCAAGTTCATTTTAACATTTCCTCCAGTCGGCTACATAAAACCAATGCATCCAATATGTTAAGATCAAAGAGAAATTCATATTAAATTTGAGACAAAAATAAGACAAAAAGGAAGTAAGCCCCTGGTTAACATTTCTCAATATTTGCTATCATGTTCCACGATAATTTTGATCTTTTTTACCGATCATTAAACAAATGTCTTGATTTAATAAAAATTAGTCCCCCATTGTGTGTCTACAACTACTGCTAAGTCAAACAATATTCTTCAATATTCAATTAGCTTTTCAATATTCCGGTTCTTCATTCTATACGTTAGCATAAACCAATTGAACAAAACTGTGAAAAAGATTATATATTTGTTTTAATGCACAGAACATCTATCTATTCTGAACCAAACATCTAATTAATAAAACAAAACAAATACAGCATGTTCAACTCAATAAATCTCAATAATACTTTTTAGGATACAGTACATGGGCATCACCATTGTCAGTTATTAAACAGTATAAAACTAATAAGAATACTATGTTGTCTGGAAAATGTCACTCTTTTGGAGCCAATCCAATCACACAGATAGCTAAAGGAAACACTGTTTAACATTTGGTGCCTTCATGCATCAAAACTCTTTTTCGTCCATAAAACAAAGTTGTCCAAGTACAAGAAGAACAGGAGTAAATGTTTGAAGATCCAGTTCTGGAATGCCCAATCTAATAACACAGAGTGCCATTTGGGGACAGGAAAAAAGTAAATACAGTTTCATGGATGACGTCAAGAGATAGATGGTTTTCATTATACAAGCCCTAATAAGAAAACTGGCCCACATTAGAGAGACCCACTACTGCCAAAAAGGCCCATTTCCTCAAATAAATAAAACCCCCACAAGCCTCACACTTTCCTGGCATCAAGACCTCCTGTCTGAACTGAAGTCAGCTTGTCTTTAAAACAAACGGAACACCACGACACTAAAACATGTTGCTAAGTGAATGTCTTTTCTATATGCAGTACTGCAGTACTCATTTGGGAAACTGCATCTTCATTTTATTAAGTAAAATACATGATGGCCACCCACAAAAAGAAAAAAAGACAAAGTTTACAAGATATATTTTTTGTTATAGTACTTAATTTTTTGTTGATGCAATACTTTAAAGAATTGTATTAGCATTTTGGACTCAGAGTTAGCATGCAAGTAAAAAATATCTTGAATGTTATATGTCTACAGATATTACCATTTGTGTTTCATTATTAGTTTTCATCTACAACAACCACGACGAGTGCTTATACTGTAATCATCTCTGCTAAGGAAACAGTAACAACATGTATTAAATGAACAATTAGGCAAACTGAAAGAGTATCCAAGATGTCAGTATTTTAGTGGCAGTGCATGTGAAGGTGTATACTAGAATATTTTTGCAAATGTTTTGCCTTTACATACAGTCTATCCAGGAGTCTTACCACTTGACTGCTCATCCCCATAACGTTTGTGAGACGGCGCATAGAGAAACATGAGGGCAAACACATACAGGTTCCACATGCCGTAAATGCCAGTGAAGAAAGCACTGTTCACTTGAACTGTGTACCCGCCCCAGTGCCAGTGGCCCTCATTTACCTATCAACATTAAAACACACATGCACAACATATTAGCAAACACCATCATCTGAACGCATTCATTTAATCGGTTTATTACCTCTCATAGCAAAAACAATTCTTTCAATTCCCATAAAAATTTCAAATGCTTGTCAAAGAGGAGAGAGAAAGCTAGTAATTAATACTATAATATACATCTACACTCACTGGCCACTTTATTAGGTACACCTGTACATCTACTTATTCTTGCGATTATCTAATCACCCAATCGTGTGGCAGCAATGTAAAGCATAAAATCAAGCAGATGCGTGTCAAGAGCTTCAGTTAATATTCACATCAAACATCAGAATGGGGAAAAATGTGATTTCAGTGATTTGGAGAGTGGCATGATTGTTGGTGCCAGATGGTCTGGTTTGAGTATTTCAGTAACTGTTGATCTTCTGGGATTTTCACAACACAACAGTCTCCAGAATTTACTCAGTTGTGTGTGTGAATATGGCTTGTTAATGACAGAGGTCAGAGGAGTATGGCCAGACAGGTTCAAGCTGACAGGAATGTGACAGTGCTATGCAGAAGAGGATGCAGTGGGCACAGGCACACCAAAACTGGACAGTAGACGATTGGAAAAATGTTTTCTGGTGTGACAAATCTGGTTTTCTGCTGAGGTACACAGATGGGAGGCCCACTGCAGCCTCAGCTTTGTTCTTAGCAGACAGAAGTGGAACCCGACGTGATCTTCTGCTGTTGTACCCCATCCGCCTCAAGGATTGACATATTGTGCATTCTGAAATGCTGTTCTGCTCACTACAATTGCTTGAGTTTCCGTAGCCTTTTTGTCATCTCAAACAAGTCTGACCATTCTCCATTGACCTCTCATCAACAAGGCATTTCCGTCCACAGAACTGCCACTCACTGGATGTTTTTTTGTTTTTGGCACCATTCTGAGTAAATTCTAGAGACTCTTGTGCGTGAAAATCCCAGGAGATCAGCAGTTACAGAAATACTCAAACCATCCCGTCTGGCACCAACGATCATGCCACTCGCCAAATCACTGAGATCACAATTTTTCCTCATTCTGATGTTTGATGTGAACTTTAGCTGAAGCCCCTGACCTGTATCTGCATAATTTTATGCACTGCTTCCACATGATTGGCTGATTAGATAATCGCATGAATAAGTAGATGTACAGGTGTACCTAATAAATTGGCTGGTGAGTGTATACCTATAATGAAATATTATAAGTGTAACAAAAAAGAAACAGATTTAGAGGAAACCAATCTATACCTGACTTATGATGAAGAAAATGACAGTCATGGCAGCACATGCCAGCGTGATCAACATCAGGAATTTAAAGCGGAAGATCAGGCCCTAAATGAGAGAGAATAAACATACAAGAAAAGACATTCACGAGAAATTTAAGAGACAGAAATTAAAAAAGGACAATAAAATGCAAAGAAACCATGTTAATATTGAGAAAGAAATTTGTAAAGACAATATTAAAAGACACAAGATGTGAAAACGCTAAAGCTAATCAATCATAAGCTTTTTTGATTGCTGTTTTGAGAAAACAAACCTAATTCTTTCTAACTCATTTTATGGAACCGTTTGAATCTTGAATCAAAAACGGTTTCTAGGTTGTTATTTTTGGGTACATTTTTTACACATTACCTCATAATGCAATCGACGAGCCTTCGTCATGGCAGGCAAAGACGACCTTTTCCCACTTACATTTCTGAACACTTGGAAGACCATGAAGCAAAGAAACAGGAAGTAGAGACATGCACAGATTCCTGCTACAATGATGAAGGCCATCTGCATCAACCTCTGTCAAGGTGACAACTTTTAACACAATGCAAACTACTATACTACAGCATGAATCAATGCAGAATTTCAGAAATCAACATACAGTAGGCAAGCATGGTTGAAACATCTCCATGCATATGAGCATTTGGTCAAGCAGCTTTTACAAGTACTAACCTGTGCAAGACTTTAAACAAAGTATACTAAACAAGGCACACAAGGCAGAAGGAGAAGCAAATAATACAAATACAAATTTTATATACAGCCTCATCAATGTAAAAGAGGACTGAAACTAGATAGGTAAAATTTGTTGAAACAAACTTTGTTGGCTTGACAAAGCCTTGCCTTAAAGTTTTAAAAAGGTTAAAAACAAAATGCAAAAACAAGAGAGAGAGCGATAGAGTAACTTAAAGGTGCTGCAAGTGATTTTAGCTGTTCTGGAACTTCCACCACACTAGCCATTTAATTAATTAACCACGCCCCCTTATAGGGATTTGTTTACATTTGAATTTTTTAACAGTTGGAGTTTAAATATTTTGCCATATTTGATCATTCCGTCAATGTAAGTCTATAGGGTTTTTCTGAGTTCTGAACATCCGTTGTGCCAATAATCAGTCCAATCAGTTAGAAAAGTCTACCGGAACTGAAGTCTGTGTCAAGTATGGTGGATGTAGCCTAAAAGTACTAAGAATTGTTATAATTGATCATTTTGGTCTTGGTTGAGGGATTTTGGAAAAAACCTATGAGGTGCATCCCAAACCACACACTTCTACAGTATTCTACATCATTTTGTAGCGCATGTAGTGCGAGTAGTATGTTAATACTGAAAGGGCAAAAAAGAATTGTACTATAATTAGAGACTATTTAGCAGAGACAGGGCACTTCTATTAAAATTAATGGGAGAAATTGGAATGCCCAACCATGGAGCTCTAGCACCCAACAGTCAGCGGATGTAGAAAAGAAGTCACACCTTACAGATAAAAGAGCCAATTGCCTGTCAGACATCCTGAGACGTGCATGCGCATTAGCTATACAAGCCATGAATGTGTTTTTAGCGTAATCTGAAGTAAAGAAGCACAATTTATGATACCAGCATTGTAAGATTTCAATGCTCATTTGAAATGCTGTATGTTCTTTGATCGTAATTTTGGCCAACCGTTTTGAAGATTTTGGTGTTGAAACACCAACAAAAATCAGTCTACACCAGCAGCCCACATTTTCAAAAGGATACAGCCAGCTCTGTCCCGACATCTGATGCCCAGATACTGTAGAAAGGATTCTTGAGCTGCACTCCTCTATAGCAGAAAGAAAAATGTATGTTCATTAAAAAGTACCCAGCAGCACAGCTAGGACTAGAGAGTAGGACTGATAGCAAAGATAGCAAGGAAATAAGGACTTTTACTCCATACCAACACTGTAGGTAGCTTGACATTGTCTCACCTCTCACACATATCAAAGATGAAGAGGCAAAAGGAGCCAAAAACAATGGGTCCAACCTGTTTCCAGTACACAGAGATACGGTTTCTTTCCGTCTGATCCTTCAGAAGAAAAAACAACAAAATAAAGCAAGTTAAAATTGTTCTAAAGCCATTGCTTAAATCAACATTACAACATTTCAAACCAAAATAAATGACCAATATTCATCTATTTTCACACTGTGGTAAAAAAAGTCAAAATAGAAACAATGTAGGCCCATCAAAAATGAAAGTGACTTACCATTAGATGTTCACCACAGAAGATGATCCAGAAGGAAAGCAGCATGGCATAGAAGATACCCTGACGGATATCACCAAACAAAAGCATCCAAGTCCAGTCAAACCCTACTGAGAACCATTCCACTGGAATATTGATGAAGGTCATAGAGATTCCTAAAGCAAAGATAATCCTGAAAGAAAACCAGGGACATGATGGTCTCATCCATAATATTATAATTCTTATATCATAATTGCAAAAGGCTAAGGCTTTTGAATCAGTTTAACAAAAAACATTAGTGAAGAGATATAACCAAAACATTAAAAAAAATGGTCAATCAGATTTGGTTCTATGCTGTTCTTTGTTCACTTGAGTTCAAAAGCATGCTAGGACAAGCTAAAAGGCTAATTGGAGAGATTGAGCAGGGCGTGGAATCAGACTTCAAAGCATGAATCACATTCCAGCTGCCTGAGCGCCTCTGCATGTTCAACAACAGGCCAGAAAGAGACCATATTCTGTTGGAATGCAGGGAATTCCCCATGAGTTCAACTGCAACGGTGGTACGAAGGTGTTTGTGCATGCTCCACTGACATGAAACAACTTTCTGGCTTCATTCCAACAATAAGAAAGCCAATGGGGAGCCCCTGTACATGTTCTTGGGCTACTCTCTGAGATATAAAAAAAAGTTTCCAATTTCCATCTTGGCGCTCCAGTGGAAAAGTATGCTAGTCAGCTCAGCAAAGCATTCACACCATGAAAAAATAATCATCCTGCCTGCAAATCACACAGCGTATGATTGGTTGAGAGCTTCCTGTCTTTTGGGACCGCTAGTTCCAAGCTGAAGTTTGGGATGGATGGTGGAAGTTTTGTTTCATTTGTAAAAAAAGTGTAGAACATAATAATAATAAAATAAATACAAAATAAAAATGAAATGATTATAAAAAATGTTTAGGAAATATAGATTTTTCATGAATAGATATTTTTAGGCTCCTGACTCAAATAGTGTCATGTCAAACATTGTTTACAAGGCACTGCAATTTGTGTAGTGTTGTGAAAGTAGTTGTCATTTTTTACTTTGATGCTAACTCGCTCTGCACGTTTGTGCTATGGACAGGCATAAATAAAATTGCGCAGGTGTGCCATAACTTTATCTAAGTGATTAAACCTTTTTGTCTGGTGAGCCATTAAAAAAGAAAGAAAAAAAGCTCAATAATACAGAAACCTGAGACATATCTAGGGAACACAATAACAGAGACATGGGGGTGGGGGCTCTTTTGACTTTTGCCTGTAAGCAACTGCATAGTAACCACCCAGAACACCCTAGCAACCACACAAGTTTATTTACACATAATGTTTGATATGAATTGAATCTGCCCATTTGATCCTATTATTAAAAAATATGGCAGAAGATTTTGCCCATATATATATATATCTTTAAGAATATGTCGATATTTTTACTAGAAAACATGACAAAAATACTAATTAAGACCAATTGTTTAAGCATAGCAACTCCTTAGTAACCACCCACAACATTCTTGCTACGTGGCAGCAAACTTTACACATGCAAGCACCGCCTACATTTTCTTCAGAGATGTGAAAACTAGTTTAACGTTATTTTTTACATGACACTATGTTATCCGTCATGCTAGGAACTTTGAATGTGAAACATTCCATGTGTCGTCCACCCAAGTTTAATTTAACCAACAAATAAGGAAGTGGCACTAACTTTTCCAGCAGGACTGGTGGTCTGGACATTTGGGTGATTCTTTTCCAGTACCAGATCATGATGATAAGGATGCTGGGAGTGAGGAAAGTCTTCATGGCAAACCAAACCTTTGTGAAGCCACCATTTTGATGAATGCTCTGGAAAGTCACAAATGGAGAGGAACATTACAATGACAAACATTTTAATAACACCTAATGGATAGCTCTGATTATTTGCGGAGTGTTAAATAAGAGGAGTAACCTAAACAACAGCAAAGACTAAGAAGTGAAGCAGTCCAGATGACTTCAGCCCAATGACATTTGTATAACAATTGCCCTGTCTACAATGTGTGCCAAATTTAACAAGCCAGGACTGGGTCAGAGAAACCAATTACGAGAGGCTTTTAACAAAACTGCATTCCTTACAGTTTGAAGACTCACCACAAGTCTAATGTCTTTGATTTCTCCAATCTTGATGTTGACTTTTTTGCGTTCGTTGACAGGTAGTCTGATGTTTAGAAGATAGTACTTATGGGCCACACTGCCAACCTCCATAAAGGGCAACAGGTCACAATCATAGTAGCGCCCCTCATTTTCAAATGTCTGCGAACCAAAAAGTTCTTAAAGTTAAAAGTAAATTAAATAAGTATTTAGCCATGTCATTTATTTTTCACCGTTTCAGCCAAATATTGGGTTGACATTTTTTTAAAAGTTTAAATGTAAAAATTATTAAAAACACATTAATTAACCACTAATCTTAGTACTGTCATGTGACACAGAGAATAATTCCAGTGGTGGTAATGGGTGAGTATGGAGCTGGCATAGGTCTGAAATGTGTGACACTGTGTTTACCTTTGTTGTGGTGAAATTGCAGCTCAGTTTGCGATGTTCTATGGAATGGGCCATCTCAGTCCACTCACTCAGAGTGTCATTTCTGTAGGCCAGGCCAACATCCAAGGTGATCAAAGCTCCATCCTCTACACATAGACACATACATATGCTCTACAATAACCAGTACCAGGTGCTGATTTATAGTTTAATCACAACCAAATAATCAATATAAATAGATAAATAGATATAAATAGATTCTATTTAGAACACTGAAATAAAGGAAACCCTGATTCTATCTTAGAACCTTCCCATTGGGTAATAGAAATTAACACCAACTGACTGAAGAACAGCAGTGGACTTCAGAATTCCAAACACAGACATGTACAATGACTGATCCATGACAGCCCATACCATTCTCATGAATAACTCTTTTGTCATCGCAGTGTGGCTAAAAGTAAAATGGTCTGCACTTATATAGTGGGGTTTTTTTTAACCTTAGAGCCAAAGCGCTTTACACTGTAACTCATTCACCCATTCACACACACACTCATACACCAATGGCGGCAGAGCTGCCATGCAAGGCGCTAGCCTGCCATCGGCAGTAACTTGAGGTTCAGTGACTTGCCCAAGGACACTTCGGCATGTGGAGTCGTGTGGGCTGGGAATCGAACCGCCAACCCTGATTAGCAGCCGACCCACTCTACCACCTGAGCCACAGCCGCCCCAAAATTGTCCAAAGGCATTCACACAATCAGGTTACATGATAAAAATGCATACTCGCACAAAAACATTTTCAAGAAGGATTTTCAAAATGTTAAAGACCCCATGAAATGACAAGTGCTGTTTTATTTCCTGTGTTGACGTATTTCCTATTGATACATGATGTTTTGGCAGGACGTATTGCCCTGTCTCTTTTTAATAATACTAAAAAATAAAATAAATAAAAGGAGAGCAACAGTCTGGTTTTGGAAGTAAAAATCCCATTCAATTTCTCCATGGAAGAAATGATTTTTACAATAACTTATCATTACCATGACCTACCATGAGCTCAGAGGTTGTTAATCAATGGTATATGCTTCTATTGAGCCATCAATCCACATTGATTCAACTTCAAGTGTGTTTAGTAGTGCCATTCCTGGATAAGAACTACACTACCCATGATTCTGAAGTCAAAGATTTATGAATCGTGGCAAACAAATCACGCCAAAAGAGCTCTCCAGCAACCGCACACTGCCATGACGTATTGAGGATGACGTTATCAAGTCGATCTCCCTACATGCAAAATCTACTTAACTTAAAAAAAAAACTACTACTGAATATTTTGAAATTAATTATTGTGACAGGCCTAGTCACAGCCATGAGCCATGTAATGCTACTTGCCAGTCAGTTGCAGGTAGTATCAGTACTAGGAAGTCCGGGAAGGGCTCATTTTTTAAGTTACGTTACAAGCCGTTCACACATTGGCAAAATTGGCATAAAATATTACATGAAAATTGTTACATACTGCACCTTTAAATGCATAAATCTGCTAAAAGTAAAAAATAAAAATAAAAAGTCAACTTTTAGGAGTATACCAAACATATAGATGACCTCAAAGCCAACAGACATAAACTAAAAGCCATAAAACTAAAATTACAATTTTATTGGCTTTAAACGGCCATGTTTCAATTCATTTTAGCTTTGAGAGAGCAGGAGGTAGCTGGGAAAGGGGCCCGTGGTTTAGATCGTTTTGCACCTCCTTGTGTGTTCCACTTCACATCTCTAAAGAGATCTTTGTTGTGTTATGAAACAAGCTTGAGAGCACTAAAGAGAATTCCTGGACATTGAAGGCTGAACTTTATGGGGGGGAGGGGCCAAAGGATAAGAGGGAGAAAGAGCGGCAGACATTATTAGCACTGTCCTCTCTCCTCCAGTGTGTCTGCCATGGCCCCCACCTACTACTGGCTGTGCCAAAGAGCTCTGAATGTCAGCTTAGCACACACAAACATTCCGCCCGGGCGCAGCGCACATCACCCTGGCGACTAAGCCATTTCAACAGCTGTGTTATTGCTGGAGACGGGCCAAACTGTGCTGCTCGGGCCAGAGAGACATTGAAAGCCAGAACCAATGGCACTCCATTGAATTTAGAGCAGAGGCACTGGTGAGCTTGGTAATAGTCATGTGATCCATCAGAATAGCATGAACTTTCACCATGTTACAGACTTATCCAGGGATTCTGTATGAACATGCTCCTTTTGTCTAAAACGCTGTGGTAGAAATCACCGTTCACATGTCTTAATTTGGTTATTCCAATTGAGTCGCAACTTCCGCAGATCATTTGCTTCAAAGGAATTTTCCGGGTTCAATGCAAATAAGCTGAATCAATTTTGCATTTGCGGCTTAATGTTGATTACCTTAAAAATGTATTTAGACTCCCCCCTCTTCTTTACAAAAGCACAAATCTGGGTTACAGTAAAGAAATTACAATGGAAGTGAAAGTGGCACATTTTTCGAGGGTTTAAAGGCAGAAAAGTAAAGCTTATTTTTAATTAACTCTAAAACGTAATTTTTTTTTGAGCTGTAAAGTTGTTTAAATTGTCAATTTAAAGGTTTTACATTATCATGGCAATGAAGTTGAAAATTGGCAATAACTTTACACACAAAAGGTTAGTAAGTGATTTTATCACACTAAAATGATGTTGACATGCATACTTGTCATGTTGACAAGGATTACATCTTGTGGCTAAACTTTTGAAAAAGTTAGTATTTTAAATGTACAAAAATTGGCCCCAATTCAGTTCCATTGTAAATGTCTCACTTTAACCCAGATTTGTGCTCTTTCTTTTTAAAGAAAAGGAGGGACAAGTCCAAATTAATTTTTGAGCTCATCAATGTTATGCCACAAATGCTGTCCATTAACTTGTATTGATCCCGAAATTTTCCTTAAGCTGAAAATTCCGTCAACATCTGCTCACTCATGTCACTCAAAACTAGGTCTATCAACAGGGCTGATAAACTAAAGTCCAATTTTTTCACTTAAATATTACCAAAAAAATTCTAAGTCAAATTAAATCCCAATTTTAAAGTCGCCAGATTTTTCACCAGATGTTCTGTTAAGTCCACAACAAATACAGCACCATCACGCAGTTTTCCATTTGTTTTTGTGTGTAAACATGCACTAGACATAAGTATTTAACCGTTGCGGCGTGTGTCTTATTCAGAATCTCGTGCAGGAGCGCAGTGATTTTTAGATGCTGTGTCAAATTAAAAGGAGGTTCAACCTTTAAAAATGCGTCTCAAGACCTCTGCATTCTGTTCAACTGTATTTGTAGATGCCCCGAATGCAAGCGACACGTCGCATCACTCCAAAAGCAATAAGGTAAATGGTCTGCACTTATAAAGCGCCTTTTTTAACCTTAGCAGATACCAAAGGGCTTTACACTGTGTCCCATTCACACACCAATGATGGCAGAGCTTCCATGCAAGGTGCGCCTGCTATTGGGAGTAACTTGGGGTTCAGTATCTTGCCCAAGGACACTTCGGCATGTGGAGTCATGTGGGTCAGGAATCGAACCGCCAACTCTGTGATTAGTGGCCGACCCGCTCTACCACCTGCACCACAGCCGCCCCAATAGAACCCCATTATAATCAATGATGCTGTCTACACTGGAAGCAGCCGTTGTGCAACGACAATAAACAGGTGTCGCGTTCAATTTTACACTGCACGCAGTAGCTCTTCTTCACAAATTAAATGGTTTAGAACGTTCTTGTCGATGCATACAGTGTAGACAGTCTCATGCCACGGAGTCGCATCAACAGTTGCCGCTGGAGTAGACAGGGTGGACATAATCGTCAGTGCTGGCTACACATGCAAAATTAGAACACAAAGTTTTAGCATTGTGTGCATTTGCATTTTTTTCCTTAAATTCCACAAATATTCCAATTTCATATTTTTATTTGACAGCCTTACACAAAACCTGGATTTTAATTCATAAATATTTACAGTAGACCTATATACACCGATCAGCCACAACATTAAAACCTCCTGCCTAATATTGTGTAGCTTCCAATCGTGCCGCCTCAAAGAAAATTCAAATAAATAAAATAATTAATAAAAAATAAAAAACGTAGCAGCATCAGAATATTTTGTTTATTTTTTTTTTTACTTTTAAGACTGACGAAGATCATTTTATTCAAAACAAGACTCTGGATTTCTATCATCTGCATTAGAATCAAGTCACAATGCAAAACTACAATGAGGCAGACACATTTTTTTCATATTATATGATATCCTTGGTATCGTATCAAAACAACTGCTGTCATAAACATCTTGTCAGTTATAATAAAAAGCACAAGTCAAATTAAATATCTTTTAAGCAATGTCAAAAAACAATGACAACTCCATAAAAGACAAGCTATATAAGCTCTATAAAAGCTTTATAACAAACTATGTTTATGAAATGTATTTACCCTCAATCCTCACGTATTTACCTATGTAACAGCTATAATTTAGTAGGAGTAGGAGTAAAAGTGCCTCCACGTTGGATATCCATTTTTAAAATGACTTGCTTTCCAAATGCTACAGAAATTGACTATGGGTAAGAACTGAGCTTGTGATGGGTAAATATTGAGTGCCAGATGAATCTCTTCCATGACCTTATTATAAGAGACTGTTGACACTCTGTGAGGTTTTACTCAGACAGCAAGATGAGAGAGAAACAGCTGGCAGAAGATCACAGACTTGTGGTAAATATCTTCCATTTGGCTGAGGACTATACATGTCCAATGATCCACATTCAGCTACAAAACTTTCAATAGTTCAAAAATAGTTTCAAGTACTGAATACACCATTAATAATTTAAATGTCTCTGGTAAATCAGTTTATAATGTATTTAATGTGACAAGACTCACTCAAACACATGTTGTTTTAACTGGAAAGCGTGTTCCTCTTTCTTTTTGTTTCTGCACAAGCACGTGTTTTAGGGTGGGAAAGATTACAGCAGGACCCTGGTGCCTTTCACACAAGCAGTTAATGTGTTAAGGAATCAAAAAGACTCCTCCTACGTTTCTCAAGACGTGAATAGCCAGCTTAGGTGCTCCTGCTGCTAGGAGGAGCCGACGTTCCGATCACTTTCCCAGACTGCTCTATAGCACAACAGTGGCTCTTCATTAGTGGCCAGTGTTATCCGCCTAATCCTTACTTTGAAAGAGAAGACTTGGACTAGTGCCAGAGCCCCACCCTCCCACAGCCAGATGATTTCAAATGGCAACAGTGATATGCAGGTCCACACGGCTGGAACCCTTCAGGTTTAAACGAAGACAGTAATTCAGCTTGACAAAGCAAAATAAAATAAAGGGTAAACCTGATTTAAGAGAAGAACGATAATAGAAAGTGACACAATCCACTAAGCTTAAAACATGCAAAAGCTGTAGAGCATTGCTATTGCTCACCTACTTTTTCAGCCATCTTCGTTCCTGCAGTATTTTCCCATAAAATGGATAGGAATTTTATAAAGTTCTTAATAAAAGAGTTAAGCCATGAACCAGCTCCAAGATTATTTTTATCATTATTTTAAAACAGTATTTTCAAAATTTTTAAAAATGCATCATTTGTATGTATAACTCTTGATTTAAAGCTGTTTATTAAAAGTATAAAAACAATATATTTGAAGTTTGTTGTAAAATACTCAAATAAACAATTAGTTTGAGATTCTAGGGAGACTGACTAGTTTGGGTCATTCACAGTGCATCATGGAAGCATGACCACACGGAAAGTTGGCATGTTTTTTCCGAGAGTTCTGGTATCCTAGCATCAGCCATATTATGCTGACTCACCGACAAGCACCATCTTCTATTAGACATTATATGTCGGCTCCAGTGTGCTTGCCTCCCCTTGTGGCGTGACTAGTATAGGACACCCAGAAATGAAGCTCACATGTGCCCATATGTTCAACAACTCTTACCGTTTTGGCCAGTGGAGGCAGTGTTTAAAATTTCAGTAAGCACAGACCAATTTTAGCTAAAGAAAATTCAACCTGCTGTTTCCGATTCACTGTAATTGCGTCGGCTCCAGTGTGCTTACCTCCCCTTGTGGCATGACTAGTATAGGACACCCAGGTTCAGAACCCGTGTTGAAACCATGAAGTAGAAGCGTTCACATAATCATTAATGAGCATAATTTTGGGGTTGAATTTTCCCCTCTAACATTACATTTTACTCCTCTGATGGTTAGGTTTAGGATATGCCATTAAAAAAATGCATTTCTCTTCACTGTAATACATCCTGTACAGCTGATAACAACTCGCTTCACAACTCGCTTTTAGCGCCCCTCCATGGATATTACACCCGAAAAATGGAGCTCACATGTGCCCATATGCCCAAAAACATTTACCGCCTTGGCCACTGGAGGCAGTGTTTCGAATTTCGGTAAGCATGCAGAGTGATGTTTAAATACAGAGTGGTGGACTCAACTGAAGCATATACTTTAGAATTGATTAGCAACATCTGAGCTCACAGAAGGTCTGTTTTTAAAGGTTTACTAGTTATTGTTAAAAATCAATTCCCAAAATGGAAAAAGTTAATGCATATTCAACTTCTGTAACCAGACTTTTGCTCTTTATTACACCTTCCATCTTTAAATGCAGATTGAAACAAACTGAAATGGCAATGAAACCAGATGGCAATATTGCATTCCTTGTTATTATCCTCCAATTGTCTGCATCAAAGCCTTGAGCAGCTCTCCCCTACTTGCATGGTGACTAAGTCCTTATTGAGATCCCTTGGGCTCCAGCCACAACAGAGTCAAAACAGACCATCCATCATTGTTAGTCCTCTCACAGCATGTGAGAAATCCAATCTACTTTTGAGTGAAAAGAATGGGAAATTCCTCTGAGTGGTCATGCGTTCCCCCCTACACTCTCAGGACAACAGCAACTCTATCTCCTGTGCTTATAGTGATCCCATATTTGTTTTTTTTATTATGACATCTGCTAAATGGACTGGAGAAAAAGATGGAGGTTTGAGAATTAAAACAATAACTCAATTCCATTACTCACCAATCTGGTTTTGCATTTTGAAGGCAATGTCAAGCTGGAGGATAACCAACATGAACTGAAACCAGGGACTCATCTCTCGGTTAGGTAAAGGAATGTGGACTGCAAATACAATGTTATTGGCCTCAATTCTTTTGGCCATGGCCTCATCAAAGTCCCGGATCTTGCTGCACTGGTTGGGGCCCCAAGGCATGAACCACTTGGAGCCCTGATGGTGGGTCTTCATGGTGTCCACACACTTGGTGGCCAGGTAGTGGACTGCTGTGGTGGGGCTTGGAGCTGCACAGACAGATTTGATATTCAGTCTAAGAACAATGAGAATAATCAGTCTAAGAACTAAGAACTTGAGGTATTAGTTTACATGTTTAACATGTTACTGGACAAGCAGGATATAAAAAGCAAACTACATCACTTCATTTTCACAGAAATAGGAGGAAACCCTATTTTGTGTCCAAGAAAAACTTTACACAGAGCCAAAATGAAAGTTTAAAAAAAAACTTATGAAGTGCCAAGCAGGAAATGTGTTCAAAACACATTGGGTTTTGGTCATGAAACACAAAGAGAACAATTTTCGGTGTAAATTATTTGTAAAACCATTCTTACATAAATTGTCACATTCAGTACAATTACGTTCAAGAAAGGTTTTACCAGCAATTTACAAAAAATTCAATGTTTCATGAATATCGGTTTGTGTACATATTGAAGAACAAAGGCCTTCAAAATGAATAAGTTTCATAAATTGACTCTCTATTACACCCTTACTATGAGGAGGTCATTAGCATGAGAAAGTAAGGACATCCTTCATTTGCTATTCAGGTGGCTGAAATTGGTAGTTTGTTAAGTAGGAGTGAATAGAACCCTCCTTGGGTCAGTGAGGACATCTAAAGTTTGTAAATGACCAGGAAGTGAGAGATAATGTGAATTAGCCTATGGCTTGAGGACACTAGCCAGGCTAGAGATAGTCAAGCCAATGCATCAAAGAGGCAAACATTAAGTGACAGCACCATGAAACAATTACACGTTTTCACAGTATTTTAAAAGCTAACTGGTGGGTCTATTAATCGAGCTTGAAATCATGATCGTGCCTAAAGACTGCAATGCCAAAATGTAGTAAAAAAAAAAGTCATATTATGGTCTGTTCTCAAACAAATACGATTGGATCACTCCAGAAGACATGGATTAAACCATTGGAGTTGCTTTTATGCTACCTTTAAATGTTTTTCAGAGCTTCAAATCTTTGATCACAATTCACTTGCATTCTGGTCGTACAGAGCTGAAATATTCTTCTAAAAATCTTAATTTGTGCTCTGGAGAAGAAAGCTGTTCACATCTTGGATGGCATAACGGTGAGTAAATCAAACTTTAATTGCTTGTTCGTTTGAGGTACAACCCTCTTCCTGTGAATCCCACAGAAATATGAAGTAAACCAAATTAGCAATACCAAACCTCTCAGTTCATTTATTCTTTGACCCACAATCCAAGGGAACAAACAATCTTCAAATCTCCACCACAAAATATCCAACCCCACCTCTTTCGGCCCAGTGACCTCATGCCAGGTTTAAGATGTCCAATAACAGGGGGAGCAGCAAGCCTTTCTACTCAATTACGCAGGCTGCCACCGACCACCGAACAAACACAAAGGAATCCCACCTCATTAAATCAATCTCAGGCAAGAATGGCCGAAACAAGCTAATTTATTACCAGTCATCCCATATTCTGGAGGAGATCAAGAAATGATTCCCTTCCTGCAAAATCACAAGAACCCAACAAGCATCAAGTTGCTTTGCTTACACATATACAGTATATACTACTTAACACTGATAGAATAGTATTTTTTCAAATTAAACAAGCTGAATACTCAACCCATCAGAGAGTGGTAAATATCAGATGGCTATTGTCAAAGTGGGCAATAAGCAACACTAATCAGGGTATGCATTTCAGAATGGGGGGATATGGAGAAAGAGGGGGGAGGAGAGAAGTGTGAGCTGGAGGAGCCTGTGGGCACAAGAGAAAAGTTGAGAGGGAAGGCTGGTTCACATGAGAGGGGGTGGGCATGTTGTCTGCTCAGATGTAAGATCAAAGAAGAAAAGTTGTAGAGATGCACCTCATTTAACCCTTTGTTGGCTGATGTGAAGAGCCTGTTTTCACAGTAGAATATTGGACTGGAACAACATTATCAAGATAACTGGCTAGTGCTTTTACTAAAATGAGCAAACAAAGTTGATAATAATCTACATAAGTTGCACAGCCATTTAAAAGTTCATTAAATGTAGGTTAGTACATAAATACGTGAAATACATGGTAGGTTGTTTCACAATATTAGAATGGACAAAGATTTTCTTGAGTTGTGCACGCGATTCACAAACAATCACGGCGCTAGTATGTACCTGCTGCTGTTTAAACGACAGCCTACCGGCCGACAAATAACCTCTTTCGTGGTCAAATACAGGCTCAAGTGTGTTTTAGAAAGCTTTGACTCTTTCTCTGTCTCATTGCGACATGGCAAGATCAGGGACTAGGGGACAAACCAAAGGCACGAAAAAAAATCTATGTTGCGCCCATTTGATCGGCTACAAAACTTAGAAATACAGTCGACGCAGTGAAAGTAAGCGCCCATCTTTGATACTATTGTAACAAAGCAATTCCGCAACTTTTCACTCCATTCCAGAACGATCTCTCCTTATGTGTTAAGTAAAACCCTCTCTCTTTTTTTCCATTTTTTTTTTTTTTTGCTGGAACCTTAGTATTACACACCAGAACCAATGGCAACATATTCCGCGACCAAAGCATTAAGTGCTAAACAAATTTAGGCGGATTTGTAAAACTACTCACCAATCAGTCCACCGACCATAAAGGAAAACGCCTGGAATAAAAGCAGAATTACTCCCACGATCACCAACTTTTTGGTGCTCATATTCTCAATAATTGCTCCAGCCATTATGAAAGCGTCTCTTCTGCCACTGCGATATGACTAAAAATGGAAAATATCGAAAGTCACGGCATCCAGGTGGACAATGCGCTGTCCGAGATTGAGAGCGCGACACAGGCTGTGTCTCAAACCCTACAGAACTGTCTGTGTGGCGCTCTTCATAGGGAACCACAGGGGGAAAGGGAAGGATCTCATGACCCACCCTCCATCCTTCACTCAGCTCGAGAAGCGTGCACGTGACGTCACCGAGGGCTAATATTGCAGGTTTGCAGTCCGACAATGGCCATATCTACTAAAAATAAAGGGATAGTTCATCCAAAAATAAAAATGATCTCATCATTTACTCCCCTTTCTTGCCATCCCAGATGTGTAAGACTTTCAAATATTTGTAGAAAAATTTCTGAGCTCTGTAGGTCCTCACATTTGTGATCCTTTTGTTCTATAAATTCTCCTGCCTGCCCTGTAGGTGGCAATATGCACTAAGAATGTGAGTCACCAAAAACAAAAGAAGAAAAATTTGGATGTGGGAGTGGCCATTTATAGTGAAAAAGGACATAAATATTGGTATGTGTCTCACCCGTGAATCTCATATCGCTTCAAAGGATATAGATTACACAACTGGATTTGTATAGATTAAATTTATGCTGCCTTTATGTGCTTTTTGGAACTTCTGGTCACTATTCACTTACAGTGTATGGACCTACAGAGCTGAAATATTCTTCTAAAAATCTTAATCTGTGTTCTGCTGAAAAAAGAAAGTCATACACACCTGGGATGGCACGAGGGTGAGTAAATCATAAGAGAATTTATATTTTTGGTGAACTATCCCTTTAAAGCTATTCATCGGTCATATGCAAATCAGCAATGGTGGATTTGCTGTTATCAAAATGTTGCACTTTCCAGAGCTATTTATAACATTTGAATCGAAAATATGGCCTATAGTTTCTCTTTTATATTTTCCACATTCACTGATGTTTTGTGGGGTGGTCAGCTGACAAAGTAGAACCTGTCATTAAACCAGTGGCTTAGGTTTTGGGTGAGCATTGGGGGAACATGTCCTCCTGTCACCCCACCACTGAAATTTGATCTCCTTTGAATGTATGCCTGTAGTAAACAGCCTATTATAGGCTTTTCAGCTAAATTAAAAATGTTTAACAATTATGAAGAATAAAAAAAATATAATGAAAAGGACACAAATGGAAAAGGTAATATACAAAAATATCCAACAAATGGTATAGCTTAAAGGGAACCTATTATGCAAAATTCACTTTTACATGGTGTTTGAACAAATGTGTGTTGGCAGTGTGTGTACACAACCACCCTATAATGATAAAAATCCACCAAGTCCTTTTTTTTTAAATCCACATTAATCATAAGCACTGTCTCAGAACAAGCCATTTGCAGATTCTGTACAAAGTGATGTCACTTTGTACAGGCCCTGCCCATGACTGTTGACGGACACTGCCGGCGGACATGTTTGTTTGTGTGTGTTGTTTTGTTATAGCACTTTTTGTGTGTGTGTTGCTCATCCATCCTTACAAAACTGCTGAAAAAACTCTACAACATATAAAGAAATGATCAAATAATCATTCGGAAACTTCCTGGTTCAGTCTCAAAGTTGTTACTTCTGACGGGATCTCTCCCTCATCACTGTCTGACTACAGTTCAAACATATAGGGCTGAACACCACTATTTTTCGCTGTCAGTCATATTTGCCTATGATGTCTAGTTATCTGAAGCAGAGATGTCAAACCACCAGCTCATTTGCATTTAAAGACACACACACAGACAAACCGCTCGTTTTTATTCCCACCCAAAAATGGTCATTTTCAGCATGGTATAATAAATTATCTGTAGGGTATTGTGAGCTGAAACTTCACAGACACATTCTGGGGACACCAAAGATTTAAATTACATCTTGTGAAAAGGGGCATTATAGATGCCCTTTAAGAACTGTATAAATGTGACATTTAAAATGCATCTGACAACCTGCCCTGTTAATAATGTGACTACAGCATGCCCCAACCTGACTTTCATAAAAAATACAGTTGTCCTTTGAACACATTTAAAACTTTTAGTAAAACAATTTGCCCTCACAATTATAGTTGACACATGCCTTAATGTATGGCAGTGCGGTTTGATTATGTTCACTTGTTTACCCAAGAGCTATAACAGAAAATGAATGGTAAGGTAGAAAGCACAAACATTATTCTACTTTAACAGGGTTTAAACTACCTTAAGTGTTTGAATTTGAACCAACATACAAAACCTCTGCTAGAGAAAGCACACGTGTGCAATTGGACTTTTAACTGTAAATCTCAAAGTTACTGAAATATTGCCCTTGTGACAACTAGCCACTGTTTTGGGGTAACTATACAGACATGACCTATAGACTATTTAATGGCTTTTCAGAAGAAAAAGAAAATTATTTACGTTTATGCATTTGGCAGACGCTTTTATCCAAAGTCACTTACAGTGCACTTATTACATGGACAATCCCCCCGGAGCAACCTGGAGTTAAGTGCCTTGCTCAAGGACACAATGGTGGTGGCTGTGGGGATAGAACCAGCAACCTTCTGATTACCAGTTATGTGCTTTAGCCCACTACGCCACCACCACTTGGCAAATCATGTAATAGTACAAATGTGCAAGAGAACCTACAAAAATATATCAATCGATTGTTTGGACAAAAAATTTAATTGTATAAAATTACAATTAAAAATAAATATTGCAATTGTCCCGGACCTGTTTAGTGTTCGGTTTACAACTAGCAACTAGAACATTTGACTTTTTCTCTTCTTCAGAAAAAAACACTGATGAAACATGTACAACCATGGAAGGCTCTTGAATGTGTGGCTAAATTTATGCTATTCTCAATACATTTTTCAGATTGTGCTGCAGGCACCTGAGGACTGTGAATTTGAGAGACTCCTCAGCTGCAATCCAAAAGGCTTCATTAAAGCCTTGTGACCCAAGGCAATATTTTTCACAATCACAATATTATACGGGTGTAAGTTAATGGAGTTATTTATGATTGTTGTCTAAGAAATTTTAGATTCATCAGCTTCACCAGATGACAGCATTTGATAATGACAAACATATACCATTTGATACAAGATACAGTTTCAGATAGAAAACAGGCATTAGACAAATATCCAAAAATCAATCTCAGCTCAGTTCAACATCTTATGTTGATCACAACATAAGGGATTAGGGTTAATCACAATGTCCCACACTCGATGAGGATCCCTAAATTGACCCATCTGATTCTATTAGATAAGGCCTGTGTGGCCATGATTCATATGTGCTCTATTGTCAACTTTATTGTCATTGTGCAGAGTACAGTCACAGAGCTAGTGAAATGCAGTTGTTTTCACATATCCCAACTAAGCTGGGGTCAGAGCGCAGGGTCAGCCATGAAATGGCGCCCCTGGAGCAGATAGGGTCAAGAGCCTTGCTCAAGGGCCCAACAGTGGTATCTTGGCGGTGCTGGGGCTTAAACCCCCAACCTTTCTCAGTAACCCAGAGCCTTAACCGCTGAGCCACCATTGCAATATTACTAAAATGGAAAATAACGATCGTCACAGCATCCAGGAACAAAAGGCTTATATTAAGCATTTTAGACAGTAGCTGAGGAGTCTCTATACAGCATAAAGTCTTTACTAAAATTACTATAAAGTAGAGCCGCAATACACAGTATGCGTGTAAACATGATTTTAGTGTAATAAATTTGCTTAATAACCTTTTCTGTGTTACCCAGCTTGTTACCATGACAATGTAAAAAAACAACCCTAAAACGACAATTTAAACAACTTTACAGCTCAAATAATGCATGAGTTTTAACAGGAAAATGTAAGTGCTTTGATCAAATTGTGCTTCACATTTCTGTTTAAACCCTCCAAACATTGCCCCCATTCACTTCCATTGTAAATGCCACACTGTAATCCAGATTTGTACTTCTTTTTTTTTTTTTGGTGGTAATTAATATTATGCACAAATGCTGTCGATTGAGCTTAATTTACTTACTGAGCCCAGAACATTCCTTTAACATCTCTTACGGTGCATCCCAAATCGCATACTTGTAAATTGTTCTATGCCATTTTGCAGTGTGAGTAGTGTGTTCATACTGAAAATACAAAGAAAAAGGTGATTTCTGTGTGTATGATTTACTTCTTAAAAAACAAAACAAAAAACAGAGTGAATGTTGAACACTTCTTGCACTCAGCTGTCACGACTTAGACTACATAGCGGAAGGGGCGGAGTTACCTGGCCACAATGCTGGCCTGACAAAATTGTAATTACTGGTTAATGTGGCAATATTCTGGGTTCAATACCATGAAAGACATCTTGCTGTTGGAGAGGGCGGTTCTTGGTCAGAATAACACACAATGTGGACCAGACGTAATGCCGATAGTTTACACAATGTCCAGTCATTGTGAGCCAAATGTTTATAAATGTTGAGAAGACTAAAAGCATAATTGAAGAAAATTATAGCATTTTGTGTTAAATCAATCATTCACATTATTATTTTTATAAATGTAGAAATTATAAGCTATCACCTTTGACATATTACTTTATAACAATGGATACAGGAACAAATGTCCATAAAGAGGTGTGAAAAATGTAGACCAAGAAGTATTTTTTTAGGTGTTTTGTTCTTAATAAAACTTTAAGAGAGTATTGTATAAAACCATAAAAGAGTCCCCAAAATGATCACACGGGGTTAAAAACGAGATCAGACTCTGATTCATCTTCTCAAAATCCTGATTTATTAAAGCTCAACATAAAACAAACTTACATTTGAAAATATGTAAATTCCTTGTATAAAAAGTCATTTGACCACTAAAAGAGGTTTCCTTACAGACATAAAGAAGTCACCAACCAAAAATAAATAGTCAATAGACTGTCAACTAAATAACAAGGGTTAAATACGGCAACTCTTTATAAAATTATAGCCTTTTCTGTAATTTTAGCCTTCTGTTATTTTAAAAGTGCTTAAAATGTTGGGATTTTCCTTCCATTATAGCAGCTGGTTTTGGACTGAACACAGCTTGTTGTTTAAACTTCAATAAAAATCAATTTCATTGGACAAGGTACAATATAAATCTGGACCTGAGACTGTGATATCTGTCAATGTTTTAAATTAGATGGGTACTTCAATAAATTGTTTATATTGTAGAAACATCTGGAAAGTTGCAATTCATGCTGCAGGAATGTGAGACGCTTACAAACAAAAAGAGGAGGGAGCAGATCTGCATTTAAAAGCGAGCTCGGATACACTCCAGAGCGTCAGTGTCCCACATATGTGGGTCCCAAGCCTGGAACCAGCCTGTGAAGGTTGGGGGCTCAGCCCCCTGCTTTATGGTTGTGATAGGCAACCCATGACGTCCAGAAGGATCAGAGTCCACATAGTCCTTAGCTGCACAGAGAGAACATTTTGAGTTAAGGCTGAAACTTGTTAGTGGATAATTTTACTGGTCCTGCTCAGGGAGAGAGTATACCGAAACATAACGCTATAACTCTACGCAAGTATGTGAACGCAGATGCATTGCATTCTTAACGTTACCACAAGGGGCGCTATAGCTGACATTATTGTGAACTTACTGCTGTCAAGGTGGAGCAACAGTTTGAAGAGAATATTGTCGAGAAAATAAGCTTAAATCAAAGTATTTATAACAACTTAAAGGGATAGTTCACCCCAAAATGAAAATCCTCTCATGATTTACTCACTCTTGTGGCATCCCAGATGTGTATGACTTTCTTTATTTTGCAGAATACAAACGTAGATTTTTTTGAAAAATATTTCAGCTCTGTAGGTCCATACAATGCAAGTGAATGGGTGCCAACATTTTTAAGCTCCAAAAAGCACATAAAGGCAGCATAAAGTAATCCATATGGACTCCAGTCGTTAAATCCATTTGTTCAGAAGTGGTATGATAGGTTTGGGTGAGAAACAGATCAATATTTAAGTAATTTTTGGTCATAAAATCCCCACCCAGCCCAGTTGGGGTGAAATGCATGAAGAATGTGAATCTCCAAAAACAGAAGGAGAAAGTGAAGGGAAAAGGTCTTAAATATTGATCTGTTTCTCACCCACTCCTAACATATCGCTTCAGAAGTCATGGATTTAACCACTGGAGTCATCTGGAGCACTTTAATGGTGCCCTTATGTGGATTTTGTATCTTCAAAATGTTGGTACCCATTCACTTACATTGAATGGACACACAGAGCTGAAATATTCTTCTAAAAATCTTTGTTTGTGTTCCATGGTATGAGGGTGAGTAAATGAGAGAATTTTCCTTTTTGAGTGAACTAACCCTTTACATTATAACACATCCAGTCACTCGATCTCCCCCTTAAGTACTGAGGTTTGATACCGCCATGGTAACACAAGAATGCACGTTAGTATGTTTATCCGTACCACGCATTGGCTCACACTCATATATGCAATCGTGTACTTGCCTAAAGTATGTTTCTGGCCAACAACTCTGTATAATCTCAAAATATGTAAATTTTTTCAGGGTCATTCTTAACCATGGGTAAACATAATACTGGGTTATTTTGCTCCATGTTTCACAATGTTCATACTTTTACCCTGGGTTAGTAGTTAACCTTTTTTCAAACTGTGCATATCTAAACTCTGGGATAAAAAACATATTTGCATATTTACAATGTTAATAACATGGATTGGACAATTAAAGCATGAAACCTATTGTCTATAAAGACACCCAGGGTTAAGCAAAGTGTGAAAAGTCCTAAAGAAAACTGGCCACTCACCTATTTTTGGTGACTCAGTCTTCTCTATCTCATTTGCTTCTTTACCAATCCAAAGGAAAATCTAGAAATAGGGGTTATATATTTAGGATTGTAGCTATCCACTACACATGCAGTAGAAGCAGATACAGTCTAAACTATATTCATGTGGACTACATATGTCAGCTCACCTGATCCCAGGTGTCAAGCAACATGACATCATCAGTAGCCAAATCTGACTGAGTGAAGTCCCCAGGGACCTCCTCAACCTGAGAGAGAAAAAGAGAGAGAGAGGCACAGGTAAAGACAGAATCACAATACTGCAGCTAGGACAACTGATACATAGAAATGTGGCTGACTTTGTGTTTTGACTCTTCATTTGATTCTATATTTATTCATCCTCCAATCTGTCCATTTTTGTAACTGATTTACCATTAGTCTGCCTGTCTTGTTGGAGCAGCCAAACAGACGTGGTGGTTTGACCATATTTTGCAGATTTGAAGATGTTTGGTACTCCTTCTTCCCTCCCAGAGCTGACCAGAAACCAGCTAAAGAGATAGCCGAGCAAGAGAGAAGTTATGGCTGGTTGTCACATCTGATTTATGATGATGTCCCTCAAAACACAGAAGACTCTCACCTGGTTCTTTACCCTCAGCCACATCAGTGGAATGTCCTCCCAGGACACTCACCACATACTTGGCAGCGGCCATTTCTTCATCGCTGGCACCTACACCTTTCCAGACAAACAAAGAATCTGGCGACTTCAGCACAAAGACATCATTGGTGTTTAAGTTGGATGCAGAGGGGTCAACCTAAAATGGTAGATGCAAAATGCATTGATTATGAGATAAAGTACATTACACAATATGTATGATGGTGAAACAGTGGGATGGGTGTGACTGACCTCTACAGCACGAGAAGTTCGAGATGAGCTCTCACGGATGTGGAAGAGGCGCGTGCTCCCCGGTGTGGTGTGGCCACCCTTGCGGGACGTTCCTCCACTATGGATAATCATGGGTTTGCCCTTGAACAGACTCATCAGGTGGGGGGGCTCCTGACCCTGTGTCACTCGCACCTAAGCAGGGGAAAACATTCCGACTTTTGTCCATTAAACAATGTTCCATGCAGGGACTAAAAACAGTTTCAAGTAACAAAAACAAAACCGAAAACGAACGAAAGATTTTGCAGAACGTAACCGAAAATGGAAACAAAGTGATTTTCAATTGTTCCAGAGTGAAAACTTTATTTTTAAATGCTGGTAACTGGTTATAACTGGTTAATTTCGTTTTGAGATTTTTTTCATGAAGCCAAAGGCCAAAGGGTTTATCACAAAAAAAAAAAATGTTCTCCCAAATTTTGAAATGCCCAATTCCCACTACTTAGTAGGTCCTCGTGGTGGTGCAGTTCAATCCGGGTGGTGGAGTTCAAGTCTCAGTTGCCTCCGCTTCTGAGACCGTCAGTCCACGCGTCTAATCAAGTGGCTTGCGGTGCATGACACCGCGGAGACTCCGCATGTGGAGGCTCATGCTACTCTCAGCGATCCACGCACAATTTACCACACGCCCTATTGAGAGCGAGAACCACTAATCATGACCACAAGGAGGTTACCCCATGTGACTCTACCCTCCCTAGCAACCGGGCCAATTTGGTTGCTTAGATGACCTGGCTGGAGTCACTCAGCACACCGACTTCACCGACTTCACGTTCAGTCGAACTCGCGACTCCAGGGGTGGTAGGCAGCATCAATACTCACTGAGTTACCCAGGCCCCCTACAATACATTTTTTGGAATAACACCATTTCGTGTTGCCTGAAAAAAATAAACATGTGCTTTAATCCTGAAGGAAACCTCTTCATCACACATTTATTTTCCTAATTGCCCATTGTGGATGTCACATCCTCTGACTGAAGACCTTTTTAACACCCATCCATCCATCTTCAACCGCTTAACTGACTTCGGGTTGCAGGGGCAGCAGCTCCAGCAGGGTGTCCCAAACTTCCCTATCCCGAGCCACATTAACCAGCTTTGACTGGGGGGCCCGAGGCATTCCCAGGCCAGTGTGGAGATGTAATCTCTCCACCTAGTCCTAGGTCTTCCCCGAGTCCAGCTGGACATGCCTGAAACACCTCCCTAGGGAGGCGCCAGGGGGCATCCTTTCCAGATGCCCAAACCAGCACAACTGGCTGCTTTCGACACAAAGGAGCAGCGGCTCTACTCCGAGATCCTGGATCTCTAAGGGAGAAGCCCGCCACCCTTCTGGGGAAACCCATTTCGGCCGCTTGTACTCGCGACCTAGTTCTTTCAGTCATGACCCAGCCTTCATGACCAATGGTGAGGGTAGGAACGAAAATTGACCGGTAGATCGAGATCTTTGCCTTCCGTCTCAGCTCTCTTTTCGTGACAATGGTGCGATAGAGCGAGTGCAATACCGCCCCCGCTGCCCTGATTCTCCAGCCAACCTCCCGCTCCACTGTCCCCTCACATCGAGAACAAGACCCTGAGGTACTTGAACTCCTTCACTTGGGGCAATACCTCCTTCCCTATACGGAGAACGCACTCTATCGGTTTCCTGCTGAAAAACCGATGATCAATATATACACGTCCTTTTTTACTAGAAATTCTCTTCCCTGGCCAGTAGGTGGTGATATGCACGAAGAATACAAATCACCAAAAACAAAGAAGAATGTAAAAGTGGAGACTGATAGTAAAAAAAAGGACTTAAATATTGATCTGTTTCTCACCCACACCTATCATATCACTTCTGAAGAAATGGGTTAAACCACCCGAGTCATATGGATTACATTTATGCTACCTTTATGTACTTTTTTGGAGCTTCAAAGTTTTGGTCACCATTCACTTGCATTTTATGAACCTACAGAGCTGAAATATTTGTCTAAAAATCTTAATTTCTGTTTTGCAGAGGAAAGAAAGTCATTCACATGTGAGATGTCATGATGAGAGTATATGATGAGTGATTTTTCATTTTTGGATGAACTATTCCTTAAAGATGCACTCAGGGATATTCTGATTATGATGTTCTGACAACTTGCGGCAAAAATGCAGCAACATGGTGAAACCGAAGGTCTCAGTTACAGATATCATTCTAAAAATGTCCAATTTGCAGTCAGCAATGGTAAATATTTTCTGCGAGTGCAATCGTTCATTTTCAAGGGATTAGTGCGATAAGGTAAGTAAAACTCAGGTCATTATAAAGTAGGATACAATAGGCTTGCTAAACGTTGGGTCATAAATCGAGTCTGAGGTACTTAATTCAATGGAGTAATTTTTTTGTTAGCAAATCAGTAAATGCTTGTTAAAACTGCTGATAATATGCAGAATTCTATGGAATGGATTTATACTATACTATGAGATGATGGTGCCATCTTAAATGGTCTGTTGGAGTTATATGGCCATGTTAATGTTCTGTCATTACTTCAGCCAAAAACTGTACTGCATTAGTGTTACGAACATATTTTTCGGTGCTTTAGGAATTAAAACTCTCCAGAATGCTATTTACTCAAACAGTTGGATCTAAAAGAGAATTAATCTCACCTGAACTGGAGCTCCTCCCATGGAGTCATCCAGTTTGACAGTAAGGAAGGCAGAAGCTGCCACCTCATCCTGAGTGCTCTTCAGCCCCTGCCTGTAACACAATGTTACATGCATTCAACATGATGATATCAGCATCACTGTCCATATCAAATTTAAGCAGAGACGCAAACAGTATTCACATGTTTGGCTATAACACTTCATTGTAAAAAGTTTGTGTCTAGCAAGTATACAAATATATAAACATGTTACAGACTGACCAGGTGTAGATGATATGCTGTTCCCTGCTTCCCTGTCTGTAACTGTAGAGGATCAAGTAACAGTCTCCTCCAAAGAACTGACCATAGGTTGAGGGATCCACTGGAACACGGTCCCCTCCCTCCACACGCCAGATCTGTTTAAGACAAACGTGAGCTTTAATGACTAATTAAAAACTATATCTAGAAGAAAAAAAATCCTTTGGGTCTCTAGGCCCTTTCTGGCACAGTTTCATATATCCTAACCCTTACCTTAACCCTATGAGAAATTTAGTATCTCATTATTATGACTTTTTTTTTGGCCAGGTCATTTGATAAATGGAATAGATCAAAATTACTGTAAACTCAATTGTGCTTGTCAACTCTTTGAATGTAACTGTGAGAGAGTTGAATGACCTAAACTGGATTTTACCTGGACTTTTCCACAACCATCATCAACCATGTTGTGCTGAGCTGCCATGGCTTTGTTACCATGCAGGGTGGAGGCATCGAAAGGAATCTGCTCTACATGGGCAATTCTGCCTATGGTGTAGACCTTGGTAGGCCCAATGGTTTGGTCCTTGTCCTTCCAGTCTGAGAAAAACTGCTTGAACAGAGTAGTCTCGCCCCCTGCAGGCAGTACCTGGATCTACAGCGGCAAGCAGCGCAACAGCAGTAAATACAGAATTTCTTCACACTTTAAAGCATGCAAAAATAGAATAAACGTTTTTATGATTATTTACTATAAGATATGATGTGCAATCGGCAGTATTTAACAAATCAATATTCAGAGAATTCACTAAATATCCATTTGTGATTCAATATGTAAATGTGTGTATTACAATATTATGCATCTTTTATAAATTCAGATTTTTACATGTGTAAATCCATAAAAAAAAAATATATGTTAAATGTGATGCAAAACTCAATTACATGAATGAAAGAACTGACAATAATAACAGGGGCCATTTTCTTTCAGAGCCAATATTTAAGGGATGGTTCAACCAAAAATCTATCATTTACTCACCCTCATGCCATCCCAGATGTGTATGACTTTCTTTCTTCTGCAGAACACAAATGAAGATTTTTGGAAGAATATCTCAGATCTGTTGGTCCATACAATGCAAGTGAATTGTGACTAGAATTTGAAGCTTCAAAAAGCACATAAAGGCAGCATTAAAGTAAGTCATACTACTCCAGTTGTCTTCTGAAGCAATTCAATCGTTTTGGGGGTGAGAACAGACCAAAATGTAATTCCTTTTTCACTATAAGTCTTGAAAGCTGTCTCCTTGGCCATAATGATTTCAAGCTTGATTACACTTCCTATAGCGCCATCTAGTGCTCTGCTCATGCATCAAGCTCTAGGAAGTGTAATTGAGACTGCAATGGCAAGAGTTATGGTGAAAATTTTATATGTTCTCAACCACACCTATTATATCACTTCTGAAGACATGGATTAAACCACTGGAGTTTTATAGATTACTTTTATGTCGGCTTTATGTGATATTTGGACCTGCATAGTTCTAGTCAACATTAACTTGCATTGTATGGCCCTACAGAGCTGAGATCTTTTTTTTTTTTTTTAATTTTCATTTGTGTTCTGTAGAAGAAAGAAAGTCATACACATCTGGGATTCATAAGCGTGAGTAAATGATGAGAACATTTAAATTTTTTGGTGAACAATTCCTTTAATGTTGTTGCCAAGATGGTTTGTTGGAATGGAACCAAGGACTAAAACAAATTGTTTTGAATTTTGGTTCGTTATGTCAATATGAAAAGTGTGTGATCAAAATGTGTTTTTGTACCTGCGTTTTGCTGGAGTAGTTCTTCTCTTTGATGAACTGCTCTGCTGTTTTCATTGCCGCTTTGCGTTCAGCTGTGTTTGCATTCGGTCCTGTTGGAAAGCAGAGACACAGGCAAAATGAAGCTCTTTCATCTTAATTCAAATTTTGTGGTCCGTTTAAATAAAAAAGCGCCCCTGGTGATCTGAGCTGCATGCCAGCATTCTGGAAAAAACATATGAAGATGGTGTGACTGTTCTATAAAAAGATATATCAGATACAGGAGATTTCTGAGTCACAAATCTGAGTCAACATGAAACTGCATTTGCAACCCATTTTACTTCAGCAATATGAGGCATTTCAGAGAGAAACAGGATAAAGACAAAAAGTAGGACGGGACATGTTTTAAGCCATCAGAAATTGATTGGATAGTGAAAATTGGCCGTGTCAAACCAAAATGGAGAGAATGGTGAGAAACTCCAGAATTGTAACACTTCTTTTGAAAAGTATTTTTACTTGGGATTTTTGCGGTAACCTTTATTACATCAACAATAATTAACATGAACTATTGGCATTATCTGGAAGGGCCGTATTAACTACAACAGCAGGCTAAAACAATGGCTGAATAGCAATTTGGCTTTTGGTTCATATAAACCAATTCAAGCGATCTAGGAGGCATCAGCTAAAAAGAAAAGTTCTTTCCAGAGCAAGATATTACTTTTTTGTTATTTGGATGAAAGATTACGAAGACAACCTTTTTTCTTTGAAATAACGTGCACAGATGTATTATGCACAGTAACACCAGGGAAGTGTATTAAGACAGCAAATAGTAATGACTGTATATTGAAACAGATCTAGACACACCTTTCCAAACAAACACATTCTTATCAATGCCATTGTCCAGGATGTAGCACTCATCGGGAGAGAGCATCTCCTGTTTGAATGGGCTGGTCTGGGCCACGACAGATGTTTTCATGGAGCCAGAGACATCTGAGATCTACAATAAAAAAAACAGTAAAATACTATAGGACAGCAATCCGACCTGTTTAAATTAATTTAGATAAATAAAGACAATGAGAAACAGTGTTTTGTCCTTGTGTGAATGATGTACAAAGCAATACATTAGGCTTTACAGCTGACAGTCTTTATTAAAACAGTTGATATTAACAATTAAAATGGTAAATATAATATGAACTGTAATGGATAAGACTATACTGACACAATGTGTTGCACTAATCATTGCTTGATTTGTTTTCTTGGCTCATAAGTTTAATAATGTGGAGATAAGAGTTTTATTACCATGTACAGTGATCCCTTCTTCCTGTTGGACGTTTCCACTTCCTCATCATCTGGAGTTGCAGGGGCAATGTTGGATTTGGGCCCAAGAGCCTACGGGATGACACACAGAATTAAAGCGATAAGGACACAGTGGTGCTTTATTTCTAACATCTATCTGAATGACCTAAAGCAGACGGAATAATTGGCATGCAAAACTTTTCCTCTCTCATTAAACACTTGATGGAAGCATTCACAATGGCAGAACAACACAAAGGCCAGCGCCAGAAAGAAAAGCTACAACCAAGCCATTGTGCCAAGTTTTGCATCAGGTCTGGCAATATCTGACCAACGAGAACCTTAATATATCAGTACTCTCATTAACAGATGGGCAAACAGCATCTAATAATAATAATGATACAATTATAACGCTGCATTTGATTTAAGAAGTTGCATTTCTTAAAAATAAAAGAACAAATTAAATTAAATGATATTAAATTAAATCTCACATCAATCAGAGCCGCTGGTTCTGCCCCCTCCTCCACCATCTGCAGTTTGGCCCTGCCGTTCCTCTCATTGTCCCGAATATCGATGGCCAACTGAGAGGCCCTCAGGCGCTCGAAACGATTGCAGTCACTGCCACACCACTGATAAATGTCCTGATCAAAAATGACAAAAATAGTTGTGTTGTTTCATTTATGAATGTGACAAAAATATGTTACAATCCAACACATGCCTCTACTAGTATAAGTAAGGGATAAAGTACAGTCAGCCGGTCATTAACGCAAATTAAATCTCGACAGGGTGATCAGGGCCCCGATATATCTGAAGCCAGAATGCTGCAATAAACCAGTCAGATTCAAGTATTTCAGAGATCTGTGAAATAAAAGGACATATTTAACAGGTCCTGTATATGTATTACAATAACTTCAGACAGTATGCTACAGTTCCACAGAAGACAGATTAAACAATATTATTAGTAATGTTTCCTGATGCGGAGTACAGGCTATTTGAATGCATACATTTTTTCTCATGGTAGACAGATATAGACATCTATACCTTCCCCAGGTCTACGATAAAGCAGTCTCCTTTGTTGAAGCTGGCCCAGGACATTTCCACCTCAGTGGCTCTGATGGCCCTCCTGCCCTTGATGTGCAGCAGACGCTTCACATCGACGTCATTGGTCAACACGTGATGAAAGCCAGACGCAATCCCACCTTGCTATGGAGACATGAAGGATTGCGACGAAGAACTGCTTAAAACTTGATTATGAAGCCATCAAACATACAAAAGGTGCTACACTACACTATCCTACAAAGGCAAAACACAGTAACTGTGACAATGGAACTGAGAATAATGGCTTCAAAGTTTTTCGATTGCTAGCCAAATGTATTGCACATACGCATGGTAATGCACTGATTAAATGTGAATCTGAGCATAGTTAAAGATCATATAACAAACAAAAATATGTGTTGATACATATAGTATTGTAAAGGTCTGTAAGAAAGGAATCTAAAAACTCCAAAACTGTAATTATTTAACGATGGGGTTTTCTGGTTGAAGTTTCATGGATACTGTGTCATCATATCCACCAACTACCTATAAAAATGTCTTAAAATTATTATTTTGCTTTGGTTGAACCCATGCATGGCACTCTCTCTTAAATGAAGGGAAACACAGCTTTAGGATTAGCAAGGAACTAAATGCCGTCCATTCGGCAGAGTGCTTTTCAAGTTAATCAAATAGCTTAATTTCATGGAAAGGAAGCACCATGACTGATCACATTGAGTGTCCCCAAGTCATAACTGACTCTGCCCATTGTTCTAATAAAAGTAAACCAGCAGGAAATCGTCCATTCTCACTGCTAGTTAATGATAAACATTCTGAGAAGTACCACAGACAATAAAGTAATGTCCCGTAGGATGTTCACCTTATACTTGATGCCAGATTTAAAGTAGCCCAGGAAAGTGAGCGACTCGTTATTTTGGACCTCACGGAACTGAACTGGACCACCCCCCATGAAGTCATCCAGCTGTGTGGCAAAGATAGCTGCAGCGCCGCTTTCATCCTGAGAACACTCATTCCCTGCAAGAGAGAAGTTCAAATCAAATCAAATCAAATCACTTTATTGTCACACTACTGTGTACACGAGTGCAACAGTAGGTGAAATTCTTGTGTGCAGTTCCGAGTAACATTGCAGTAATGACAGTGACAAGACCTAAACCACTTTACAATAACAACATATTTACACAAAACAATTTACATAACAAATGTACAGATACTTACACAACAATTTACATAACAAATGTACACAATACACACAATGTAGGATACACATACACTAGATACGGGTATAAATATATATAAACACTAATTGAATTGGGAGAATATATTGACAGAGTGATGATTAATAAAGTGCAGTGCTGATTGTTGATCGTGAGAGATCATGTGTTCAAAAGTCTTATTGTTTGTGGGAAGAAGCTGTCATGTAGTCGGGTGGTGCGGGTCCTGATGCTGCGATACCGCCTGCCTGATGGAAGCAGTGAAAGCAGCCCATGACTCGGGTGGCTGGAGTCTCTGATGATCCTCCGAGCTTTATTCACACACCGTCTGTTATATATATCCTGGAGGGAGGGAAGCTCACCTCCGATGATGTTTCTGGCAGTTCGCACCACCCTTTGCAGGTCTTTGCGGTTGTGGGAGGTGCTATTGCCGTACCAGGTGGTGATGCAGCCAGTCAGGATGCTCTCTACAGTACTGGTGTAGAACCGTGTGAGGATGTGGTGGTTCATTCCGAACTTCCTCAGCCGTCTCAGGAAGAAGAGGCGCTGGTGAGCCTTCTTCACAACGGCCTCAGTGTGGACGGACCATGTGAGTTCCTCAGTAATGTGGACACCGAGGAACTTGAAGCTGCTGACTCTCTCCACCGGTGCTCCATTAATGGTGATGGGGCTGTGTTCTCTGTCTTTCTTCCTGAAGTCCACCACAAACTCCTTGGTTTTACTGACGTTGAGGAAGAGGTTGTGCTCCTGACACCAGCGTGTCAGAGTGTGCACCTCCTCTCTGTAGGCCGTTTCATCATTGTCAGTGATCAGACCTACAACCGTCGTATCGTCAGCAAACTTAATGATGGCATTGGAGCTATGTGTCGCCACACAGTCATGTGTGTACAGGGAATACAGGAGTGGGCTGAGAACACAGCCCTGCGGGGCTCCAGTGTTGAGGGTCAGTGATGAGGAGATGTTGCTGCCCATTCTAACCACCTGACGTCTGCCTGACAGGAAATCCAGGATCCAGCTGCACAGCGAGCTGTTTAAGCCCAGAGCCCGGAGTTTCTCATCAAGCTTGGAGGGCACTATGGTGTTAAATGCTGAGCTGTAGTCTACAAACAGCATTCTCACATATGTGTTCCTTTTTTCCAGGTGGGAGAGAGCAGTGTGTATTGTAGATGCAATGGCATCATCAGTGGAGCGGTTGTTACGGTAGGCAAACTGCAATGGGTCCAAAGAGGTGGGCAGAACAGAGCAGATGTGATCTCTGATTAACCTCTCAAAGCATTTGCTGATGATGGGGGTGAGGGCAACAGGACGCCAGTCATTTAAGCAAGTGATTTTTGATTGCTTCGGTACAGGCACAATGGTTGATGTTTTGAAGCATGTGGGGACTACAGACAGGGATAGGGACAAGTTGAAAATGTCCGTAAAAACACCAGCCAGTTGGTTCGCGCATGGTCTGATGACGCGGCCCGGAATGCCGTCTGGACCCGCGGCTTTACGGATGTTCACCCGTCGAAAGGATCGGGTTACATCCGCAACAGAGACGGAGAGTGAACCATCATCTGTAGTATCGGCCGCGAGTGCTCTCTACGCGAGGGCGGTGTTGTTGTCCTCGAAACGAGCATAAAATGTATTAAGCTCGTCCGGGAGAGAGGCAGCGGTGTTCATGGCGGAGTTTTTATTCCGTTTATAGTCCGTGATGGTGTTAATTCCCTGCCACATACTTCTGGAGTCAGTGGTGTTAAACTGTTCTTCAATTTTGTGCCTGTACTGGCGTTTGGCTGCACTGATAGAGTTACGGAGGGCATAACTGGCTTGTTTACGCTCCTCCGCGTTCCCGGAATTAAAAGCGGTGGTCCGCGCAGTAAGTGCTGCGCGAACATCGCCGTTAACCCATGGTTTCTGGTTGGGGTAGATCCGTATATTTTTTGTCGGAACAACGTCCTCTACGCACTTTCTGATGAAACACGTTACGCTATCAGCGTAAACCTCGATGTCGTCATCGGAGGCAGACCGGAACATCTCCCAGTCCGCGTGATCAAAACAGTCCTGTAGCGCAGAGTCTGATTGGTCCGACCAGCACTGGATCATTCTGAGGGCGGGTGCTTCCCGTTTCAGTTTCTGCCTGTAAGCGGGCAGAAGCAGAACGGAAGAGTGGTCAGATTTGCCAAATGGTGGGCGGGGGAGGGATTTGTAGCCATCCCGGAAAGGAGAATAGCAATGATCCAAAACCCGGTCCCCTTGTGTGTTAAAGCTGATGTGTTGGTGGTATTTTGGTGCTATTGTTTTGAAGTTGGCTTTGTTGAAGTCCCCGGCAACAATGAACGCAGCCTCAGGGTGCGCGGTTTCCTGCTCACTTATACTGCCATACAGTTCCTTGAGTGCCCGGTCTGTGTCGGCTTGTGGGGGGATGTACACAGCAGTGATAATGACCGCTGTGAATTCCCTCGGTAGCCAGAATGGTCGACACAGAAGCATGAGAAACTCCAGATCAGGAGAGCAGAAAGACCTGATAAAATGTACATTCCTCTGATCACACCATGATTTGTTGATCATAAAACATACACCTCCACCTCTGCTTTTACCTGAGAGGTCTTTCGCTCTGTCCGCTCGGTGCACGGAGAAACCCGTGGGTTCGATGGCCGAGTCTGGAATCTCCGCGGACATCCAGGTTTCCGTAAGACAGATAACACAGCATTCTCTCGTCTCTCGTTGGAAAGAGATCCGCGCTCTCAGCTCGCAGAGCTTGTTGTCCAGAGACTGAACATTTGCCAGTAGTATACTGGGTAGCGGGGGGCGATTTGCGCGACGTCTTAATCTGATGAGAACGCCGGCTCTTTTTCCCCTTTTCCGTCTGCGTTTCCGCGGCCGGGCAGCCCAAACAAAGGGATCCGCTGGTGTGTTTGTAAACCGCGGGTCGGCATTGAGGAATGTGAAGTCCGGTTTTCGGTGTGTGATTGCCGAACCAATGTCCAAAAGCGTTTGTCTGTCGTACACAATAAGGCAGACAACATCCAAGACAAAAAAACACAGAACTGTAAACAAAACAAACAATAAACTGCAGTGTTTTGACGGAGCTCGCAACGCAGCAGCCATACGCGGCGACATCTTGAGACCAGTTAAAGAGCTATCAAGGGAACAGGGTCGTAAAAATCAGCATACAAGAGACAATGAAAACATGCTGCTTGTCCATGCCAGAGGTAGACCAATAATCAGTTTGATGGACATTTTTCTATAGTAGGCTACATAAATGGTTATCGGTTCTTCAATATTGGGTCTACCAGTAAGTGCCAGCATTAAGAGGTTATCTCAAGGACAACACCAATTGTGAACATTAAGATTGCAAATCAACTTTAATGGCATCAATTATTTTATAGAACAGTAAGTTCCAGGCCTCTAATTTGACAGGACGAGCGGCATTCTTTGGGACGTGGTGGGGATTTTGATTAATCATTCACTGTTTCGTTCAGAGACCATTTTTTGATATTGCATATTAACTCCAGTAGGTTGTGACAAATGAGAATCTTTTATGTCACGAGTTCGTCATTCAATCATTGACTGATTGAACAATGAACTGAACAATGGAAGTAAATGAGAACGATTTGTTCACTCAAAAGATTTGTTGAAAAACACTGATTTGTTGAGTGAGTGCAGGTAACAGAGTTGATAACGTTGTTTCGTTTGGAAATATTTCTACCGGCACACAAGGAATCCACAAACTAACTGTCCATTGTTTGTCTGTAATGTAATTTATGGAATTTATGGAATTGTAACAGTTAAAGGATGGCAAGGAGGAGGCAGAAACCGTTTTAATGTCAAACTTAAAACAAACATAAACACAGACACACATGCAACACGGCCATTTGCGTCTCTCGAACTGGTGTCTCAGGCTCCACTTAATCTCAGTCTCCCGCTGATCAGCTGATTTTGCGCCGGTCGTGCCGCCTCACGTCCCGGCCATGCCCTCCTCCTCGCCAGAGTAATATTATTCTTGTTGAAGTTATTTAAAATGTATAAACATGATTTAAGCAACATCATAATAGTAAGAGTGTAGTTGTTCCATATCTTAGCATGACTGTGATTACCTGCAACACTCAGTTAATTTTCTTCTATTTATTAAAATATAATTAATACATTTTATGCTTTATGTTGTGCAATGATTAGCCTATTTCTTAATGTGTCTAAAAGAAGGCAAGAATTGGCTCGGTATATCGGTTATCAGAAATTTAAACAGATAAATAATTTGCGTTGTATCAGCTGATACATGTATATCGATAGATCTCTAGTTAGAGGCTTCTGTCAATGAAAGAAAATACCCTACAACTTACTGGAATACTCAAACAGAGCTTGTTTGCCAAGCAGCATAGCAGCAAACGGTTTATGGTAAAATACGAACCACATAGAAACCCAAGAGGGACCACATGGAGCACATTAAATGTTTTTCCACTCCTTGTCCTCATTTAAACCTTTTCTTCTCACACACAGCTCCAGTCAAATCTTTGGGAACTACTATGTTTTGGAGCATGTCTGCAGGTATTAAGATGTTTAAACCATTTGGGTGGGACAAAATACAGAGGCAAATTGATCAGTCATTTGAATAAAAAAAAAAAAGTCTAATGTAAGATGCACTGCCTCACAAACAACAGTAAAAGCTCACTATAGTCTGTGAAAGTACACCCTACTTGACTACCCTTCCAAGTGATGCCATGTGTACTTGGCCTGAAAATTTCTCCTCAGGGGAAGGAGGGATGCAATCAGCGGAAAGAAAAATACAAGCCAGTGCATTTTCAGAGTATTCATAACGCTTTCAGTGTCTGCCTCAGTGGGTTGATGGCTGAAGTCTCTAAATCAGCATTTTACACACAAAATGACTGTGTTTTTTAGTTTATAAGACAAACTGCAAGAGAAATGTAGGGAAACTGGCAGCACTCATAGCATTGTTATACAGCCTCTTTTAGGCTGTAATGTCATAAAGGCAGTTGGTTAATGCAATCTAAAGCATTTAGGTTTCGGTTTATAGTGCATGTTACTGACAGAAAAGATTAACAATATTTCTTTGTCTTGATAAACAATACAGCCAGTTACACAATGTATATTTCTCAACAGTTTAAAGGGATAATTCACCCCAAAAGTGAAAATTCTCTCATCATTTACACAACTGTATGACATCCCGGATGTGTATGACTTTCTTTCTTCAGCAGAACACACAGAAGATTTTTAGAAGAATATCTCAGCTGTGTTGGTCCATACAATGCAAGTGAATGGTGATCAGACCTTTGTAGCTCAAAAAAAAATCACATAAAGGAAACATATAAGTAATCCATATGACTCCAGTGTTTAAATCCATATATTCAGAAGCAAATAATAGGCGTGAGTGAGATTCACTGAAAGTGAAAGTGGAGATTTAGAGTAAAAAAGGACTTAAATTTTGTTCCGCTTCTCACTCACATCTATTATACAACTTCTGAAGAAATTGTTTTAACCACTGGAGTCTTATGTTTTCCTTTATGTGATTTTTGGAGATTCTAAGTTCTGGTCACCATTCACTTGCATTGCATGGACCAACACAGCTGAGATATTTTTCTAAAAATCTTCATTTTTGTTCTGCAGAAGAAAGAAAGTCATACACATCAGGGATGGCATGAGGGTGAGTAAAAGATGAGAGAATGTTCATTTTTGGGTGAACTATCCCTTTATCACGGCACACCAGCACCCCTCATATGGGAAAAGCAAAATTAAAGGTCAACATGGAGCCCATTTCATTACTGTATTGTGGACCTGGTCTCAAAGAATCCCGTTACTTTAACTACATTTTAGTAAAATATTTTTAAAGTGTCTCGTTGTACACATCACATCAGTTTCCTGGTCAAATAAACACTAGAGGCGCTAAAACGACTTTTACTTCCATCCACACAAATCACGTGTGAAAACGCCAGATTATCCATTTATAAACGCTTAATATTCTCCCTTCATGCAATGCTTTATTATGACATCCAAACATTTTTACTACAGTGCATGACTTGTAAGGGGATACATTTTAACGTTTGAATAATAAAATAATAACCAACATTTACAGACTTTTTTGAACGTGAGTAAATTGCACGGTAGCTCATCTGATAGAGCATTAAACTTGCAATTCAAAGGACCAGAATACGAGTCCTGAAGAACACACAAGTGTTCCACAAAATTATATTGATCCTTCAGCAATTGTGTTTGTCATGTAACATAATTTTCATGACACTATTGGTTAAATTAAGGTTTAAGTTTTAGGGTAGGGAGATTGGATTTGAATCATTGGCAAGGAGGATGGCATATGAATCGCTTTTAGCGCCACTCAGTTGACATTTCACATTGGAACTGCCGCGATTTGTGTAAGGAACCAGGTATTATAATTTTGCAAAATGTTGCCACAGTCGAGTAATTTTCATGAGATCAGGCTGATAAAGTGACATATTTGAAATTGAAAGTGTTTGAAAAGTGTTCCTTCCATACCAGAATTAAAAAATGCATAATCGAGTAAATAACACCATTGCAAGCAGAAATGTGGCGTGTGGTAGCTTGCTGACTCGAGTCTAACCTGACCACAAAGTGTGTCACTTACCCAGCCACATGTGAATATAGTAAGATGGTGCAGTGGTGGTGTATAGCAGAAGGTAGGCATCACCCGTGTAGAAGTTGCCTTGGAGATTTTTAGGGACTGGCTTGAGGTCCATGTTCTCTATGCGCCATATCTGCAGTCCAGGCGCTTTCCCAGCAGTCTCAAACTCCTTATGGGACACCATAGTGGCTGGAGAAGATGCAGAAGGTTAAATGTTTGGATGCTTTTGTATAGTATTTCATGTTGAAATGTTTCATAATTGGAGAAGAGAAACAGGTAATTGTATCTGTTCCTCTATTGCTCAAAATAATTGAGGAAGCTCTTGGTTAAACAGAGCCTGACAACTATATGCTGAATACGTATTGAGTCTAACTTTTCTGACATCTTTGCTTTTTTATAATCACTGATTCCCATAAAACACACAACCTGTTTCAGTGAGGTGATGAATGTACTGTAATCCTGAAATCCTCAACTATCTGCACCTCTTATTCTCCTGCAATAATTTAGATGCAAATGTAATGCAACAAGAGGAAGTCTAATACATCACGCCTCCATGTTTGTGTGATGAGGTAGATAAGATTTTGTTGAAGGTTTGTTCAGAGAATCTGAAAAGAGGATCTTAGTCATCACAGTGTTGACTGTCACAAAGCTGATAAAGAAATAGAAAACACATGATCAAAGTGATTAACTTGGCCTAGACCTACATTAATTAAGCCAGCGAGACGTTTACGAATAGTCGACATTATCGTTCTTTAGTGTATTTGTATACAGAGTAGGCTATATTAGCTCTGAGTAATGGAAAACCTGTCAGAATTTAATGAGGGACATTTTGATAATCCTGTGACATTTGGTCCATAATGATTACGTGATGAAACTACCAGAACATGCACAAACATAATAAATACAAGATATATTCTGCATCCATCACAGTCATATTCATGGCAAGCAGCAGTTCTTATACAAGTACATCAAATAATAGGTGCCGCTCATCTGCAGCTTGCTTCTCTCTGTGAAGCAAGAAACGGTGAAATAGTTCAGAACATGACTTTGAAGCATTTTATTTATTTATTTTTTTCAGTTAGAATCCACAATACATGCAAATGCAGCTACGTTTACATATTTCCAGCAGCAAACTTAAATGACTCTGTGAATAACATTAATAGACCCCCCTCAGTACATTATCAGATAGATATTTGTTTCAGTTATCAGCAGAGGAAGTCCTCAATCATCGGTCCATAATCGCAATTCACTATGCAATAAGCACTTCCATTAAATGATACTCCATATATGCATGATTAACTGTGCTCTTGTGACTTAAGTTGCAAAACCCTCATTGAAACTTGGTGGAATAGAAAGCAACGTTCAATACGTAAAAAAAAAAAAAAGCAGTGCAAAAGGGAAAATTAACTACTAATAGCTCTAGTAAATACAGATATTTTAAAATTTGTCAGAATAAACAATTATAGACTATTAGTTAAAATGCAGCTATATAATAAACAGCTGTATATGCATGAGCAAGTGTTCACAGTTGGACTTTGCCTCATAAAGGCAGAACGTGTACGCAAGTTACGTAAACTTCATACACATCAGGTAGCAAATATTTTGGAAACTCTGAGTTACTCCAAATGTATCCGTGCTCCAGATTAAAATAAAAGAGTAAAATATAATATCATCCATTTAGTCTTCTGCATGCAGCCAATGGATTTATGATTGTTAGGAGTATAGAATATAACAGAATAATAAAGGAAACAACTTACGAGATTGTCGTAGATGGAGCTCAAGCTGTCAGTGCGCGAGAAAAGGCGACGTGTTAGACAAAGTGTAGAATTTCTTTAGGAAAGCCACGATTAAACTGGTTGAGGGAGTGTTCTGGACAGCGGGGCGTGCATGAATAAACGAGTGAGCTTTCATCGCATACTGTCCTTGTGTCAAAACCTGGTTAGCTATCTACCAAGACAGCATTTTAGGGCGTGATTTGATGTGACTAAGAACACGCCTGTGTCCATAAATGCTGTTCAGAAGGCTCACTCGGTTTTAAGACGCAGCCTTAAAGCTACTTAAGCCTGCTACAATATATTTTGGAGCCACTAAACTGCCTGTATGTTATTCCATAAGCTTTGAATCTCCAAAAATCACATAAAGGACAACATAAAACTCCAGTGGTGAAAACTATTTCTTCAGAAGTTATATAATAGGTGTGAGTGAGAAACAGAACAAAATTTAAGTCCTTTTTTACTCTAAATCTCCACTTTCACTTTCAGTGACTCTCACTCACGCCTATTATTTGCTTCTGAATATATGGATTTAAACACTGGAGTCATATGGATTACTTATATGCTTCCTTTATGTGATTTTTGGAGCTATAAAGGTCTGATCACCATTCACTTGCATTGTATGGACCAACACAGCTGAGATATTCTTCTAAAAATCTTCTTTGTGTTCTGCTGAAGAAAGAGTCATACACATCCGGGATTTCATACAGTTGTGTAAATGATAAAATAAGTTTTTATCTGGTTCAATTGTAAAAATCATTCTATTTATTACTATTCAACACTGTGACTTACTAAAATTGTATTTCCTTCAAATATGGGATTAAATATACAAGATTTTCCATTGTAAATAAGCAAATACGTATACAAATCTAATATAAATATGCAAATGTATACATTTTATTTGTATTTATCAGAAGAAGCAACACAATCCCCAGAAACCAGCGATCTAGAAGTGGAACAACAATTTTAAAGGGATAGTTCACTAAAAATACTCTCATTATTTACTCATCCTCATGCCATCCCCGATGTGTATGACTTTCTTTCTTCTGCAGAATATAAACAAATATTTTTAGAAGAATATTTCAGCTCTGAAGGTCCACACAATACAAGTGAATGGTGATCAGGACTCAAAAGGTCAAAAAGTAATCCATACGACTCCAATGGTTAAATCCATGTCTTCAGAAGTGATATGATAGGTGTGGGTGAGAGATAGATACAAATACAAAGTACTTTTTTTATTATTATATTATTGATCTGTTTCTCACTCTCACTTCTGTCTTAGGAGATGTATACATTTGCTATCTAGGCGAGCACTCCTGCTCAAAACTTTGAGACGCAACGCAGAGGTCTAAACATGTCTGTCTACTGTAGATGTAGGCCAATTATTTATAGCATGCAAGGGAAGCAAAAGGAAATTAAATGTAAGATTACATTTTCCAATAGTCATGCATAGACATAAAATTGAAAAACATTGTGGACAGACTGAAAAATACATTCTAAACGGTCACCAATTCCTTTTCTTTTTGCCCTTCACGCTACAGATTTCACACAGTAGATGTTTTCATAATAGTTGAGTTATTCAAAGTAACAACCAAAGTGTTACAAGTATATGTTTGCCTAATAGAGCAACAAGAAAGTAATAACCACACCGAGTAATTGCAGCAAGCCAAAGATAAATACTTTCAGCATACTCAAACATGGGCAAACTTAAAACCCATTTTTGAGCCTCTACTTTCCAGTCTGAGAATGCACTGCTGGGCTCAATATAATGTCCCCTAGTAGCTACAAGTCACTTGCAAAATGGCAGACCAACATGTGGTACAGTAATGTAAAACAAGAATCAGATGTTGCTTTAGTGGCTGGCCAAGGACTGAAAGGTAACAGATTCTTAAGACTTCCATCTCCCCCACTGTCATGTGCTTGCAATTATCTTGTGGACACGAAAGACCATTTGAAATGATACTGGAAGTATGAACCAGAGATTATTTAGCAGAGATGGACCACTTCTTATAAAATGAATGGGAGAAATTGGAATGCCCAACCAAGGAGCTCTATCGCCCAATGGTCAACTGATTTAGAAAGGAAGTCCTGCCTTACAGGTAAAAGAGCCAATCGCCTTTTTGATGCAGACATCACCTGCCAATCAACTAAAAAATGCGCATAAACATCAGATATAATTTAGCATATGCAATGTAAAGAAGCACAATGTATGATGCCAGTTTTGTAAGATTTTACTGCTGATTTAAAATATGCTTTTTGATCGTAAACTTGACCAACAGTTTTTGAGATTTCGTTGTTCCCCCATTCAAGTAGATAGAAGCTGCACTGGCATGACTGGAAATAGTATCCCAGGAGCATTCCAAACATGTCAGACAGTGGATTGACTTGCTATATAACTGCTTTGGTATAAACTCTCAGAGAAGAGCTGAACATTACATTAAGGGTGGATGTAATCACATTGGATACAACTTTATTGTGTTTTCTGGAGAGTAAACCATTTTGAACAGGATATTTCAGTGATTTAAATTCAAAGTGATCTAATTTGCTACTGCTTTACAGGCTCATATTTACCATTTACCATCTCCAAGACCCTGTGACAGTTCTAGGCTGGTGTAAATTAAACATTGTTACGTTTTTACTTGCAGTTGAACGCAAAGTTCTATTTTTGTGAACAAATCATTGGCCAAAAAAAAGAAAATAAAATTATGCTTTTTTTAGATCCTTTTATCTGGAAAGCATAACATTGCAATTAACATCTGCAAAACATCTTAAAAACATCAGATTTTCAAACATTCTAAATCATTCATGTATATAGACATCTGAAAAGAAACGTCTTATAGACATATTGCAGATGAGAAAACAACCTAAAAAAAAAAAACATCTTTCAGATGTAAACACACATCATATAGACGTCTGGGTAACTATCATTATGAACCATCTGCATGAAGAGGTGATGCCCATGTAAGCGTAAGTTAGAGCCAAACTGTCAAGATAGATAATCAACAGCCTCCTCAGACAGAACAACCGTTGTGAGCAGGGCTCCCCTAACAACAATGGATTAAACTCAAATGCAGTTATTGTTAACCTCTCAGCCTATGCTAGTATGAGTAAAACCCACAATCATTTGAGTGAATGAACTGTAAAATCAGATGGCACAAGATAATGTAGGGTTCATAGGAAGGATATGATGTTGGCCATTAATAACTTGAGAGGCAATAAAAATGCCTCTCAAAAATTGTGGTCAATTGTCAAACAAAGAGAGGAAATCACCAAAGACATTCAAACTGTTTCCATGGCTGTAATTGGGGACTTCTACATTGTAAAGTTCAGATTAACAAGAGCAAGAGGCTGCCGTAAGGAGATTTCAAACACATTGTCAGGGAGAACAAAAATATGCTCTCACCTTATAAGACTGAGTTACTTGGAACAAGAAAGACAAAGATATGGGGCCTGTTATTGCAACTGAAATAACTTTTCAAACCTGGCATTTGAGTAACATATTTGGCAGCCCTAGTTAAAAAAAAAAAAAAAAAAAAAAAGGCAGAAAGGCTGTGGCCTAGTGGTTAGCATATAGTCTTTTGTCTCCTGACATGTTGAGCTTGCACGCTTGTCGGAAATGTGGGTTTAATTCAGGTAAATGTCATGTTCTCATTCCATTCTCTCTTGAACACCCAAGGGTGAGGAAGTGTACAAGAAGATAAAGCACAGCTTTAAATGGACAGTAAACTAACTGTTCTACATCACGTTTCTGATATCTGATGTAGCTATATCAAATCTTTAATGGCTCACCACTTATGTACACTTATTTTCACACCAAGAGATAAGTCTTCTGCTTAAGAAAAGGGATTTTCCAGGTTCAAGACAAGTTAAGCTCAATCAACAGAATTTGTGGCTTCATGTTGATTAACACACAAATAAATCCCTGCTTTTCTTTAAAAAAAAAGGGGGGGGGGGGAGGGGGGGAATTGAAGTTATGGTGAGGCACTTATAATAAAAGTAAATGGGGTCAATTTCTGGAGGGTTAAAAGTCAGAAATGTGAAGCTTATCATTTTCTAAAAGAACATACATTAATTTTCCTGTTAAAAGCCATGCATTATTGAGCTGTAAAGTTGTTTACATTTACATTTATGCATTTGGCAGACGCTTTTATCCAAAGTGACTTACAGAGCCCTTATTACAGGGACAATCCCCCCAGAACAACCTGGAGTTATGTGCCTTGCTCAAGGGCACAATGGTGGTGGCCGTGGGGTTCGAACCAGCAACCTTCTGATTAGCAGCCCTGTGCTCTAGCCACTACGTCACCACGCCACCACCAACCGATTTGTTTAAATCGGGGCCTGGGTAGCTCAGCGAGTATTGACGCCGACTACCACCCCTGGAGTCACGAGTTCGAATCCAGGGTGTGCTGAGTGACTCCAGCCAGGTCTCCTAAGCAACCAAATTGGCCCAGTTGGGTAGAGTCACATGGGGTAACTTCCCTGGGGTCGCGATTAGTGGTTCTTGCGCTCAAAGGGGCATATGGTAAGTCGTGCCTGGATCACGGAGAATAGCATAAGCCTCCACGTGCTGTGAGTCTCCGCAGTGTCATGCACAGCGAGCCATGTGATAAGATACGCGGATTGACGGTCTCAGGTCTTATATCCGAGTATCCGAGCCACCACGAGGATCTACTAAGTAGTGGGAATTGAGCATTCCAAATAGGGGAGAAAATAAATAAATAAAGTTGTTTAAATCATAGTTTTTGCAGCAGACTGTTCCAAGTGGATGAACATATAGTTATAATTCACTGACGTTACGTTAACAAGCATACTGTGAGCATTTTAATGTTTAGCCTACAGATTAAACATTATGCCACAAATGCTTTTGATTGAGCTTAACTTGTATTCAACATGGAATATTCCTTGCACTATAATATTTTTTGTTTTGTTTTTGCAGAAGCACTTTGCATAAACTCTTATAACTTCAAAGAGAAATTACATTAAAAATGAATTCTAAACACGCAAAAAAAAAATAATTACTTTGTATGACAAAAAAAATAGCACATCGTTTGAGCTCACTGCTGTAACTCAGAATAGACTGAGACTTTGACCACATCCTCTTCACTGCAAAACAAAAACTCTTTTACTCATGCGATGCTACCTCCTCCAGTATAAAATGAAGGGCCAATGCATTCCTAGTGTTCTTTTCTATATTATTTACCATGCTTTTTAATAGTTAGCATTTTCAGAATCCTCTGGGAATATGTTTTATTTACGTATTAATTTTGACAAACATGGACCCTAGATTCCTCGCTATAACAACATTAACCAAAAGAGACACAAAAGACTAGTCAGTCTGTATGTGAGAAGCAAATACATCACCACCCCCAGCAAATATAACACCCCTCCCCTACACACAAAATGTTTACTGAAACATTCAACAAGGGGACTGTGTAAATATATGTATAGTGACATGTAAACACACACAAACGTTCCTGCAAAGAATAACACATGCTAATTCTGTAATTGCACTGGCAAATTGCACTTCTTCACATCGCTCAGTTAATTTGAGAGGGAAGTCTGTCAAATTTTACTCTAAGTAGCATGTTGGTCTAAGACCATTTGAAAAAAACGGAGACTTAAGTTTCAGAAACATTTAGTGGTTAAACATGACGGCAAATCAAATGTCTGGGACAACAAAGAGGAGACATTTCAAAATATCCAAAATCATAAATTTATTATAAAATACAATTATAAAACAAAGTATAAAACAACGTTTCAACTACAGATTGACAATGTTTAGAGCATGATCATGCTACTGGACCAGTTCAAACAGCTTTAGCTAAACAAAACTGTTCAACTGAACTGCTTTTGTACATAGATCACCTAGAAGCTCATGTCAAATACAACGAGACTTGTCGAGTCACGTTTTGGAGTATGAGTTCATTCTGTTATAACTTCAGGAAAATCAGGAAAATTAATCCTTAATCGGTTCTTCAATTAGGACACATCCCCTGTAGAGCTGTAACCTCAATCATTCAGTTCCTGCAGAAAAAAAAAGATCAACTCGGTTTGTACATTTTCTGAAGAAAATGAGAAATGTTTACCTCTGCTGCTGCCATGATGCAAGAGTGTTGAAGGTGTTTGCCAGGGCATTACTATACAGTTGCAAAGGTAGTCTGTATGGCGCAATATTATTAAGACGTGTGTCAGTAACCAACCACCTAGCAACACCTTGGCAACTACCTAGAACGCCCTAGCAACCTCATAGCAATGAGTTAAAAACCATTCAGGATTCCCATCTTTTTATAACCAATAAAATTCCCTGACTTTTCATGGGAATTTTGACTACTGAATACAGAATTATAGAAATCATTTTGATTCAGACCATCATTCAGAATCATTCAGACTGATTTGTGAGCCATTCTGACCCATCATTGAACCAAAAGAACAATTCTCTCACGAATCAGACATAACTTGAGAGCAACTTTTAGGGGCCATTCACACCAAACGCATTTTTCCATTCTTCTACATTATTTTTCAACTGTTTATCAAGTTAAATGTGGTAGACGGACATCTTTGACCGCTGTGGAATTTCTTTGTGGAGTTTTTTAGATGCCATGTCAGATTAAAAAGAACGGCAACTTCTAAAAAAGCATCCATAGACACTTGCGTTTTTTTTATATTCATGGTGCTGTTTATAGCTTTTTATAGTGCATGAACATTTTCGGTCTGAACAGCAACACAAGAGCAAATAATTTTAGAGAAGAAGAGAAATAAACATTCATTAAACACATTTCCATGACTTTTCAATGACTTCTAACCCTTGAGTTTTGTTTGATTTGTGCAAACACATTTTGTGTTCACGGTCAAAAATGACCGGCCCACTATGATTGTTTATAAATCTCTCATATTTCAGATAATATCACAAGATTTTGCATTATATCTTTTTATCAACTTGTTTTGTAGTAGTTAAGACAGGTTATTTACTTTTTTAACATTATTTATATATTTTGATTGAATTGAGCATATATCAGGCCAGTTGGAGGCACTCCCTGCAAAAATAATTAAATAAATATATAATTATGTAATAAATAAATTTATAACCACTTGCTTGATTTGAAAAAACAACAATTATATTCAGAGCTGGAAAAAATATAAAAAGACGAGATGGCCGTGTGTTATATATCGTTGGAAGGGTGCTAATTAGTAGAACGTGATGAGCAGAACTGTTTCACTCAGAGGCCAAACTGCAGTGAGTATTAGTGTATGAAATTCCCACTGACACACATAAATAAATATAAACAGAAGTGTTTTTTTTTTTGTCACGTATTTCATTATTACTTGCTGAAAAATACATATAACATAGACAATTATGTATCATACCTTACAGCAGACTATCCCGATTCAAACAAGCTCAAACGCAACATAATATGATAAATAGATCTTGAACCATTCCTTAAAGAGTGTACATGGATATATGATGCACAAGAGGATGCTCAACACACGATGTGTGTGTGTGTGTGTGTGTGTATATGTGTATGTCTGAGGACTTTGTGTGTGCAAACACACATCCACATATGTGCTCATCTAAACGACTGGGATGCACCTGAACACTTCATATTTCTGTATTTTGTAGTCTAATCCATTCATCTTCAATGGCAGGCCATTTTTGACCAGGAACACAAGATACCATATGTGAACAAAGTCAAGGAATTTTAATCCACTTCCATTCGTTTTAATGAATCATTCATGTCAGCATAGGAATAGAGTTGTTTTGTAGAGTTACTTACTTGCTTGTGAGTGCTGATGTCACAGAGGGATTGCTGCTCTTGAAGGGCTAGTGTCTGGTTAACAAACGTCAGCATACTTGAGAGAGTGTCAAGGTCTTGTTCCTCTGGTCCTTCTCGGTCCAGCATGTATGTGAGTGGATTAAAGGACATGTCTGTTGTGGAAGTGGCTTCATGGGTGCTGAGACCCTGCCAGGTCTGGTCTGGGGAGGGAGGTGGCAACAGTGCAGCCTGCACACTGGCTTTCAATTTGTCTGAAAACTCCAGAGAGGTGTCCGAGAAGGTGTTGTGCCAGGAGGAGAGGCTGGAGCGTGCAGAAGGGGTTTTGTGGGAGGGGGACAGGGAGCCGTGAAGAATAGTGTCTTTAAGAGGAGGAGAGAGGAGGGGAGGGGTGCTAGGTTTGTGACGAAGTGTGATATTGTGTAGTTCTGTGGCTCTTTCAATGCTAGAGAGCTTGGCCTGAAGACGGGTGATCTCTGACTCCTAAAAAAAAAAAAAGAAAAGGAATATAAAGTCCCACTTTACAGTTTCATGTCCTGAACAACTAATTTTAAAATACATACAATATAATATACTTAATGTTTAGCTATACGTTGTTCTGCAAAATTCTCCCAAGATTCACATTTGCTGCTACTGAGGTATATGGGTAGGTTTAGGATTAGTGGATAGAGTTAGGCCTAGCCCAAAGTATACTTTGGTCAAACGGACCGTAACACATTTCTCGTCATCAGCAGAGTACTCGAGCCCTGAACGAGTGTAGCATGATTTTTCCCAACGGCACGTCTTTGAATGCGCAGACTCTGCATGCATCTGGAATTATTTGCACTAAATAGTGGGTCTGAAAATTGGCAACACTAACATTTTAGCCGTTGTTGTCACGAAGATTCACTAGAAGATGGTGTTAAAAACAGCAGACGAAGGTAAAAACATCAACGGTATGTCAAGAGCACGTGTGTGAGGAAGTCTGGAATATTCCTGCTTATGTAACACGAATAAACAGAAACATGCTCTGTCTTTTTTAATTCTTTATACTGTGCTTAATTTGTGCATGTTAAGTGGTCTTGAGCTCTGGAAAGGTGCTATATAGATGTAATATTATTATTAATAAACTATATAATGGTGTCCTATTATAAAAAATCCAGATAGACTTATGATACTTTTGCCTGTTTGTAGGATATATTGATTTATTTTTATTTATTTAATGTTTGAATTTGTATTTATTTTTCACTGCAAAATGTGTGCTTGACATTTCACATTTTGCTTGACACTTCCTGCCTCCAGAGTGATGTTGTTATACATTTTCACAGACAAACAAAAATTCAGTTTCATGCAGATATTAATATCAGAAATACCAGGAGAAACCACATGTTCCACAGTTAATGTAGCCTACAAATTCAGCCTCATCTGCTAAGAAAAAATATAAATATAATTTCATTAAATAATATTACTACTAATAATCATTATTGGGTCCAAAAATCACATAAAGCCAGCATATAAGTAATCCATCCAGACTCCAGTGGTTAAATCCATGGGTGAACTATTTCTTTAAGAGATATTTGCCCCTATATTTATTTTTTTAGGGACATTTTTTACCTTTACGTGGTCACATTTTTCTAACCATTTAGTATACATATTCTCATCCATTCAAGTCAATATGTCAATTTAACCAATTAATTCAAAACTGAGAATTTATTACCATAATAACATCAAGCAAGTTTAATTAAGAAGTTTTCTAGTAACATTCCAGTAACAAAGTTTATGTTGTATATTTTTCTAAAATAATTACCAATGCCCAACCTAATAGTGTACCTATGAAACAAACTAAATTCTCTGCAACAGAAATGTAAACTGCACTGGGTAGGGGAGGAGACTATTGTCATATGATAATTATTTTATGTCATGTGCTGTAGTCAAATAAAGGAAAGCCTCAATCATCATCATTTACAGAAGGGATGCTCACACTTCTATAGAATGAGATCTACCTTTTCAAGTTCTACAATGTACAGTAAAGGCTATACACTATCACAATACCAAACTATCTGTAATTAAATTTGATGATTCTCAATACCAGCTTTAATACCACAACAAAAAACTTTAAGGGAAAAAAATTAAGGGAACACTTAAATCACACATCAGATCTCGATGAACAAAATATATTGAAGACCAAGATCTTTAATGTGCATTGTGTAATTCGTTGAGATCAAAAATACATAACATTTGTCTATACAAACCAAAATCACCAACCGACTGAAGGCTGGATTCAAACTCACACCAAAATCAAAAGTAAACATTTGAAATCACAGGCTGCTCCAACTTGTGTGAATTTCATAACGGCAACACATAATGTGACTCAGTAGTGTACGCACTCCTGTATGCACTCCCAACAATGTCTGGGCATGCTCCTGATGAGATGGCGGATGTCCTGGTGGATCTCCTCCCAGACCTGGATCAGGGCATCAGTGAGCTTCTGGACAGTCAGTGGCGCTACTTGGTGGTGACGGATGCACCGATGCATAATGTCCCAAAGGTCCTCAATTTGATTCAGGTCTGGGGAACTTGAGGGCCAGTCAATTGCATCAGTGCCTTCATCATCTAGGAACTGCCTACACACTCTGGCCACATGAGGCCGGGCATTGTCCTGCACCAGGAGGAACCCAGGGCCCACTGAACCAGCGTAAGATCTGATGATGGGTCTGAGGATTTCATCCCGGTACCTAACAGCATTCAGGGTACCATTGGCTATCACGTGACCATCACTGACCCACCCCCAAACCGGTCATGCTGGATAATGTTGCAGGCAGCATAACGTTCCATGACTTTTCAAGGCAATTTTGACTACTGAATACAGAATTTTAGAAATCATTTTGATTCAGACCATCATTCAGAATCATTCAGACTGATTTGTGAGCCGTTTTGACCCATCATTGAACCAAAAGAACAATTCTCTCATGAATCAGACATAACTTGAGAGCAAGTTTTAGGGGCCATTCACACCAACACATTTTTCCATTCTTCTACATTATTTTTCAACTGTTTATCAAGTTAAATGTGGTAGACGGACATCTTTGACCGCTGTGGAATTTCTTTGTGGAGTTTTTTTAGATGCCATGACAGATTAAAAAGAGCGGCAACTTTTAAAAAAGCATCCCTAGACACTTGCGTTTTTTTATATTCATGGTGCTGTTTATAGCTTTTTATAGTGCATGAACATTTTCGGTCTGAACAGCAACGCAAGAGCAAATAATTTTAGAGGAGAAGAGGAAATAAACATTCATTAAACACATTTCCATGACTTTTCAATGACTTCTAACCCTTGAGTTTTGTTTGATTTGTGCAAACACATTTTGTGTTCACGGTCAAAAATGACCGGCCCACTATGATTGTTTATAAATCTCTCATATTTCACATAATATCACAAGATTTTGCATTATATCTTTTTATCAACTTGTTTTGTAGTAGTTATGACAGGTTTTTTTTTTTACTTTAACATAATTTATATATTTTGATTGAATTGAGCATATATCGGGCCAGTTGGAGGCACTCTCTGAAAAAATAATTAGATAAATATATAATTATATAATAAATAAATGTATAACCACTTGCTTGATTTGAGAAAATAAATAAATAGGTGTTGTTTTAAAGACTTTATAATAATAATAATACTAAATTTTATTTGTAATGCGCCTTTCTCAGACTCAAAGCGCTAAAAGCAGACTTTACAATGCACATAGCTGATCATACCAATTATTAAAGAATGCTTTTTAATTTGTTGACAAATAATAACTGTTTCGGTCTCATCACTTGCAAATTTGTTATCACAACAATTATATTCAGAGCTGGAAAAAATATAAAAAGACGAGATGGCCGTGTGTTATATATCGTTGGAAGGGTGCTAATTAGTAGAACGTGATGAGCAGAACTGTTTCACTCAGAGGCCAAACTGCAGTGAGTATTAGTGTAGGAAATTCCCACTGACACACATAAATATAATAAACAGAAGTGTTTTTTTTTTTGTCACATATTTCATAATCACTTGCTGAAAAATACATATAACATAGACAATTATGTATCATAACTTACAGCAGACTATCCCTATTCATTCATAATATTACTACTAATAATCATTATTAGGTTATTATTATGAAAAGGCACATACAGGGCATATTTTATTAATAGAAACTATAAATGTATGATTAACACTTAAAAATGGGCGTTTCGTTTAGTTTTGGCACACTTCAGGCCTATGCCCCGCCCACATCCTGAATACAGAGACATACAGATCATTTTGTCATATGAACAAATACAGATAGTTACAGATAATGGCTTCACTGCACACTCCTAGTAAATACAGATGTAATTAAATGCAGGTACTTTAAATGTAAGTACAATGCAACAACACGTACTGTACATTATAAGTACAAATGCTTTAGTAAATAGTAGTTAAAGACACCTAATATAAACTGGGACAGAATATGGTTGACAGTTTGTGCAAAAACAAGGAAAAACATGACCAAATAGATGATTTGTTTTAGATAGTCACACATGAGTTTGGTACCAAAATATGGTGAACTGCCAAATTAAACAGCATCATATGCACAAATTAAAGTTCACAGGGATAATTTACCCCAAAAATTAAATTCTCATAATTTATCCTCATGCCTACCCAGATGTGTATGACTTTCTTTTATTTGCTGAACACAAGTTAAGATTTTTAGAAGAATTTCTCAGCTCTTTTGGTCCATAAAATGCAAGTGAATGATGAGCAAAATTTTGAAACTCCAAAAATCACAAAGCCAGCATACAAGTAATCCATCCAGACTCCAGTGGTTAAATCCATGGGTGAACTATTTCTTTAAGAGATATTTGCCCCTATATTTATTTTTTTAGGGACATTTTTTACCTTTACGTGGTCACATTTTTCTAACCATTTAGTATACATATTCTCATCCATTCAAGTCAATATGTCAATTTAACCAATTAATTCAAAACTGAGAATGTATTACCTCTAAATAACATCAAGCAAGTTTAATTAAGAAGTTTTCTAGTAACATGTCAAAGTTTATGTTGTATATTTTTCTAAAATAATTACCAATGCCCAACCTAATAGTGTACCTATGAAACAAACTAAATTCTCTGCAACAGAAATGTAAACTGCACTGGGTAGGGGAGGAGACTATTGTCATATGATAATTATTTTATGTCATGTGCTGTAGTCAAATAAAGGAAAGCCTCAATCATCATCATTTACAGAAGGGATGCTCACACTTCTATAGAATGAGATCTACCTTTTCAAGTTCTACAATGTACAGTAAAGGCTATACACTATCACAATACCAAACTATCTGTAATTAAATTTGATGATTCTCAATACCAGCTTTAATACCACAACAAAAAACTAATACACTGCTCAAAAAAATTAAGGGAACACTTAAATCACACATCAGATCTCGATGAACAAAATATATTGAAGACCAAGATCTTTAATGTGCATTGTGTAATTCGTTGAGATCAAAAATATGTAACATTTGTCTATACAAACCAAAATCACCAACCGACTGAGGGCTGGATTCAAACTCACACCAAAATCAAAAGTAAACATTTGAAATCACAGGCTGCTCCAACTTGTGTGAATTTCATAACGGCAACACATAATGTGACTCAGTAGTGTACGCACTCCTGTATGCACTCCCAACAATGTCTGGGCATGCTCCTGATGAGATGGCGGTTGTCCTGGTGGATCTCCTCCCAGACCTGGATCAGGGCATCAGTGAGCTTCTGGACAGTCTGTGGCGCTACTTGGTGGTGACGGATGCACCGATGCATAATGTCCCAAAGGTTCTCAATTTGATTCAGGTCTGGGGAACTTGAGGGCCAGTCAATGGCATCAGTGCCTTCATCATCTAGGAACTGCCTACACACTCTGGCCACATGAGGCCGGGCATTGTCCTGCACCAGGAGGAACCCAGGGCCCACTGAACCAGCGTAAGATCTGATGATGGGTCTGAGGATTTCATCCCGGTACCTAACAGCATTCAGGGTACCATTGACGTGACCATCACTGACCCACCCCCAAACTGGTCATGCTGGATAATGTTGCAGGCAGCATAACGTTCACCACTGCATCTCCAGACTCTTTCACGTCTGTCACATGTGCTCAGTGCGAACCTGCTCTCATCTGTGAAGAGAATGGGGTGCCAATGGCACTTTTTACTTTTACAGTGGCCAATTCTGGTGTCCTCTGGTGAATGCCAATTGAGCTTTATGGTGCTGGGCTGTGAGCACAGGTCCCACTAGAGGACGTCAGGCCCTCATGCCACCCTCATGGAGTATGTTTCTGACAGTTTGGTCAGAAACATGCACACCAGTATCCCGCTGGAATTCATTTTGTAGGGCTCTGGCAGTGCTCCTCCTGTTCCTCCTCACACAAAGGAGCAGATACCGGTCCTGCTGCCGGGTTGATGCCCTCCTACGGCCCTGTCCAGCACTTCTTGTGTCTCTTGGTATCTCCTCCATGCTCTTGAGACTGTACTGGGAGACACAGCAAACCTTCTTGCGAAGGCATGTATGGATGTGACATCCTGGAGGAGCTGGACTAACTGTGCAACCTGAATAGGCTGCAGGTACTGCCTCATGCTACCAGCAGTAACAAGGACACTAGCAAAATGCAAAACTAGAGAAGAATCAGACAGGAAGGATAAGGAGAGTGCAATTGTCTGTGGTCACCACCTGCAAAACAATTCCCTTTTTGGGAGTTGTCTTGCTTTTGCCTCTCCAGTGGACCTGTTGTCACTTTCATTTGCACCACAAGAGGTGACATTGGTTCTCAATCGCTTAGGCTTCCTAACTGGACAGATCGATATCCCCGAATTTGAACTTTCTCGGTGTTATACTGTGATTACATGTTCGCTGAATTTTTTTGAGCAGTGGTATGTTAATTATGGAAAAATAGTTTCAAGTTCTCAAGTAATTATTCAACAATAAATACAAATTAAGAAAATTCTGTGCTTTTATTAACAGTAGATTGGCTATCAAGTATTCAAGTAAACATTCAGAATGAAATGCAACATAAAACCACTACTGGTCTTCACTGTATGGTTATAATACATTAATACTTAAAGCTACTAAAGTTTTTCAGTCAAGAGCAGTGAGTGTTCTCTCATTTTCTTGTGCTGGTTGTTTGATTATTATAATGACACACTAGACGGCAGCAGGTCTATTAGCTTACATTTAAACTTACAAATCCGACATTTTATATACATTTCATATCACTCTCTGTGTTTACATGAATATCTCACTGCGGTGGGCATTTTGGTGGAATTTTTAAATGTATTTAACCCTTCAGGTGCGCATTAGCCGAGCGATTTCGGAACCTGTGCATGTTCAGCACACACACATATGCCACCTGTCAATCAAACAGGGCACAGCTGTTACTAGATCACTTGCGAATTATAAAATGATGTGCTCTTGATTACTTTCAACAGCAGAATAAGAATATTAATTTTCTAATAAGTGACACAGGCCTAGGCTATCACAAATATAGCTGTTTTTTTTTTGTTATTGACGTTTTAATCAGTCTGCTGTGGGTGTGGGTTCCTGGGCCGTTGCAAATTTTCGAACTGTTCTGCGCATTTCCACCACAGAAAAGGTCGTTCCGGGGTCGAAAACCTGGTTCCACACCGGACCCAAAAGCTTGCTGGTCTCTGACCAGGAATGTCAAGGGACAGAGGGCAAGATAATGTTTCAAGGTAATGCAAAATTTTTTCCCAAATATCAACAGTAGCTACCATCTGCAGCAAGGAGTACTTCTTCACTCAATGTCAAGGGTTGACATTCACTCCATGTCAACAATAAAAAACCCACAAAATGATAAGCCATCAAAAGCATTCAGGTAACACAATGAAACAAGCTCTCTTCTTGCGATATTGTATTTACAAAGATCCTACATAAACTACAGAGATCACAGGAAAAAAAAATACTCTAATACGAAAATGAAGATACAGCACGAAATGATGCACGCCACCTTCAATCGGTCAATTCACCAAATTATAAACAAATTGAAAAACACTTAAGGGAGTACAGGGACCATAAGAAGGACATAAGCAAAAGCGACAGTGGATGGAGCAACGATGTTTTGGACTCGGACACCAACCAGCCTGTTAAATAACCGGGACACTGAATTCAGACAGTAAAGTTTGTGATAACCAGTGAATCGCCGGTGTCCTCTGCAGCTGATCTCAGTAAGTTGTTATATTTGCAAACTTTGTTATCTTTTCTTACAGTGTAGTCATCTTATTTTGTGCATTGTTTTGTTCTGTAAGGGGATTTTTGACCAGCTACTCACTAAGTTTGGAAGATTGTGGCTATCTGTTAAGTAAAATGGTGGGATTCTCAATCAATAATATTATATGATATGGCAAATATTCAAATACAACCATCTGCTACACTGATGTTAAAAATGATTCCACTGTAACAGTTTACAGAACTTAGCAAGTTAAGCCATAGTACATACAATATAAATGAATTACATTACCCGTCATCTTTAGTGTAGATATCATCTCTGACAATTGGGCCCAAGCACAGGCTCAGTGGAAAAGGGCTATACGTTTGCTAAATCAATATTTTACTATGTGAATGCATTCCATTAAACGAAACCTCTCTGATCTTACGTGGATTATGTACATAATGTTTCCATATTGCTGCATTTTATCTTACGCAAGTTCTCTCAATATAGCGCAATATTACCTATTTCTAACTTTACAGATCTTAAGTGTTTTTCTTAGCAATGGTATTAATATTTGGCAGTGACTTGCAATGTGCTTTGTATAGGCTATATGTCTTTGTATCAAAATGCATCAAAACGTAGTGATGTCTCCACATAATCATGTAATCGTTACAGCTGTGCTTATCATTTACAGTCACTGACAGCAAGTTTTAAAGTATCTAATAATGGGTCAGATTGAAGATGGGTTTTGTTGGTTGGAATTTGTTTTACTGTGTGTATTATCCTGGAGCAGACTCCTGGAGCGTTTAAATATGATCACGTTTGATTGGTAACAGAGGATTTTGCGGAAATGTATAACACAAGCAGCCAGAAGATACAATCAGTATTGTTCCAACTGTATTAACAACATGTTTTAACAGTCATTATGAGTGTGCATTACACAGTAAACATATGTACTTACAAGTATATACTGTACAGTTTGCATGTAGTGAAATCAGTTTTCTTTTATCAGGGTAAAATTGCTTGTCAATAAGCGCCACCTATTATAAAGGCATGAATATGATGAACGGGGGTCATTTGTGTCACTTTCTATGTGAAAGGCCTTGTGTCTGCGATGCGCATCTCATCATTGTGTTGTGTTCTGTGTGAAAATGCCTTTATATGGAGCTTTTATGAGTGCGGATTATGATAATTGTGAATGAACGCGCACACACGACCTATTTTCGAATGTTTGGAATTCTCCATTATACTCACGTTTAACTAACAAATCTGATGTGTACATCAGAAAGCTCCATTTTACTTGTAAATTACTCTCAATTTACACACATATTTACAAAAATGTCATGAATGAGGCCCAATATATACTTTGCTGGTATACGTACGTATATACGTATGTTGCATGTAAAATGTAATATGAGCCCTGCAATATAAAGTGTTATCAAACTTAATTTCTGTCTGTTAATAAGTCATGTTTAGCATCGTTTGGACACCTTTAATATCACATTTGTCCTTGTGGTTGGTGTTGATTTTAAAAGACGCCAAACAGTAAGTCTGGTACCTTGATAAGCAGGTTTTCATTAGAACTCTGCAGGAGCTGTTCTTTGCTCTGAAGCTCTGTGTGTAGGCGTGCTGAGGTCGCTCTGGCCTCCTCGAGCTGGTCGTGGGCCTGCTGTAGCCGCTGAGTCAGCTGCTCCTGGGAATTACGCAGGCTGCTGGAGATCTGATCCGAGACCTTCAGTAGCTGCCCACGTGTCTGCTGCAGAGCTGAAAGCTACAGAACGAAGAGAGGGTCATGGCCAGCAAACCAGACATTCAACTCCTGTGGAAGGAAAAACAAAATTCCAATTTCAGTGGAAAAACGTGTGCATACCTCTTTGTGGTGCTCTTCTCTCTGCTGCTCAAGTTCTTGTTGTAGGGCATTAACGCTGGCCTGGAGTCTGACCTCTGCCTGTGTAGAGCACTTCTTCATCACAGCCATCTCCTCTTGAAGCAGATGAACTTCACTCTCCTACAGAAACACAACAACCACATTAAAGATGATCAAGGTTCCATGTGAATGAGCTCATGGACTCCACCTACAGAAAGCCCACAAATATCCTAATATGGTGACACAGAATACAATAAAAGCTCATGTTCAAGTTATTCATTAATTCATATGGAATGTTTTTTGTGGTTGGCAAGGTTTTCTTTGTGCAGCTACAGGTTTCTGCTCATATACACCAATCAGCCACAACATTAAACCACCTGCCTAATATCCCCTCGTGCTGCCAAAACAGTTCTGACCCGTCGAGGCATGGACCTCTGAAGGTGTCCTGTGGTATCTGGCACCAAGACGTAAGCAGCAGATCCTTTAAGTCCTGTAAGTTGTGAGGTGAGGCTTCCATGGATCGGACTTGTTGGTCCAGCACATCCCATAGATGCTCAATCGGTTTGGGATCTGGGGAATTTGGAGGCCAAAGTCAACACCTTTGTTAACTCTTTGTTAAGTTCCTCAAACCATTCCTGAACAATTTTTGCAGTGTGGCAAGGCACGTTATCCTGCTTAAAGAGGCCACTGCCATCAGGAAAAACCGTTGCCATGGAGGGGTGTATGAGGTCTGTAGAAATCTTTAGGTAGGTGGTACGTGTCAAAGTAACATCCACATGAATGCTAGGACTCAAGGTTTCCCAGCAGAACATTGCCAAAAGCATCACACTGCCTCTGCCGGAATGCATTCTTCTCATGGTGCAGTCTGCTGTCATCTCTTCCCCAGGTTAAAGATGCACACACACCCGGCCGTCCACATGATCTTAAAGAAAACATAATTCATCAGACCAGGCCACCTTCTTCCAATGCTCCATGGTCTAGTTCTGACACTCACATGCCCATTGCAGTCGCGGGTCAACATTGGCGCTCTAAACGGTCTGCGGCTATGTAGCCCCGATTCTGACAGCTTTCTATCATGCCCAGCATTATGTTTTTCAGCAATTTGTGCTATTAGATCTTCTGTGGGATTGGACCAGACAGGCTAGCCTTCGCTCCCCATGCACATCATTGAGACTTGGGCGCCCATGACCCTGTCAACGATTCACCAGTTGTCCTTCCTTGGACCACATTTGGTAGGTACTAACCACTGCATACTGGGAACACCCCACAAGACCTTCCATTTTGGAGATGCTCTGACCCAGTCGTCTAGCCATCACAATTTGGCCCTTGTCAAAGTCGCTCAGATCCTTACATTTGCCCATTTTTCCTGCTTCCAACACATGAAATTCAAGAACTGACTGTTCTCTTGCTGCCTAATATATCCCATCCCTTGACAGGTGCCATTGTAATGAGATAATAAATGTTATTCACGTCACCATCAGTGGTTTTAATATTGTGACTGATCAGTGCAGCCTATTCAACAACTCATCATCACTTATTAACTTTCATTATCAATAATAAATCCATTCCTTGGCCACGTTTACTGTAAATCCACACCATTATTCAACCAATGTCCACATTCTTGCTAAAACTTAAATTTTAAAAAGAGGTTTCCATGCCTTTACAGCATATATATTGAAATATGCATGGTCTACATGGCAATTGTGTTCTTTATAAACTACATGCACATTCTTTTCAAGTGGCTGTCTTCTGCTCGCTCTTGCCATTGATTACGCTGCATTTTAGTGAAATAGTTTTTATGAACCCAGTAACAGCAGACAAAGAGGCTGAAGGATGAATTTATGTAAAAAGTTTTAAATAGGGATGCAAACTCATGAGAGATGAAAAAGGTGAGAAAGTCAAAGATGATGTTCCAGATGTACACTTTCAGTTGATTGTTTTGTTTTAAATAGTTCACCAAAAATTTTGATTCTCTCATGTTTTACTGGCATCCCAGATGTGTGACTTTCTTTCTTTGCAGAACACAACTTATGATATTTCGAAGAATATTTCAGCTCTGCAGGTCCTAATAATGCGAATAAAGTGAATGGGTGCCAACATTTTGAATCTTTAAAAAAGCACATAAAGGGAGCATAAAAGTTATCCATATGACTCCAGTTAAATCCATGTGTTCAGACACAATATGATAGGTGTGGTTGAGAAACAGATCAATATTTAAGTCATTTTTTATCTCTTATCAAATTCTTCTCCCTGCCCAATAGGGGGCGATGTGCCCGAAGAATGTGAATCACCAAAAACAGAAGGAGGAGAATGTGAAATAAGTAAAGTGGAGATTGACTGAGCAGGGAGGAGAATTTATAGTAAAAAAAAAAGGACTTGTATATTGATCTGATTCTCACCCACACCCATCATATTGCTTCAGATGTCTGGTGGTTAAATCCACATTTTCTGGAGTACTTTTATGTTGCCCTTTTGGAGATTTTGGAGCTTAAAAATTTTGGCACCCAATCACTTGCATTGAATGGACCTATAGAGCTGAGATTTGTTTTATTGCTTTCAGCTGATGAAAGTCATACAAATCTGGGATGGTATAAGGGGTGAGTAAATGATGAGAGAATTTAAATTTTTGGGTGAACTACCCCTTGTCAGGTACAGTAACCCTTTGCACCAATTTAAGCAAATTAGCTTCCAAAAAAGTTAATTTAGCTGAAAGGTGAGTAGTTTGCCTCCCTGTTTAAATACAAGACAGTTTCAGTGATTTTTAATCATCTGTATATTGATTTAGCTACTGTATGTTTAACCACAATCTCTCTTCCTCACTTAAATAATTTGCTTGAATTAATACATACCATATATTACACCTGCCTGTTATCTCACATAACTCAAAATTAATTATAGAAACATGCAGATGTGGCTAAATAAATATTCATAAACATAAAAAAACAAACTTACATTTACATGCTTGTCAGTTGACGTATGCATAAGAACATTTTCACGCCAGTTTCGGCCTTTATAAATCCCAATTTGAGTTGATAAAATCTGATCATATGTACGTTTTTATAAATGAGGCCTCAGGGTGTGCATCTTACCTTCTGACCTGCTAGCTGGCTGACTTCATCTATCTGTCTGTTCAAAGTGTCACAGCGTGTTTGTGCCTCTTGGAGCTCCTTCACCATTTTCTGGAGCTGCTCACGATATGCACGTAGCTGCTGCCCATGCTCTAGTGCACCCTGAAAAACACATGCTCTTATATAAACTATTTATTAGATTTAAAGAGAGACTTAAGCATTTAATTTTCTGATTGGCTGAATCATTAAGACTTTTTGGCTTCGTCTTACATTAAATACTTAGGAGTTTTGATGTTATACAGTAATCACTGAACATATATACACTGGATTCCTTGCAGAAAAAGATGCATTATGGCTGAGATTGACAAGCAGGAGTAAAATGATCATTTTAATTGTCATAATGATAGAGGAAATTGCTCAATCAATGTTATCGGAATATGAAATTCAGCATTACACAACTTGCTGGTACACCGTTTAACAATTGAGCAAGAGGTTTGCAACTTGGAAACTTCTGTTTTGTCTTGGAAGTTTTAACATTTTTCCCCCCACTGATTTTAGTGACAGTCCATACCAGTAATCAGAAGGTTGCTGGTTCGAATCTCTCTAAGTAAATGTAATAATAACAACTTAAAAGCTCCAAAAAGCACATAAAAGCAGAATAAAAGTGTGGCACGGTGGAGGGCGGGACCGGCGCGTGATTACGCACGCCCGGTCCCGTATTAGGCTAATTACGCCGTCAAGAGGGATAAAGGCCACTCGCAGATGACGATCGAGAGAGAGCTCAATTACGGACGTCCGTTATCTTATGTGTTTGTCTTTTGTGTTCTCCATTAAACCTTTAAGTTATATGTTAAGCCGGTTTCTCGCCTCTTCCTTGCCCATGAAAGTGATCTGTTTTACATTGGTGCCGAAACCCGGGAAGGAAGAGGGATGCGCCGTAGCGGAGTTCTCGCCACTACCCCAAAGAAGCAGCCGCGGCCATCTGCCGGGGGACGAGGAGCCCAGCCGCCTGGACGCGGAGGAATGGCCGCCGACCGCGAGGGGAGAAGGGGCTCCTATAGCCGACCGCCTGGAGCGGTCAGGGCCGCTGCCAGGGGCGGAGGATGCCCCTACCAGCCGCTGAAACGCGGAGGGGTCGAGGGAAGACCGCCGTCCGCGAGCGGGGAGGGGATCGCGACCGACCGCCTGGAGCGGGAGAACCGCTGCCAGGGGCGGGGGAGTCCCCTTCGGCTCCCCGAGAACGCGGCGGGGCGTTCCGTCCGCCAGGGGCTGAGGACTGCCTCGAATCCGCCTGGAGAGGCGCGGCTGCCGTTCGGTAGAGGGTGGAGGAGTGGCTGAGGAACGAGCTACGGCGTATCAGAGAACCGGTAAGTTAGGTGTTTTTTTTTTATTGTTATTTTTATTAATCTCTCTCTCCTCTCTCTCTCGCTACCGCTCTGCGTTGGCCTTTTTCCCTCTTTTTTTTTTTTTTTTTTTTTTAAATTATGGTGTTCGTGGGTGGGGAGGTACCGCCCAGTGCAGGAACCCTCCCCCCCATTTTTAATTGTTGCCCCTCTTTTTTAAATTGTGGTGTTTGTGGGAGGGGAGGTACCGCCCAGTGCAGGAACCCTCCCCCCCCCCATTTTTAATTGTTGTTTTTTGTTTCCCTCCCCTTGCCCCCTCCCTCGTCCAGGTTAATGGGGATGACCTGCCGGCAGACCGCGCGGGAGGCGCCCCCCCCCAGGGGATGTACGTCAGGCCGGGGGTCCCCAGCCTGAAAGAACGGGGGAGGAATGTGGCACGGTGGAGGGCGGGACCGGCGCGTGATTACGCACGCCTGGTCCCGTATTAGGCTAATTACGCCGTCAAGAGGGATAAAGGCCACTCGCAGACGACGATCAAGAGAGAGAGCTCAATTACGGACGTCCGTTATCTTATGTGTTTGTCTTTTGTGTTCTCCATTAAACCTTTAAGTTATATGTTAAGCCGGTTTCTCGCCTCTTCCTTGCCCATGAAAGTGATCTGTTTTACAAAAAAGTAATCCCCAATACTCCACTGGTTTAATCAATGTCATCTGAAGTGATCCAATCTGTTTTGGGTGAGAACAGACAAATATAATTTATGACACCTTTTCACTATGAATCTTGTCATTGCAGTCTCTAGGCTTGATCATGATTATAAGCTTGATTACACTTCCGAGTGCTTGATGCATGTGCAGAGCGCTAGATGACGATTAGGAAGTATAATCGAGCTTGAAATCTTGATCGGCAAGGAGACTGCTGATGTTACGATTTAAAGTAAAAAAGGAGTTGTATTTTGGTCTGTTCTCACCCAAAACTGATTGGATCACTTCAGAAGACATGGATTAACCCACAGGAGGCGTATATATTAATTTCATGCTACCATTATGTGCTTTTTGGAGCTTCAAAGTTTTGGTCACCATTTACTTGCATTGTATGGACCAACAGAGCTGAAATATTCTTCAAAAAATCTTAATTTGTATTCCCATCAATCACGTGTTATACCTTCTCCAACACCTCTTTCTCCTGCAGCTGCTGTGATTTCAACATCTCTAGCCTCTCTCTCAGGAACTGGACCTGCACAGAGTGCAGCAACACCTCATCAGTTCATTGCTCTGTTTACAAGCCCATCTGAAGCCATTTGCAATGACTCACTTGCTGGTCTCTCTCTCTCAGCTCCATCTGGCTCTTCTCCAGAGCTTCCTGTTGATATTCCAACTTCTTCTCCAGCTCCAGCTTGTGTTCTTTAATGGCCATGTCCAGCTGTCCCAGCTTAAAAGAGAAGACAATGCTTCAAAAACATACAGACAAAACTGACATCTAGATGATGGAGATCTTGTGTTTGAGTGTGTGGTACCAGCTCTGCTCTCTGTTGTAGCTCCCCCTGTCTCTCTTTAAGTGCAGTGTCCAGATCCAACACCTCATGGTTCCTCTCCTCCAGTTCCCTTTGACTCTCTCTACAAAACACACACAATAATAGAAGTGATAAATGATATATTGTTTTTAAAGCAACATGTTTAGAACAAAGTTCAAGGTGATATATGTAATTTTTTCAATGTTAACATTTCTCCTGCTCCAGCTTAATATGCAGAGTCAACTATACGTAAGCCATTATTAGGTCGGTTCCCCTGAAAAATGCAAACACTGTGACTCTGTGTAGCTTCAAAACATTGCTGTTTGTTTGAGCATCTCACAACATCACTAGCTTAACCAATGGCAATATTAGAGCAGGGCTAACTGTTTGTCCCAACAACAGAAGAACAGGAAAGTGTTTGAGAAACCTGTTAGACAACTGTCCTTATTTTGTAACATCATCTTTTACTGGTGAAAACATGTTGAAATGTAAGAACTGAACAGTGTTTGTTGTATGGGATATGAAACTGTAACATTTTGTACTTTTGTAACCCTGTTAACAAATTGACATTTTTTTTAAAATATAACTTTGTTAGAAGCAGTTACGTGATGAAATACAAGCTTTATACTGTAAGAAATCTGTGTAAAATGGGGAATTCAGCACATGACTTTCAAAAAAAAAAAACATGTGTGGAGACAAACACAGATGGTGTGGCTGCACATTGATATTCTCTGTGCTTATTACATGAGACATGTAATATTAATAGATAATAATAATAATAATATTTGAACATATCATAGTATTAAACTGTATTTGTAATCAGAAGGTGTATGCACAACATCTGTGCTGGGCTTGTGTTTATGGCTGTTGATAGTTTTCATTTAGTTGTTGCAAGATTGACATATGGTAACTGTGGTGCCTTTCAACAACATTAATATTCATGTGATCACTGATTCACAGTCATGGGGGGTGGGGGGGGGGTGTCAGAGCTGTAAATGTGTGCTTTCACCCTCGCTCTGAAAGAACAGATGAAACCATGTATATAAAAGAGATATTCTTATTATTCTGAAGAATGGATCAAATGCTTGAGGCTTCTTTATATTTATAGACATTTATGATTATATATTTCAGGAAATCATAACAAAAAATGGTTTTTGATACTCAAGATCTGTTATGATAAATGTCCTATATACACACACACACACACACACACACACACACACACACAACATTAAAACCACCTGCCAAATATGGTGACAGTCCCCATCATGCCACCAAACAGCGCCAAACCGCATCTCAGAATAGCATTCTGAGAAGATTTTCTTCTCACCACAATTGTTCAGAGCGGTTTTCTGAGTTACCGTAGACTGTAAGTTTGAACCACTCCATTCTCTGTTGACCTCTCTCATCAACAAAGCATTTCCATCTGCAGAACTGCCCCTCACTGGATGTTTCTGGCACCATTCTGAGTAAATTGTGTGTAAAAATCCCAGGAGTTAAAAAGTCAAACAAGCCCGCCTAGCACAAACAATCATGCCACGCTTCAAATCACTGAGATCAAATTTTTATCCCCATTCTGATGTTTGATGTGAACATTAACTGAATCTCCTGACCCGTATCTGCATGATTTTATGCACTGCTGCCACATGATTGGCTGATTAGATAATAGCATGGATGATTGTTGGTATTTCTGTAACTGTTGATCTTCTGGGATTTTCACACAGAACAGTCTCTAGAATTTACTCAGAATTGTGCCAAAAACACAAAACATCCAGTGAGTGGCAGTTCTGTGGATGGAAATGCCTTGTTGATGAGAGAGGTCAACAGAGAATGGACAGACTGGTTTGAACTGACAAAGTCTATGTTAACTCAGATAAACGCGCTGTACAATTGTGGTGAGAAGTATATGATCTCAGAATGCTATACTGAGATGCGGGTTGGCGCTGTTTTGGCAGCCAGAGATCGGGACCTACACAATATTAGGCAGCTGATTTTAATGTTGTGGCTGATCGGTGTATATATAATGAACAGTTTGAACAGTTAAGGAACAATTAATACAAATTAAAAACAATGTTCAAAAAATAATCTAAATATACAACAATAAATTACATTTAATTACATTGTCACATAAATAACACTGGTTACTGAACCAGAAATAATGAATACAAAATAACTAATAATGCTCATATTTACAACAAAATTAAATAAAAGACAATATATTAGAACAGAGTAACATGGTTTATATTTTTATAATCAAAGTGTCTGTTAATATGTATAAATCTAAGGTGTTTGAAATTGGTTTGGGAAATAAAAAGAAACCGCCTATGTCTCTGTCAAGACAGCTCAACCATTCATATCCATCAGGAAGAATTAAAAAAAAAAACAAGCCACTAAAACAGGATGTAACCTGCAAGAATGCTCATGGGAAATGTTTTTCCTGTTGTGCATCTTATAAATAAAAAATCAATTAAGTCTATTCAATTAATTGTGCTAGTGCTTTAAGACATGTAGAGATCCATCATGTAACAGGCTTATGAGTAACAAAAAGGTGCTGAATTTAAGTGTCCTAACCAACCTTTTTCTGCCAATCATACTGTAAGTAAGGATGAAAAGAATATGCTCTACATCCAGCAATAGACAGACTGCTTTGATTTTCAAGCAGTTAGGGCAAGTAGGAGCTCACCTGAGCTCAGCCGCAAGTTTATTAATGGCTGCTTGCCGCTGGTCTGAAGTCAGCTGTGTCCGCTGCAGCAAATCTCTCAGCTCCTGCAAGTGGTCTAGTGTGTCTGACAGCTCTCCACGCACCTCCTGCAACTGTCCCTCCAGCAACTCTGCCCGCTGCAGTGAATTTCGCCTGTCCATCTCAGTGCGGTGGAGCTTCTCTTCCAGGTCCATAACTAAGGCAAACCGACAAGAACAAATAAGAGTGTTATATTTATCCATAGAAATGTTACAGACAAATAGTAAGGAAAAGAAAAAGGGAACGCGGGACAGAGGAAGGGAAAGGAAAGATGAAACAAAAGGACAACGGAAAGGTGAAATCTATGAAAATAAAAAGGAAAGCGAAGAAAAAGGGAACAGGAAAGAAAAAAGAAAAGGAGAGGAAATTAAAAGTAAGGATAGGGGAAATGAAAGAGGAAATAAAAAGAAAAAACAGCAAAGGGAAGGAAAAAGGAATTTAGAAAAAGAAAGGGACAGGAAAGAGGAGAGCAGTGGAGTAAAGAAAAGGAAAGAATAGAAAATAGGAACCAGGAAAGGGAAAGAAAAATTAATAGCAAAGCAACGGAGGAAAAAAGAAAGTAAAAGGGGAAAAGGGAAAAAAGGAAAAGAATGAGGAAGGAACAAAAAGGAAAGATGAAAAGCAAAAGAAAGAGGAAGGAACAGAAAGGAACGGAAAGATGAAAAGGCAAAGAAAGAGAAAAGGCAAATGAAAACCGAGAGAGAAAAAAAAAAGATACCAGGAAAGGGAATAGGATTGCCTTGTTAGAGGGCACAATTGTGGTAGTTCATGAAACAGCCCCTTAAGGGACTCAAGCCTGCAATCTTTTGCTTACAACACCACATCGTTCGCCACTTGGCTACACCACGTCTGAGACACTGAGATGATCGTTATGATTTTTGCTGAATGAAGGTCTGTGGGACAGCACACCTGTTTCACTCTTCTTATCCAGCAGGCCTTTGGTCTCCTTGAGCGTCTCCTCCATCTGACTGAGCTGAGACTCTTTAGCACTGCTGTCTCTCCTCAGACGCAACAACTCCAGCTCCATGTCTGACAGCTCAACCCGACACTTACTCATCTCCGAGTTCAGCTGCCTGAAAACGAACACGCAGACACATACATAGTTTAACACGAGTCTATTCACAAGTGCTTCTACCATTGTCAAAATGCTGCCTCAGTATGACTACAGGTAAAAAAAAAAAAAAAAACTGACTTAAGAGAAAGTTAAACGAAGAGTTAATTTGACCCCTCACAAATCAAGCAATGGCAATCCTGCCAAGATTTGGCCCTTTGGTGAACAGTCAATACATGAAATGATCTCTTCCTCTGTGCACTATTAGCAGTATATATAGAGAATGAGTGCAGCAGGAGTGGCTTTGGAAACAAATAAAGGCACTGAAGCCATAGAACAGTCATGAGACCATCTCAAAGAACACCCTCAGGACAGGACATATTCAAATTCTCTTGTCACTGTGTCGTTCCTAGAAAATCCAGCATTCCAGTTTAGAACATCTCTGGCTGGATTTCTCATGTGAAGATCTGGCGTGACAAGAAAGCAGCACTGACTAAGTAGGTCAAAGACCAGGTGAGCCTGAACACAACGTCAGCATGCAGATGTTTATGAACATCTCAAACAATGCAATCTTACATAATGACCTTTTTGGGAGCAGAGGTGAACACAGACTGAAAGATCAGATGGTCTCACGTTATGGAGCAGGAGATTTCCGCTGCCTGTCTCTCCTTCTTCTGCACCTCCTGGGTGGCCTCCTCCACCTCTCTCTCCCTTCTCCTCAAGGCCTGAGACAAGGCTGTGTGCTCCTTCTCTAACTCTTGTTCCAACTGGGATACCTGAGGGTGATCAGTACATGTTATGCCTCTGACTATGTATACAGATGAGAGGCATCTTTCAGACAATCAATGAGATTATTGTGTAACCTGTTTTTGCTTTTTTCCCCTTCAAACTAAACTTGCTCAGTGAGCTATGGCCAGGACCTCAGAGCAAAATAGCAGGGTAGTGCCCTACATTTGCACATAAGATAGCACTGTTCATGTAAAACCTATACAAAAAACGCTTTAAGAAGCTCTGCATCATGAGACTATTGTATTATATTCATTTCTCAGATGAGACCTTCATTTTATAATATTGTTCTATATTACATTTGTATAATCTGAGCAGGGAAATAGAGAATATTCATAATATTATAGGTGTTTGCTGAATTTTAAGCTGAATGACTTTAGTGCAAGTTCTTCCATACACATTTTGTACTAAGAGAAGCTTATTTTTGTGCTGGAGCAGAACATCCCAGAGGCAAGGCTATCTGTATCCTGACACACATAAATGTCTCCATTATTCATTGATCAGCTGTTAAATAAGGGTGACATTTAACAATCACACTGATCTATAGGAATAAAGAGGAAACATGCAAAATGCTCAGCCCTGTGAGCATATTATGTTTGATGTGGTGTTTGATCATTTACTCATTATTAGTGATGGCATGTTTATGGTTTTAAATCAGTTGCAGTCAAAAAAATTAGACTGTAGTTTCTGCAAGTCAGGCTAAATTGGCTGTGTCATCATAAGTCTAACATAATGGCATTTGTGTGTGGTATTTTTCTAATCTAGTCATACTTTGGGGAACAGATAGTTGGAAAATACCCCCATAAGGCATTTTTGAAGGCATTATATTAAAGCCTGAGTCACAACCCTGATAATCCTGAAGTTACTAGGGGTGTAATGATTCACTCATCTCAGGATTTGGTTTGATTTACAATACTGAACTCACAGTTTGGTTTAGTTCATGATTCTTCGCTTCAACTAAGCCTGCATCAAGAAAAGTTAAGACTGAAAGCTTTTATTTGAATTATTATTATTATATTTTAAAAGACATGTAAAATCACTATCAGAGTAAAAGAAGAAATAAGAAAGGCTCCAATACAGAGGATTTAACAGCCAACAGTGATCATCTTGTAATGTATTGTTGATGCGGTGCTTTGATGACTGAAACAGCATTAAACAGTACCTGGCTCTGCAGCTGACTCTGGCTCTCCTCCAGCTGTGCGATGTGTGACATGCTCTCCTGCAGCATGTGGTGCTGGTTCTTGATGGAGTGTTGCAGCTGCAGGTTCTTCTCATTGGAACTCTGATAGGCCAAACATTTCCTCCTCAGCTCCTCCTGCAGCTCTGACATCTGATGAAAATACAACACTCAGTGACACATTAACAAACAAGTGTTACATACTGCTGTTCTAACAATGCTACACAGGTGGACAGGAAGAGAATGTGTTATGATGAGCGTTTTGATGTTATGGCTGACTGACCACACAGCTCTTCAGCTCCAGTTGTCTCTCGTGATGTTTCTTCACCTCCTCCATCTGCTGCAGGTAACTAATCAGCTCCTCTTTACAGGAGGACAGTTCTGTCTGCAGGCTACTCACCTAGAAAGAGGAGCAGAGAAAAGAAAAATAGTTAACACTGTGGCCTGAACTACTGCAACTCAATGAAGCAACATAAATCCTATCTTCAGTGTTAATCTGAGTTTTGTCTTAAAAGAATATTCCGGGTTCAATACAAGTAAAGCTCAATTGACAGAATTTGTGACATAATACTGATTACCATAAACATTTATTTTGACTTGCCCCTCCGATTATTTAAAAAAAAAGAAAAAAAAAATGTGGGTTACAGTGATGCACTTACAATGGATGTAAATGGGGCCAATCCATAAAAGTTAAAATACTCACTGTTTCAAATGTATAGCCATGTGACTAGGAGCGGGCAATAGGACAAAAATCATAGAATCACAATATCGCAAGTTTTTTTTAATCACGATAACGATCTATATCACAATATAGTAAAAAAAGAAGAATTAATCAATAAAACTGGTTTATATATTAAATAACCATATTGTAATGCCAATTTTTGAAAAATCCAATCACTGAATTAAATACTTAATGTTTGTCAAGTTCAAAATATAGAGAAAATTATACAAGAGGAAGTAGTTTTCATTTATAGAGTAACTGTTTTTTAAAAATCAACTGGTGGCAATCAACCTAATCAACCACAATGCTAAATTTCAAATTTCAGTCTGATGTTTTTGACTAGTATTTTTATTATTATTATAAAACACTTCATTAGGCTCTTAATGGTTTAAGTCATCTCTGAAACAATATATGAATATCTGAAAGCAAAGCTGGTTTGTTTTCTAATATATAACATCATTCAAACTGAATTTTATTAAGGATGATGTGGAGTAGTTTAAAAAATCCACATGACAGGTGACACATAATTCTTAGCACATGACGGATTGTTTTAGTGGTTTTCCTTGTCAGTGTTGGTTAGAGTGTCAGGTTCTCTTGCGGTTTGAGATGTCTGATGTATCCATAGCGCTTTAAGGTAAAAACTAAACACTTAGAAGAATTCAAATTGGTCACACACGTTTTGAAATTTGTGCCGTGATGGAGAGAATTACAGCAACAAAAAGAGCAAACAAACACACTAATATATATATATATATATATATATATATATATATATATATATATATATATATATATATATATATATATATATATATATATATATATATATATTTATTAAACATACTCAACCAAAACTACATTACTCACTCCACGCCCCACCCAGAGTGACCTCCAAAAACTAAAAATAACTGCCCCATTTCCTGTCAAACAAATCTGTTACCACATCTTCCCAATGACACCTCTTCAAAATCCACACCCTCCCCATGTCCATTCACCACTCTGGAAATGGGGGCGCACCAGCTGACCTCCAAGCCCTCAAAATAATTTGCCTGGTGATCATCACACAGGTCAGATCCAAATTCTCTATATGACTATTCCCCACATCGATGGCCGCCTCAATCGGCCAAAACACAAAATCTGGGGCAAAACGAAACCACAGCGCCCAATATGTCACATACAAAACTCTGAACCTTTAACCAAAATTCCTGGATCACAATACACCACCAACAAACATGAGCCATGTATCCATCCTCCGATTGGCATCACTAGCAGATGGGTGTGTCTTTAAGACCAAGCCAATACAATCTAGAGGTGGTCCAATAAAATCTATGTCAAATCTTGAATTGCATAAGACCCACCCTTGCACCTGTAGATGCAGACTTGACATTTTTAAAAATCCTAGCCCACACTCCCTCCTCCAATAGAAAGTTGAAATCTTGAGAGAAGTTGAAGCTCCGTCCCCCAGACTCTGAATTAGCAGGGAGTAATACACTGATGCCTCATGACCTTTTCCAAAAGCAGTAATCACCAGTAATCCCAGAGTATCTGCCACTTTAGGGGGGCATATGCTACTTCCAAAAATAGTACAGAGTAGGTGGTGTAGTTGTAAATACCTATAAAACTGAGATCTGTTTCCCAAAATGTTGAACCACTTTTTCAAAAGATCTCAACACCCCATTCTTTTATAGGTCAAAGAGTATAGTAACCTCCCTCACGGTCCACTCTGTCCAGCAGAAAGAGGGCTTATTAACACATAATTTTGGGTTCTGCCATCTGCTCGAGGCAACATTTAAATAAACACTTTTGTCCATACCGAGTGCAAATTCAAAATAACGGGGTGAAAATTACCTTCTACCTTCTTAGTTTGATAGAAAAGCTTTGCAATGGCAAATAGGAGCAATAACTTCCTGTTCAATACCAAACCAGTGAGGGGCTCTCTCAGGTGGTAGTGACCAGTGAGCAAATGTCTGAGACCGAATGCATAATAATAAAACAAAATTTTGTGTAGGCTTAGCCCACCTTTGTCAATCGGCCTATGTAATTTATTGAAATATACAGCTGTGGCCAAAAGTAAATGCAGTGACATAAATTTTGTTCAAAAAGTTTTCTGCTTCAGTTGTTGTGGTGTTGATTCACATTGTTTCTAGATTATTGTGCAGAGTGATCAGATGCATTTTTTAAAAAATTGCAAAAAGCTTAATTTCCCAAAATAAATTAACTTCACAAAAAACCCAAATTTCACAGTTTTTTGGCCCTGGCACAAAATGACCAGCTAATATAATTTCACTAATCATATCAGCAGCACCTTGGAAATTGTGAATGAATACTAGTCAGGTGAAATCACTCTATCATTCTGATTGGATTATAAGAGCAGACTGATTGCTATAAAAGGGAAGAAGTGCTTCCAATCATTGTGTTCTTGTTAGCAATGGTTATCTCTAAAGAAAGACATGCAACCATCATCGCTTTGCATCAAAATGGCCTCACATGCCATGAAATTGCGCCTGAAAGAACCATTTCCCAGATCATCAAGAACTTCAAGGAGAGAGGTTCAACTGCTGTGAAGAATGCTTCAGGATGTCCCAGAGTGTCCTGCAGGTGCCAGGACCTTCTCCTCCTGTGGAGTCAGCTACGGAATCGTGTCACCACCAGTGTAGAGCTTGCTCAATATTGGCAGCAGGTTGGTATGAGTGCATCTGTATGCACAAAGAGGCGAAGATTTTTGGACAATGGCCTGGTGTCAAGAAGCCACTTCTCTCCAAGAAAAACATCAAGGACAGACTGAAATTCTGCAGGAAGTACAAGGATTGGACAGCAGACTGGTGCAAAATTATTTTTTCTGATGAAGCCCCCTTCTGACTGATTGGGACATCTGGAAAATCGATTGTCCGGAGAAGAAAAGGTGAACGCTACCATGAGTCCTGTGCCATGCCAACAGTGAAGCATCCTGAGAACATCCATGTGTGGGGTTGCTTTTCATCCAAGGGAGTGGGCCCTCTCACAATTCTGCCCAAAAACACTGCCATGAATAAAGAATGGTATCAAATATCCTGCAAGAGCAACTTCTCCCAATGACCCAGGAGCAATATGGTGATGATCCATGCATTTTCCAGCATGATGGAGCAGCATGTCACAAGGCAAGAGTAATAATGAAGTGGCTCAGAGATCATTACTTTGAAATTTTGGGTCCGTGGCCAGGCAACTCCTCGGATCTTAATCCCATAGAGAACCTGTGGTCAATTCTAAAAAGGCAAGTGGACAAGCAGAACCCCACAAATTGTGATAAAATCTGAACACTAATAAGGGAAGAATGTATCGCCATCAGTCAGGATTTGGCCCAGAAGATGATATCCAGCATGCGAATTGCAGAGGTAATGAAGAACAAGGGCCAACACTATAAATATTGACTCTATATTGCATATATTGAATGTTTTTGCCAATAAAAGCCTTTAAAACGTATGAAACGCTTATCATTGTTTCCCAGTTCATCTTTATAGTTCCACATCATCGTCTACTTATGAAGATATTAGAAACGTTGTGCAACCATTAGATCTTCCTAATCTGTCTACGGAGCAAAAAAAAATTTACTTGATTCTGAGAAACTTGGAGTCTATCAAAAGATTAAAGTCTCCTCCCAATATTATATCATGAGGGGAGTCAACGGCTTGCAACTTCCCTTCAAGATCTATAAAAAAGTCCTGATCTTCAGCATTAGGTGCGTAAATATTAGCCAAAATCAACCTTTGCCTCTGAATTTCTGCTAAAACAATAATGACTCTTCCTAATTTATCTTTAATCTGTTTGAGACATTTTAATTGTAAAGGCTTATTTATCAAATGTAATGATTCCCCTACTCTTATTTGAGCCATCACTAAAGAAAACATGTCCATCCCATATCTTCCCAAATGTTTCTGCTTCCTGCAGGGAAATATGCGTTTCTTGAAGAAACGCTATATCATATTTCTTACTTTTAAGAAAAAAAATAACCTTACTTCTTTTTATGGGGTGCCCCAACCCATTCATATTCCATGTGGAGAAATATAATCCACTCATATTAATATGACATAATAGAAAAAATTAATTTGGTCAAAAATACAATTATAAAGACCACATTCTAACATTAGTGCCACAGTCAAACCACGAACATCCCCCAGAACCAAACAAGAAAAAAGAAAAACGTGCACATTAACCCGACGCACAACAGCGCCAACCGGCGTCCATCCCTCTGAACTCAAACAGTCCTACGAGAGCCCCCATGATAACTTTGCAGAAGGATTGCTCAAGTCCGGTGCTTCTACACAAATTTTGTGAGACAGAATTACATAACAGAAAATAAGGTGTGTTACTCCACAAAACAAATTCCAGCAACTAACGGGACCAGCACACAAAAAATTAATAAATAAAGCCGTTCAGTTTCATCGGACAATCAAATGAATGTTCAGTGAGATGGTTGTTTCATGAGTACACAACAGATGACATAATCATTCCAATGTCCTGCAAAAAATACTCCATGAAACAAACTCCATCCAATAGGAGGCATAAGCACAAAGAACGAGCAGATTCATTTACAACTGTCCCGAAGAAGTGTTATTCCACAAAACAAACTCCAGCCGCTAAGTGGAACCAGCACAAAAAGAAACGAAAAAGGCGGTCAGTTTCCTCAGACAGTCAAGAGGATATTGAGAGAGTCAAGTTCACTCGGGAGCTATATGAGAAACATACCATGACTTCCTTAGTCCATTGATTTTATGAAAGACATCATTTGTTGAGGGCATGTAAATATTTTGTGGCCATTCTTAGCATCTATTCTTAATTTGGCCAGGAACTTCAGTGTAAAAGCAACCCTTCGTAGATGCAAAAGTTTCTTGAAGGCGTGTTACTACACAGAACACACAGAACAAACTCCAGTCGCTAGGTGGAACAAACTTAAAAAGAAACAAAAATGGGGCCCAACTTCCTCAGACAGTCAAAAGTATGTACAGCGAGACAGCTCACTTGGGGGCCATATGAAAGTCACCAAATGGTTTACTCACGCCATTGTCTCTAGAAAGACAATGCTTGTTGTGGGCATGCAAATATTTTGTGGCCATCCTTAGTATCTATTCTCAATTTGTCCAGAAACATCAGAGCAAAGGTGATCTTGCGTTGATGTAAGTGTTTCTTGCGTTCCTTGAATCAATCTTGTTTTCTCTCTACCCTAATTCTCAAAAATCGCAAAACCTGGGAATATAGTATATTTTTAAATATTATAGTATGTTTTTATATCAAAGTACTTATGTGAGTTTCCTGGCCTTGTGTGACCCAGGAAAGAGCATTTGAGGTTACTAAAAGTGTTGTTGCTGCAAAAATCACAGAAAGTACCCAGTTGTAACAAAATAAGGGAGGTTATGGATAAGGAGTAAAAACAACAGGTGGTCAAATTAATTAAAAAGATAAACTAAAGCCAAGTTTCTACCAGTATGGTAAATAGTATCCATTGATTACAAAAAACACTGACCTGTAGATCAAGGGTAAAGGATATGTGATGAGGACATGGCTGTTTTTCTCATACAAAAGGTGTTTCTTGATTAGGAGTGCACTTTCCATGAACTATGAGATATGTCCAAATAACCAGCTGAATATGAAAGAAATATGTTTTTTTTTAAATAGATAAGTGAGGGATTTTCCACCAATATTTAATTAGCGAAGAACATAAAACATATTGGTGGCGAGGGGAGGGACAAGGGCAATGACCCCATTGGCTAGAGATAATGAGTAGAAAGATAACAAAAAGGTATATAACTGGGAACTTAGGATAATGAAGTCAGAACGGACAGCTGACCGGTCTCATGTGGTTTGTTGGTGTTCAATAAACTATAACTTTGGCATCTGGAACTCGGGACTCCGAGAGTTTTCTTACAACTTAGAGAGAATCATCGTGAATATTCCACGACAGGAACAAGAAAATGCTGTGATTCTTCCAAGAAAGCTTTCCTTTACTCCTCGCCTCACACAACACGTGATATTTATCGGATGATCTTAGAAATTTGTCCAGAATTGATCGGGGCCTGTCTCCCTCAGCGGATCTGTGAGCCGGAACTCCAATTTCCAATGAATTCCAACAATTCAGATGTTAATTCTCTGGCTACGATTCTCCAAAGCCTTCAGCTTTTCCAAAACACATTCAAAATCTAATTTGGCCGCTAGCGGATAAGCAGCTAATTCCCTCTCTGACGACTCCAGATAATCTATCTGTTTCTCGACATCTCTGATTCTTGTAACCAAATCAGAGAATTTAGTTTCCATCATAGAAATCGATCAACATATTACAGCAAGATCCTCCAAGTCAGCAATAACTTTTATCAGCATCACAGCCATGCTCGCCAGTTGGTTTTGAATTTCTCCCACCGTACCATCCAAACCGAAACCCTGATCTGTGGGTCCGTCCGAGGCACCAGCTTGAGCACGTAAGTGTCTTTTAATATATCCAGAGCCCGAGAATTTTGAATTCTTTCCATGTTGACTTGGGTGTATCGAATCCCACTGGTTTATGACATAAAAATAGCAACATCCACTCCTCACACGGCGTCACGTGACTCCCAATTTTTACTATTTTTAAAGAAAAGGAGGGACAAGTCAAATAAATTTTTGTGGTTATCAACATTATGCCATAAATGTTGTCAATTGAGCTTAACTTGTCTTGAACCTAGAATAAGCCTTTAAAAAGATCGCAAGTGCCAAAATCGACAGTCATGTTTTGAATTTGATCATTTGTAGTATTAATAATAGTAGTAATAATTTAATGCTTATTTGATGTTGATTACATATTATACAGGTTGTATTGTTGTTCATTTATTTACAAAGAATATGTTTTATATGGATAAAAGACTTGTAAATAATTAGGTGCTTTCACTTTAAGAAAATGTATTCTTTGTTAAGTATTTGGAAACCAGCTGGTATTGAGACTCCGGGTTCATGAACTTTGTTTGTGACAAGCTGTTGAAGCTTAAGTTCTTTTCTACCATGCCAATTGTTTATTTTTTGTTGTGGAAACTAGTAGAACATACAGTAAGTATTTAATGTTTACCTCAAAGAGACTACATTGGACTGTTGTAAAAGCAAACAAAGGAAACCTGATGACTCGCATAGACTATAATCACATTTTTGTCATCAAATTTTGACCACACATTCCTCTTTACAGATGAAAGATTGACTTTGGTTTCTATTTCCATCCCCTCGATAAACTCCGCCCGCAACAGAAATCATTGGTCTAATAGCCTGCTCCATGTAGCTGCATATTAAACATTATATATGATGATTGGCTGTAATTTTGTTACTTCATGGCAGCATTTCGCATTCATTGAGAACAGAACATCTACTTGGCACTGGAAACTTGTGCTGTAGGGTAAGAATTGTTTCAGACACTGAAATGTAAAGGCATTAAACTCCCTGTTTTAGGGACTGTAACGATTATGAAATTTGCCTGATGATGAATTGTCAATCAAATCATTTTTGATAGTCTCTCTTTTTGGTCAACATTAGTCTTTGTTTTATTTACATTTCTTTTTGTAATCCTGCCAACCTGAACAGCTATTATTTGATATTAATTACAATAAATTAAAGTATGCAATAGTAGCATGACTGTCCTAATTTCTTCACTTTCACACGTTATTTTAAGGCTCTCTAGTTAAACAAATTAGCCCTAATTTTACATGAAGGAAGACCTGTGAGATTGTGTATTTGAAGATCATCTCAACAGAAATAGTATGCAGGCGTCTCCTCCACTATGCCATTGCATGCCATTAACACGGTGTTAATCAAACAATTGTTTAAAAATCGCAACAGGCCTAGCCTATCTTGAAGCTTCAGTTCATAAAGGTGATGTGTGGGCAAACCGTAAAAAAAGTTTGTTAGTCTCACCTTTGAAGCGGAGTTAGAAGCCTGCTCTTCAATATTTCTACGCGTTTCTTCACAGTGTTTAGATTTTGCCTTGAAATCCTGTCCAAGAAAAAGAGCTATGAACATGCAATTCATTCACTTCACCATGACTGTCACATTTCATGGGATGAGTATAAATGAATAGTTCAGATCTGACCTCAGTCAGCTGATCTATAGTGGTCTGCAGAAGAGCAGCTCTCTGTTGTGACTCCAGCTTCTCTGTTTGAAGGCCAGATACATGTTGCTCCAGCTCCACAATTTCAGTCTGCTTCTGAACCAGAGACAACTGCAGCTGGAAAACACATTCAAACTTAGGACTTTCAGGATCTTATTTGAAATAGCGCAATATTATTCATAAGTGCATGCATACATATTTTGTGCACGTACCAGCTCTATTCTGTCCTCCATTTCCTTGCATATATGTGATTGTGCAGTCTTGGACTGGTCTATGCTTTGCTGATATTCCCTCTGTTTTTTGTTCAAGACTGACTGGTAGTGCTGAATGCTGCTGGCCTTCTCCTAATTTGCCATCGATACAAAGAACAGCATAGATACCTATTCAGAGGTTTGTTCTTGGAATCACTTGGCCTTATTCATGAAAATTGGGTGAACAAATTTGTGTAAACCACTCATAAAACCATTCGTGCCTAAATTGTTGCATTCAATACAATGCACCAATTTATGTATGAATGGATTTATGCTGGTGTTTTATAAATAAGGTGTATTGTTCGCTTTATGTGTGATTTTGTGTGTGTGCGTAAATACATATGTTACCAGGAGCTCTTGCTCAAGCTGGATGGTTTTTATTGCTGCCTGGGAATAAGCTGCGCTTTTCTCCTGCAGTTGTTTCTCCAGTATGCTAAAGCGTGAGCACTTCTTTTTTAGCTGAAAAACATTAGGTTAAGCAACAAAAGTTAGGCTGACATCCTTCTAGCATTTTTGAAACATTCTTGTGCAGTTGTAGGGCTTAAACCATGTACCAAAGAGAAATGGGTAATATATGGCTTTGTTTAGACCTGGTATTAACAGCCTTTTTGGGTGATACAGACACAAATGGACAGCAGTCAACACAGGTATAAATGGGGTCCAAAATGTAATGTGATCTAATAACTCAAACCCCATTTGCTCTCAATGGGGCGTGTGGTAAATTGTGCGTGGATCGCGGAAAGTAGCATGAGCCTCCACGTGCAGAGTCTCTGCAGTATCATGCACAATGAGCCATGTGATAAGATGCACGGATTGACTGTCTCAGAAGCAGAGGCAACTGAGGCTTGTCCTCTGCCACCCGGATTGAGATGAGAAACCGCGCCACCACGAGGACCTACTAAGTTGTCAGAATTGAGCATTAACTACCAGGGTAGGGAGGGTTTCTTTTGAAATATATTCCACCACAGATTACAGAATACATTACTCAAGGTCAGTATCATATTCTAAATACTTTGGATTTATTCTTCAGCACTGGTAGATATTTTCACTTGTTTTGAATATAAAAAACTCAAAGGATTTTTAGATATTTTTACAAGAAAATAATAAAAAAAATGTTTATCAAGAACACGATTTTTGCCCTAATATCAAAGGTCTTACTAGAAAACAAGAAATTATGATCCAACTTGAATTTTCATGATAAAAAATATGATCGTGGATGGTAGCATATGCATGTAAAATGGCTAGAAATAGCATTTTAGCTCATTGTAAAGCTGACAATTTACACAAGGTTTATTTCTATTTCTTCTGCTCCAAACTGACTTCAAACTTCTCTATCTGCTAGTATGAATGTAACATCATAAGAAAGTGGTTCACTGCTGTTCAAATGCACTTTGGATCGCATCATTTATATGTATAACTGTTTTCCATCTGAAAGGACTAAATATTAAATGAAACATATGACAATAAAATGCAAAGTAATCTCTTCAGTAATCAAAATACTTTTTGAATGTAACTGTATTCTAAATACCAATGATTTGAAATTGTAACTGTAGTGAAATACATTTACATTTATATACTGTACTTTGTATTTTAAATGCATATTCCCATTGCATGTATTCCGCTACTCCCAACCTTGTTAACTACAAACTAATTCCATGATTTAGCGGTCATTAGAGATATTATTATCAGACCAGAATCATTACCTTGTAGTAACATACGAGACAAGCACATGCAATCTCACTGTATTTACAATGGAATAGAAATAGATTATTTTTCTATGTTTCAGTTTTGGTGATTTGATTGGCCTCTAACCTCTTTCTCAAAGGAGGTGGCTTGAGAAGCTTTATCCAGGAGTTGATTGTGGAGCTGCTGGTATTGAGAGGATCTCGCTGTGATGGAGGTCTGCAGGGAGGAGATCTCTTCCTGGGCTCTGGTCAGTCTTTCCTGCAGACCCTGAGCAGCACTGGCCTGCCGGGTCTTCTCTCGCTCAGCCATCTGCAGCACCACCAACAGCTTCTGATAGCGCTCATCTAAATTAACAAGTGAGAGGTTAGAGTAAGAGATAATCCAATAAAATATTTCTGAAAACAAAAGCATGCATAAGTGAAACTGGACAGTCTCAAAACAGTTTTAAATGACTGCCAGAAATCCCTTCATTACTCACCAGTCTTGTGTTCAATGGTGCTGGTGTATGACAGAGAATGCAGCAGACAGGGATTTACACACAACGCACCCTCACGATTCTGAAACAAAAGTCACGTCTAAGTCAATGATTTACATTGAGGTCCAAAATTCCGAAATCTAATTAAAAATATGGGTTTTAAAATCTTATTTAAACCCAGAAAGTGTCATGATTTAGAAAAATGTCAAACATAAAATGCTGTGAAACTAATTAGAAATATTTACGTCAAAACAAATTTGAGACATTGATCATGTTAACTCCTTTGTACCAAAGGTCAGATTTCCTTGCACACAAGAAGCTCCTTGGAGCATTCTTAAATGTTGGCATAACATGGATCATCAGGTTTTACACAAAGTTGTGTAGTCCATGTAGGGCTGCACAATTAATAAAATAAAAAAAATAATCAAGATAACATTTACAGCTGTCACAATTATCTATTTGTTACAAGTGTAAATTACAGCATTCCATTAACTATTTACAATGCATTTTTATTTTATTTTTGAATATATGAATCTTCGTGCATATTGCCACCTACTTGGCAGGGAGGAGAATTTATAGTAAAAAAAGCTAATAAAGTTTTAATTATCGATTTGTCTCTTACACCAACCTATCGATTTGCTTCAGAATATATTAATTGATCCACTGGAGTTGTGTGGATTACTTTTATGCTGCTTAAATATGACTTTTGGACAGTCAAATAGCCAGCAGCCTGATGGCACCGGTTTACTAACATTATAAGAACCTACTGAGCTTCAACATTTTTCTAAAACTCTTCATTTGTGTTGTGCTGAAGAAAGACACACCTGACTATAAGTCACACCGGGTCAAAATCTTGTTGTTGAGAGATAAAATAAAAACATATATACAGTAAGTCACATCTGTGTATAAGTCGCACTGACAGAGGGTGCGTGCAGCAGGCATTAGCAACTGGAAGCAGCCACCAGACTTCCCTTCAGACACTCGGATGTGAAACGTGCTCTGTGAAGATTACATTACCTCAGAATCTACACATCGTATCACAGTGCTTTTGGGATTGTTTTAAATGGGAGAATTTGCTTTAAATTAAATTAAATTAAATTTGCTGTGTGTAACAGTTTCACATATTCTTTTTATGTTTCATGAAAGAAAGATGACAAGTAAGCCACATCTGCATATAGAATCTGTAACTATGCTGTGCACAAATAAACAGCTTTTAGTCTGTGAGTAAACCAATATGCTTATTCTATTCATTTATTAACTTTAGCGCTGTCTATCTGTGGATATTTCTGAAATTTGCAACCCTCTTTGAAATGTATTAATTATTCAGTACACTGACTGAATTATTTTACTACTAATGTGATGAAACGTCATTTTGTGGGCATGTGAGGAGTTGCATTTGACAGTGGACTAGAATTTGTAAGAACAATAATAACAAATACGTAACAGTTAACCTGTCAGATACTCTGTTTCTACGACAGATGTTTCAAGAGTAAATTTTTTTGCATTTTCTCCCCTTTTCTACCCAATTTGGCATCCCCAATTCCCAATGCACTCTAAGTCCTCATGGTGGCGTAGTGACTCGCCTCAATCTGTGTGGTGGAGTACGAATTTCAGTTGCCTCCGTGTCTAAGATAGTCAATCCACGCATTTTATCATGTGGCTTGTTGAGCGTGTTATCGCAGAGACATAGCGCATGTGGAGGCTTCACGTTATTCTTCGCGGCATCCATGCACAACTCACCACGTGCCCCACCAAGAGCGAGAACCACATTATAGCGATCACGAGGAGGTTACCCCATGTAACTCTACACTCCCTAGCAACTAGGACAATTTGGTTGGGCTAATTTGGCTTAGGAGATATATAATGATGCAGGATCAGGCCTTCCTTCTTTTTGTTTGTATGTTAATACTATTGATAACTAAAAAGAAAGACAGAGACTATGTGTGTGTGTGTTTGTATATCTATGTGTGTGTGTGTGTGTGTGTGTGTGTGTGTGTGTGTGTATTCCAGCACCTCTCTCAGATGTAATAAGTCTACAATGCTTTCGAGGCTGGTCAGCTCGGCTCTGTCCTGCTCTCTCTCTCTGTTTGCTTGAACCACCCTCTGCTCCTGACAGGCCGTGAGGAGCCGCAGGTCCTCATTCTCTCTCCTCAGTGCTGCCACCTCCTGCTGCTGTGCCTCCTTCTCAGTCTGCTCCATCTGCAGCTGTTTCAGCTGATCTGAGAGCTGCTGCACCTGATACTGCAGCTGCACACGCTCAGCAGAGAGAGACTCAGAGCGGCCAAGAACCTCCTTCAGCTCACTGACCAGACCAGATAGAAACACCAGAGTTACAACTAATATCTAGTTTCCAAATAGTCTGGAAACTGTTCATGCCAGTGGGAGTGCATGCTGACATTAAAGCAAGCGATTAAGTATCAGTATTGTTACTGAAACAAATTCAAATTTGTACTATAGGCGTGGGACTGCAACTGTTCTTTAGTACGAATTTTTAATGAATGATCATTATTATCAACAACAATACAAATCAATACAGAGTTCAGATCAGTATTTGGATTCTCTCTTACGAGATGTTCTGACATAGACTCTCCTTCTCTCTCTCCAGCACAGTACACTTCCTATCCAGCTCCTCTCGCTCTCTGTCACACTCCATTAGACCGACCTTCAGCTGATCCTCACTCTCCATCACCTTCAACAAACACACAGAGCAAAAACAGTAAATAATATTTCCACTCCTGTTTTTGAATACACTTTTTTAAAACATTTTGAGCAAATCAATGAAAGAAGGCAGACTACCTTCCTGAGCTTTTCAGATGCATCTTCCTTGTAGTTCTTGAAGGCGACCGTGAGCTTCTCCGCATTTTGGAGTGCTTGGTTTCTCTGCTGCTCCGCACTGTGAAAGAAACAAATGTTTTACTGAAACATTGAATCTCTTACTAAGCTTTCTCTTCTTTTTTTTATTTTTATCGCCTTTTCTTCCTAATTTTGAATGCCCAATTCTGAATACTCAGTAGGTCCTCGTGGTGGCACAGTTACTCATCTCAATCCGGGTGGCGGAGGACAAGTCTCAGTTGCCTCCACTTCTGAGACCGTTAATCCACGCATCTAATCACGTGGCTCAATGTGCATGACACTGCGGAGACTCCCAACATGTGGAGGCTCATGCTACTCTCCGCGATCCATGCACAACTCACCACGCACCCCATTGAGAGCAAGATCCACTAATAGCGACCACGAGGAGGTTACCCCATGTGACTCTACACTCCCTAGCAACTGGGCCAATTTGGATGCTTAGAAGATCTGGCTGGAGTCACCCAGCACACCCTGGATTCGAATTTGTGACTCCAGGGGTAATCTTTCTCTTCTTAAGGTTTCAATAATTTCCAGATCTCTTGGCATACCAGTACGTGCAACTGAGGTAAGTGCCGTTTGCATCACTGTAACTCATTTTGTACCGTTTTCCCAGACGTGTTCTTTCTGCTAGCTCAGCTTTAACAATTCTCATCTCATCTCTGAGCTTCTCCACAAGTCTGTTGCTCAGCATCACTGTCTGTTCACTTGCTTCCAACTTCTGCTCAGCAGCCCTGAAAAAATAAGAACATGCTGGTCCACTTATCTGTCAGGAAAGCATGCGATTCTATGAAGATCTAGGTGGTACAGAAGATACACTTACTCTAAAGCTCTGGTTTGAGTAGTCAGCTCTGTCTCTAGACCCAAAATTTGTTCCTTCATGAGGGACACACTGGAGGTTCTGGCTCCAACATTAGATCCCAACACACGAATCTATAGGACAAACATCAGTTATCGATATTAACATCAGCTGTGAACAATATGTGGGTCACTGACAAATAAGTTTGTCCGTAATTATAAAAATGAGGAATCTTTTAAAACATGTGTGTCAAGTTTGCAGAAATGTAATATCAATGTTGGTTTCAAAAAATGTTTGATTTAATGACTCGAAGTAAAGTGTAAAGTGGTGTAACCATGTAAAAGTTTGGAAATATGTCCTTGCTCCTTAATTACTTAATTAAAAAAAAAGAAAAATATTTGTACATATTATAAAAAATATTTTATACTAATATTATGGATGTTTGAGTCACCAAGTAGTCTCATTGGAGGTTAATCCATTTGACCTGAACAAAATGTTCCTTTTCATAAAAATAGCAAAATATCTATATATTTTTTTAAACTTCACACAGTCATTTGAGGTCAAAATTGGTCCTCTATGTTTTATGCTTTTTCATGACATGACAACAAAATGGCTTCCTGCATGTTGGTTTTTGGTGTCATTTTTTTTAAAAATATTAATAATATGATTACTCCAGTCCAAACTACTTATGCCAAAAGTTTAGTTTTTTCCCAAGAATTTTAGCTTCTAAAAAGGACATTTTTTATTTACAGCCCCAGAAAAAAAAATCTCTTCTATAAAACGAATATATATATATATATATATATCTTCTATAACACACAGAGAACCATGAACTGACTGTTATAACTGATGTTATAACACTTCTAACTGAAGTGAGGAGCATTACCTTAGACTTTGAGCTGGCTAACTCAAGCTGAGCAGCTTCTAGGTCATTGATGAGCAGCTTGTTCTCCATGACTAAAGAAGAATTCTCTTGCCTAATGGAGCTGACCTTCCTCCTGAGCACAGACATCTCTGTCTCCATGTCTCTGACGGGCTACAGACGGACACAAAACATTCTCAAATAGGAGTATATTCACTTTAGGGTGAACAATCCATTTACAACAAGAAAAAAAACAGCAAGCACAAAAACGGTGACAAAACAGTCCATCTATTTGTAGCGACATTCAACACACAAAGGTCTCTCTCTTCCACAGTGTCTGGTCTCTTACCCTGCAGTCACAAGCACATACTCTCTGCTCTGTTGTTCTGTCAGGGAGTGGATATCCTCCAGGCTGTCCAGTATTAGGCTTCTGAAGGTCCTCTAGAGTAAGACGGCCTGGGAACCCATCCACTCCACTGCTGTCATTATCCTCAGCAATGATGTCATTTCCTGATTGACTGAAAAGAGTGCCAAACATGAATTGTGATATAACAGACACAAATCTCTGCACTCTACTGACAGGACTCAATTATTACAATTTTGCAACGTCTAAGAGAACAAGCTAAAATACATATGAAATGGTTTTCTGTTATATAAAGTAAAACTACATATAGTTATATTAATTTGATATAAAATAATAGAATTAAAACAACTATAATCCATTTCAAACACACTTTAATATCCTGAGAAAGAGAATAATGTCTACCTCAATTGTTCCCCCAGTGATTGCAGATTTATCTCTGTTAATCGCAGTTTATTTCTCAAGGAGACTACATCTTCTACCAGCCCTCTGTTGTCTTTGAACATTGGAGATTGTTAAAACAAACCCTGTAAACAAAGGCTGTGGCATATTTATCTTTTATTTACGGACACCCAACTAGACAACCAGCTGAAACAACATTGCATAATGTGATTCCGTTCTTAATGAGCACCTTCATATCATAAATCACATGATATGAAACACTGACTGATATACCTTTGTTTATTTATTATCATACCTGCCTTTGAGTTAATGTTTGGCTTCATTGAATACCATCAACAGGTTGTCAAGGAACAGCCAGCAGCTCTATATCAGCTGCTTCCAGGCGTGCTAAATGTCACGATATTTCAGTACTACAGAAATCCGCTTTCTATCGTTTAAACAGCGGTATTTGTGAAAACAGTGGTTTAATTCCAGTAGGTTTAGCTTAGCATCCACTCCTCTGAGACCAAAACAAACCGCGCTGCCATCTTCACGTCAGTTGATTGGCTGAGAGGAAAACCCGTCGGACTGGGCGGGGTATATATGAATATTCATGAGTCAATCATTCGAAGAGGGGAAGTGACGTCACTCCAATGCAACTCTGGCAACTCTGCTGCTCAATATTATATTATTTATGGTTGATAGATACAATGCTTGTGTCTGTTTTGAGTATTTTCTGCCAGCTCTACGAAACAATGGGTTGTCCGAGTAGGCCATTATCATAGTCCGTTAACACCTGGTTAACACACGTATCGAGTCAGCTGAATTTAGTTAGCAGAGTCTTTAGTTTAGGCATTAGTTAAGACTTCCTTTTTTGTAGGTTATTAGCTGCATATCTGAAAAAACAACAACAAGAAAAAAAAAAAAAAAAAAACAAGGCTGGGTTCGTGTGGATGTTTGATGCATGTTTTTACTAGCTGTACCAATGTCTGACGTTCAGAACCCAACTTGATCCGCTTTTCCATGTTGCTGAATGTGCCATTATGTACTGATCCTACGTTGGCACCGCTGGCACGGCTACATGTAGTTTCTTTTTTCACGATACTGCAGCGAAATCTGAAACAAGTGACCAAGCATATGTCATTACAGTCATACAACCAACTCCAAAGTGTGCATGTAGGTGTCATCAATAATGCACACCTTTTAGATTTTTGATATAATTAAAAAAATAATTATAATTGTATGTTAGCATTTCTATATTCATCAGTATTGTAATAGGCCTTGGAGATGGGATATGGATTTTATTTTATGGAAAACCATACCAAGTTGTGTTCTGAACTTAGACAACCCATTGTTTCCGAGCTGGCAGAAAATACTCAAAACAGACACAAACAGCGCATCTATCAACCAAAATTAATATAATATTGAGCAGCAGCTGTCAGAGTTGCATTGGAGTGACGACACCTCCCCTCTTCGAATGATTGGCTAGAGCAGGAGCTGTCGATCAAGAACTAGTGGACCAATAGGGACACAAAATGCCAACTGATTTACATGAAACTCTACTCACAAGTTTGGAAAACCAAGCGCAGAACTTGGAAACAAAAGCAAAGATAAATACAGCGCAAGCATACATTTTTTTTTTTTAAATATGAGCAAAATTGTCAGAGAGCACAAAAAACAGTAATATAACCACAAAAAAAAACATGATTTTGTTTATAATTCTGATGACTTTGCTTAATTTTTCTGCATATTTTAAATGTGTTATTTATATTTTTGACTCATGCTTTGATTTTTATCTGCGCTAATTATTTTTATCTGCACTATTTATTTATGCACTTATTATTTTTTGATTCGCGCTTATTATTTATTATTTTTGTGACCACGATGTGATTTTGATCCCATAAAAGTGGTATATTTTCAAAACTCTTAGTACTAATCTCACAATTGATCATCAAAAATTCACCTTTTTTCAAATATTTCAGCATATTTTCAATTGTTTTAGTACAATGCACAAAATCACAAAGTAACATTTTCACTAAATAAACTTCATTTGCATCTGTTCTCTTTCAGTTTAATATATGTGTATATGGTATTATTTAATCCAACTGACCTTAATGGTTAATCAATGAATCCTTTGATGTTTCTAAAGATTTTCAACTATTGTGTGTTAGTATGGTGTCAACTACTGTAATTTCTACAAGAGCTTTCAATCATGACCAAACCAGACATAATAAATCACCATTATTACTAATTTCTTTCACCTGGTAATCACAATTGGTTACCATATACAGTAAGTAAATAGAACTGTGTGTAGAGAATTTAATGTGCAAACATTGAGCAGGATAGACTGCAAAAGAGAAGAAACATGCAGAGGGGTAAAAGAGGTTGATGTATATACTGCCAAAGAGAGCCTATTCAAGTGAACATCAGAGGGATGGAGTCCAGCATACTGGCAATTCGAATGAGGCCTGGGCCATCACTGTTGACCATGTGGTTACAGTAACAGAGGTCTTACTTTTTGACATTAATTCAAATGTTATATGTTTTAATTTATTTCTATGGTTTCACAATGCAACCATAGTATTGTTGTAAAAATACGTCCAATTATATATGATATATAGTATATTTGCATGAATGACTTTTGATGATCATATGTTGGATAAATAAGTTTAAATATGATTTTTTTTTTCAATTTGGTTAGATAATGTAAGTGTAATGCCCATTGTGATGACTGTGTATATTATAGCAACTTCTAGAGAACATAGTCGAATAGAGTAACTTCTATTCAGCACTAATGGTGATTTGAACATGTATCTTGTATTGTTTTCTGTTGAATTAACTGATTGTTTAAAGTACTAAATTTCCCAGTATGAAAAAAATATCATACTGTTGTGTTTTCGTGATTAAACCAAATGTACCCATTTTTTGTTACAATAATCTTGTTGTGGTGAAAGGGGCGTGGTCGAGCGCCGGCTTGTGAATGGAGAGCGAGATCTAGAGATGAGAACGGTAAGGATCATCACCTGGCAATGATTTTCTCTAACAGCTGTTTGTCATTGCAGTAAGAGTTGGAGACGGATTTAAGGGTGAGTCAAACGCCAGTGAGGGAGAGAGTGTTACCCAAACACCCAGAGAATGTGTTGCCTCTGAAAAGCGTGGTTTTGAGTTACATTCGCCATCTCCCGCTTTCGCCTCTTTGCGAGTTTGTCACACTTGTGTTTTGAACTCATGATTATGTGGAAAGAAGTCATATCCATAATGAAAGCATAAGAGCAGGTACTGAAAGAATGACCAGCTGTGTGATCAAGAAGTGTGCCATACTGTCATTTTAAAGATAATTTTATTAACCGTCCTTTTATTTTGTTTAACCAGTTACCATTTGGAAAGGAGACTGCGGAACTTCTGAAAAAAGCCATGTACAAAGCACCGCCCACACAGGTCACTGCCAAACCAAGCAAACCTCCTACTAGTAAAAGTGGTGAATTTGGATGTCAAATTTGACCAAACTTGAACACCATGTGAAATTCAGTGAGTAAATCTTTATATGCGAGCTATCCTATTAAGGTTTGTAAACAAATTTTGGCTGTTACGACATCTCTTTTTGCTTGACCCTTTGCTAAGCCCCTTTCAAGGTAAGTCAGGCCACATGGCAGCCATCTTTGAAACACTCTCAGCCAGCTATTTCAATAGATACAAGCAGCACATGAAAGTGCAGCTCCTATCAACTTGAATGGGGAAAGACTGAAATCTCAAACGGTTGGTCAAGATTACGATCAAAGAAAATATTTAAAATCGGCAATAAATCTGTCAATGGTGGGATCACAAATTGTGCTGCTTTAGCTTGGATCACACTAAAATCTGTATTTTTCAGGCTGGTCTAGCTAATGTGCTTGCGCATTCTCTAATTGACTGACAGGCTTTGTCTGTATTTGAAAGGAGATTGGCTTTTTTACCTGCAAGTCGGTACTTCCTATTCTTCATCCTCCATATTGGGTGTTCCAGTTTCTCCCATTTATTTTCATACAAGTGCTCCATCTCAGGCTAACTAGTCTCTGGCCGTTGGCATAATTTTCCAATTTCTAGCAAATAATTTAGTAATACGGCACTAATAATTTGAGGCAAACCACCAATTTAATTTTACTAAAACTAACTTCCACTGCAAGTGGTCATTTATTAGGCCCCTTTTCTTCAAAGTGATTTAAAGTACACATTTTACAGGGACGATCCCCTTGGACTCGGAGAAACCTGGGGTTAAGTGCCTCACTGAAGGCAAGGTGGTGATGGATCAGATCTCAAACCTGCAACCTTCCATCTATCTGCCTTGAGCTTCAGCCACTATGCCACACCACCACTAGACTGGATGCAAAATGTTTCTGAAGGCCTTTCACACATGGACAGACACAGCTGTATGTTTTCAGATCTTTATTATTTGGCTAAAGAAGCCTGCTCAAAGCCAGTAAAATACAAAGCAAGCTTTCCTAAACACTGGTACACCAACTGAAAAATTGCTTAATACACAACAAGAGCTTAATATTTGTTCATTGTATCAAAATAAGGAGGTAATAATGTTGAAGTCCAACACTTGCCTGAAACCAAAGATCCTTCCAACCTCTGAGAGTGGTAAGATAATGTTATGGAGTACAGGGCATTCTCAGGTCAAAGTTTGTCGCATCAACTGAACTTGAGAATTTTGAATAAACCTAAAATTAGGATTTTAGAATTGTATGAAAATACAAAACTGAGAATTCAACATCTCATTTCATTTCTTGCAGAATATATCTGAACATCCTATCAAATCTTACAATGAAGTTGTGAAAAGTATCCTGAGTGCATCGTGAAAGGTTAGTGTACACTGCTGTATGAAAGCAATAAATAGCAGAGTCAATAGTAACAAAAATATTGCTGCTGTTTTCGGATATTAAGGTGAAGCTGAAGAAAAATACACAAATCCACTGAATTAGTTGCATAGAATAAAAAAAAAAAAAAAAACTATCCCTCCCCCAAAAAGATGAAAATGATATCATTTTTAAAATCATTTAACTGAGGGAATTAAACTAAAATGGCTCTTGCCTAAAAAACCTTTAGAACTGAAACCACTCATGTGGCAGCTAGTAACAGCTGAACCGTTTATATAGCTATATAAAAAGGGATACATGGAGACATCTTTATGCTGCAGCGCTCTGTCATGTACTTTTAAGGGTGTGTGGGGGGGAAAGGGAACTCAAACAAAATTTCAAATTAGCGAACAGTGAATTTTTGTAATGTCAGACAAAATGTTTAGATCTATTAATGCTGTTAATATTTTTTTATTTTGCTTTGTGGGGAAAATGTCACCCATTTTTAATGTTTCATTTTGTAATGAAATTCATACGCTAGGTCATTTAAACTGAGACAACACTGGATGTTGAGGATGAGCTTCTGTGCAATCAAATAAAATGGAAATAAAAGTGCCCTATCCATAATAGCGCTCTCTTTCCTTGCTCATTTGAGAAAAGTTTTGACTGAATAAGGAAAGCAAAATCCTTAGTCTCCAGCAGCATATATAGTATGTTTGACAACCCTTTAAGGCACCTGTACATCAGAGGCAAAAAGAAAGGACTTAAATTATTTTGACAGCAGTGACTTGATTATGTCTTCATACTGAAATTCTGACCACCTCCAATGTGTCCATCCATGTGAAGGCAGTCCTTTGAATTTGCAGAGAGATGGTTGCATTCACAGAACACTATGAAGTCCCAACTCTTTATGGTAGTCCTGAGGACACTCAAACATCTCGGTCAACAATGTTCATTCAGTCACATTCACTTCCATATGATTTACATTTTTATTGTCGCAAAACAAAGCACATTACTGGTGGCCCACCAGGCATACACTGTATGTGACCAGTTCAGGAGGCTGTAACCCCCTCCCATTCCACCAAGTACTGTACTTTGCCATCATGAGTGACACGGCGGGCCAGCACACGATACTTCTCACCGCAGGCCAAGCGACCTGCGGCTCCAAAGTAAGAGCTGATAGAGCTTTTGAGCTGGGTGTCAGGGTCCAGGCCGTGCATCATGTCCATGCTGCTGTAGATGCAGGAGGGAAGGGGTCTGGGATCAGGGACGTTGTTGCTGGGATGTGGTTCAGGGATGCAGGGTGGAGGAATCTCAGGATTTGGCGGCTGCAGTGCTCGTCGTGGACGTCCCCGGCGCCTCTTCATCAGTGGCTGCGTGACGGTGGGCCAGAGGCATCCAGTGCGTGGTCCGCTCGGACTGCCTATACTGGATTGGTGAAAGTGAGAGATGCATTGGGTACATATCATGCTAAATATTCTGCTCTGTTTGAAAAATTTAAATAGTTCACCTAAAATAAAGATTAGTTTACAATGGCTACTTTTAACAGCACAAGTTTTTGTGTGAACATTTAAACTACTGTGAACAAGCTTCTCTTATAGTGCTATTGAACATGCAAACAGACAAGATTTTAACTGAAAAGTGACTTACATTTCATGTTTCTCACCAAAACCTATTGTTTGTCTTCAGAATAAAGGTCGGTTGATAGTGGATTTTGCTGACACCGATAACTAAGGTGTTGTGAAAGGCCGACAACCAATTAATTGGTCAATATTCCTTAACCTATTTTAAATTGTAAGCAAGTCAGAAACCACAACAGGGACTTTTTGAAATTAAGACTTGGCCATGTTACAGTGCAATTTATTAAGTATTAAACAAATTAAGCTGTATATACATTTCACCAGATGTGGTTTGAGGAATAAGGCGGCAACCCTCAACAAAGATTTTTGCTAATAACATAGTTCCACAAAGCATCAGGACCGCTTAATCGATAAAACTGATATCTGTCTACCTCTACTCGCTCTTAAAATGAGACCTTTTGACCCTTCCCAAACAGTCCAATTTTAAGACTAAAATCACTCAATTCTCATTTATTGACTACACCCAGAAGAATGAGTTCTAACAGCATGGCGTGGTGTCTTTTTCAATAGTGTTATTCACCCCAAAATGACAATTCTCTCATGATTTCCTTAACCTAATGCCTTCCAAGATGTGTATTACTTGCTTTCTTCTGCTGAACACAAACAAATATTTTTAGAAGAATATTTCAGTTCTGTAGGTTCATAAACAGATTGCAACAAATTTTGAAGCTCTAAACCCCAAATAAAGGCAACAAAGTACTTCTGACGACTCTGGTGGTTAAATCCATATCTACAGAAGCAATATGAGAGCTGTGGGTGAGAAACAGATCAATATTTAAGTCCTCTTTTGCTATTAATTCTCCTGCCTGCTCAGTCAAGCTCCACCTCACTTTTGGTGAGTCACATTCTTCGTGGATATCGGACCCTACTGGGCAAAATATTGTTCAGTTTCTCACACACCTATCACGTTGTGTCTGAACATGGATTTAACCACTGGAGTCTAATGGTTAACTTTTATGCTGCCTTTATATTGATTTTGAAGCTTTAAATTTTGGCACACATTCACTTGCATTGTATGGCCCAACAGAGCTGAAATATTCTTCTAAAAATCTTAATTTGTGTTCTGCAGAAAAAAAGAAATTCATAGACATCTGGGATGCAGGAGGGTGAGTAAATCATGAGAATTTAAATTTTTGGGTGAACCATCCCTATAACTACAAACTTCAAACAAACCCCAAGTTATATTGGCCTCACTTGGGTCAGGTAGCAGACCTCCAATTAGCTGAATCTCACAGAAACATGTTCGTCAATCTCATTTCTTAAATAAATTCTTATATCAGGGCTTGACATTAACGTTGTCCAGGACAAGTTGATTTTTGAAGGGGTAAGTGAACTTGTAAAGAGGTAAGAGGATTGTAACCTGATTAAAACCTCAATAATCTAAAAACTTAGGGCACACAAATAAGTAATATTGGCATTATATTCATGCTAGTTAGCCAGAGGGAAACTGGCCACCACAGCGAGCCTGGTTTCTCCCAAGGTTATTTTTATCCATTAACCAACATCGTTTTGTGTTCCTTGCCACAGGTCGCCTACAGCTTGCTCACTAGGGATCTACACACAATTATTTAATTTCTATACACATTTTGCAATCATATTTAATCAAACTATACAATGATCACTGTAAGACATTATAGATATTACTGTTTAATTTTTTTAATGCATGTTTTCCTTTAATGCTGCTTTGAAATGATGTGTGTTGTGAAAAGCGCTACATAAATAAAAATGACTTGAGTGCACAGTGAGGAAGGGCATATTTACGAAACAGATGATGTTACAGATATTAAAATATTATAAACCTGTTAATTCAACATACGAATGGTGTTGTGCAATGTCTGTAAGCAAGCGATACCAGTGAATTTGCCTCGTCACCGAGCCGTTTCCTCATAATAGGCTACAGCAAATTTGTTTTTCTACTAGAACTGCTCATCTGCAGAGTGAGGAGAAACTCTTAAAAAGAACTATTTAATTATCCTGATTTTCATCGGTTACATCCACTTATTTATATATAATATATAACTGGATCGCTGACGCAACAATAATCTGCCTGCAGGAGGTGAAGCCACCGGAAGTGTTCGAGCGGCCATCTTGGCATGCCCAAACTGCCATTGAGCGTCAATGACTGACACCCATTTTTCACCATCTTTGATCTCTGGATACAACCGTGGCTTTTCACCTTCAAGTGACAATCATGTTTAACGTTTAATTTGCTTGTTCTGGATAATATTCGTTACGAGGGAGATGTCAGAGCATTCACCTACCCGGTGTGCATCTTATCAATACAGCACAATGTTCACCAAAGGAAGTGGCAATGTCCTTTCCCCCTGGTGGGACTTTTAAAAAAAAAAAAGAAAAGACCAGGATTTCTAAACTGTCTTAAATACCAGGGATTTGCCTGTTTTATAGTGATATGCTCTCTGTTGTCATACAAGGATACGTGTCTTACATTATGTGCTTGTTTGCCATTTAAACCTAATGTATAAGTTGACCCATTTTTGCCTTGCTTGTCTGCCTCCCCATTGCGCGTGTGATAGAGGGAGAGAGAGCGTGCCGCTCTTAGTCAAGTGACCATGAGGAAAAGGCATTTTTTGATAAACTCAAAACAAGCTAGATTGAACAAGATGTTCACAATAAATATTTGTATCTTACCTCAGTTTCAGGGAACTTGTTTACATTCAGCTGATCTGTTTGCCACTAAAGATAGTTTGAGGTGTACTGCTTGATACAGATATGCATAACTTGCAACATAAAAAATTCCCGACTTTAAATAATTACATGTGTAGGACGTTTGCACTGTAGGGATGTACATGCAGATTTCAGATATAAAATCGGTGATTGAATGATTAATGTTTACGCTGAAATTAGATGATTTACTATTAAGTCAATAGGCATGCTGGGATGTTTGGGCATGGCAATTATGATGTCATCAGCAATCCAGTTCTATAACACATCAGTGGATACATGTCATCTCTGTACATATTTTTTCTCTGCCATATGTGAATCAGTAAATTTATGTAATCATTTACATAATAATATCAATCCTTTAATATTAATAAAATACATATGAAAATATATTACCTATCAGTAATACACATTAGTGGATGACCGATAAATCGGCCGATATTCTGACTTAATAAAAAAAAAAATCCTGTTTGGTCAATTTGTTTGAGGTCGCCAAACAAATCACCTGCTTGCTTGTGAAGTGACTGAAACAAGTAAATGACAGTCATGGTTTGTTTTGTTGTTACATGCCATAGTGTTACTACAATAATAGACCAGAATGCAACATAGTCTCATTTAAATGGTCCGCATATTAGAGCCGCTGAAGATGCGTTTGAGCTCATGATCCCTATCTCTCCTCTGCAGTTCCCTGTATCTTTTAACTTTCTTTTCTAATGATAAAAGGCAAATATAAATAAAACTTCTATTATATACCATTTGCAAATCAACAGATCTTGTTTAAACAGACAATTCACGAACTTCACAAAAATCCAGCGATTTATTTTTTTTCCTGTCGAGCACTCATCTAATATCTTCCTCTGAAGCGTTTATTCTATCAGCCAGAATCAAAAACTTCAGGAACAATAGTTCCTCTGATACACAAATCATGACGGTCCGTCTGTCACAATCCAAGCAGGCGATCCAGGTGGTATAAACTGTCAGGAGATTGCTGCTCTGCACTGTACAATTGGTTTGATTCTGTATTTTATTTTTTTGAAAATGTGATTACTAACGTGGACATGCCATCCATAGTTGCTGGACTATTGTGTGTACTGTTATTTCCTTCTTCCTAATAAATTAAAAATCTCTTCATGTTCAAATAAATAATTTTTTTTTGACTAAATAGAAATCAGAAGAAACTGCTAAAAAAATATATTTTTGATTATTTTTACAAAGTAAAATTTGAGTAAATATGGTGCTATATAAGTTTATAATTTATTTTTTTAGCAATTTTATGTTTGTTATTTACTATATTAAATTGTGTGATATATTGTCATTGTATCGGCCTATCAGCCATCCTGCTCTCTGAATATTGGCACTGGCCATTAAAAAATCCATATCGGTTGACCACTAATATTCATAACCGATTTAACAGCAAGGTTTCGCTCTCAGGATTTACCGGTTAACATTTTCAATGCATTTTTTTATTTTACATTAAACTGCCATTTTTATTGCAACTGGTGAGAATTGACTTGTACTCTTAAAGAGATAATGTAAAAATAAAATTATTTCAGCATTACTCACCCTCATGTTGTTGCAATGCAAACTGACAATGACTTTCTTTGTTCAGTGAAACTCGAAAGGAAATGTTAGGGACAATGTTAGTTTCAGTCAACATTCACTGTAAATTATTTCACACTAAAAAATAATAGTGACTTGTGACTGACTAACAGTCGGCCAAGAATCTCATTTTGTGTTCCTCAGAGGAGAGAAATTCAGACAGAGTTGCAGGTGAGTAACGATTAAACTTTTCTTTCTGCGCTGTTCTTAATGTTTTTTCATCCCTTTTCTCTACGGACAAGTGAATGACAATGTTTAATGTTGTGCCTCGTATATGACATGTCATTGACAGGTTTTTAGTTAGATTGACCCAGTCCATGTACAGGAGCAACATTCATTGATAATGAAATGGTACCTGGACTGCCTTGAGTTGGTGGTTGAGGTAGTTTCACTGGTGCTGGTGGCGCCAACAGATTCAACGTCAGAGGTACTTGATGAGGGCAAAGATTTTTCACTTTAGGCACCGCACACACAATTTATAATTTAGTCACTTCAAATACCAGAATTTTGTGTTGATCTTTGTCTCTCACCTTTTTGAGGCCATCAGGTCCAGTGAGTTAGGGTCTAGAGTTGGACACTTCACATCATTCTAGATTTTATAAAATTAAAAAAATACCCAAATAAATTAAGCTGAAAACTTTTTTGGGATTAATGACAAAACAATCAGCACTTCCACTTTACCTGTGCCAAAATTTCACTTGATCTTCTCAATTTGGCCAATGTCTCTAATGAGTGTGTGCGATGTTTCCTCGTTCCCTTTTTTATTGATCCATTAGTGACAGTGCTAAAATAATTACAATATATACAATAAAAACATACATTATTTTAGGGCTTTACAACACTGCATAACATATCTTATTTAGTGCTACCTGTAGGCCTTTGAGAAAGATATGAGTGATGAATGATGACTAACCTGGTTAAATGAGGGTGTTTGCTGGCCTTCCTGCCTTTGATCTTGATCTCATGGGAGGCTTTTTCCTGCTCTTGGTCTGATTGCAGCTCGGAGCTCTGGGGGCCTGGTGGGAAGCGAATCCGTAATCCAAACAGGTGCTTCTTTTTCTTTATCTCCTTTCCTGACATGAACCTAGAAGCCATCAGTGCAAAAGGACAGAGAAAATCATCCAAACATGTGTGCTGAAGCTGATGCATCATCAATCTATGTGTGGATGAATATAGCTAAACCCACATGTTGAGGTTGCTGTTAAGTGCTTCCAGAATGCATTCATATCGTTCTGCTCTAGGGGTGTCTGCAAGCTAGGGGTACAAAAAGATAAATGTCAGAAAGTGTTATTAATACCAGTTGATTTATTAGTTCATTATCAATTAAGAAATCCACAGGAGAGAATTATACCTCGCCAAGCTGTAGCCTGTCCCAGTTATCATTGATGTAAGCCATCAGTTCCAGCTCCGAGTCAAAGTATTTCTTTTTATGAATTACACTCAGGTTATACAGGCTCAGGTGTGCAACATCTACCCTGTGAATAAACAGACAACATGCATGATGGGACATACAACTAACAATTTAGACCCCTGCATACTTCATACAAAATCGAAGAACAAACGGGTGTGACTGACAAAGCTTAGAAAAAAATCTAGCCAAAAAGTTGTTTTGAGTTTGTTTCGGTGATTTGTAACAGCTAGCCAGGGTAAACTTTCAGGAAAACTACTGGCAGCTAAACACCTTACTGCCTTTGGTCCACGTTAACGGTAGGTGGGACCTGGAGCTTCACCTACTTTAAGGTTGACAGCTAATTCTGTTTACGTAGCTCAGTCAGTCAAGATCAGTCAGCATGAACACACTGCCGTTATTAGCAAGCTAATGCAAAATCACCTACATCTGTACGATTGTTACAATCAGTTTCATAATAAACTACAATTACAGTCTAATCAGCACATATTATGGCAACCTATAGCGTGTTAGTGCCATGAATGCATGATGCAAACATCACAAATGATACATTATCCACTGCATATTATTTTAAATCATCATGAAGTAGTTAAAACGGCTTCTTTACTGATGTGTGAATTCTTCTCATAGAGAATTATTGATAACACATTTTAATGTCATATTATTACATGTAGTCTTGAGCATCCTCATCTTTAAATGTACAGTATCTCACTGCAGTGTGTCCAGTGTCTGAATGTTCGCAAACAGTATGTCGTTGCTTAGCTGTTTGGAACGTATTTTTTTACCTCTGAATGAACAACAGCTTCTACGCAAGTTTGCTGCTGGGACATTTAGGATTAAGGATCAGAACAAACTCCAAACAACATGTAATAACCTTAATTGCATGACTAGTCCCAAACCTTTTGTGATATATGGACATGAATGATAACAAATGGCTTGTTGAAGTGTGCTATTACTTTTCTAAGTAATCAAACGTATGGTCAACTGGCATGATTGAACTGACATGGTATGGTTTTTCCTACCATTGCTACACTGATGACACGCAACTCTACCTCTCATTCTAGCGTGACAATCCTACGGTAGCTGTACGGCTCTCAGCCTGCCTGGTAGACATCTCATGTTGGATGAAAGAACATCACCTCCGACTCAACCCCGCTAAACCGAGCTTCTTGTGATTCCAGTGAGCCAAGCAGTTCAGCACAATTTCACCATTCAACTAGACTCGTCAATGATCACACCATCCAAGACAGTCAGAAATCTTAGGGTTGTGTTCGACGATCAGTTACACTTCACGGACTACCTAGCAAGGACTGCCCGATTGTGTAAATTTGCTCTGTACAACATCAGGAAAATCCGACAATTCCTATCTGAGCATGCCACGCTCCTCGTCCAGGCAGTTATGCTATCCAGTCTGGACTATTGCAATTGCCTTCTGGAATGTACAGTCAAACCTCTGCAATTGATCCAGAATGCAGCAGCGCAATTGGTCTTCAACAAGCCTGAAAAAGTGCACGTCACACCTCTATTCATCAAACTGCTCTGGCTGCATAGTGCTAGCCTGCCATTGGGAGCAACTTGAGGTTCAGAAGTTTGCATTCAGTGGGTGAATGGTGCCTCGTAGTGCCATCTCAAAGCAGCAAAAAAAAAAAAAAAAATCACTGTCTAGGACTTTCACTTCAACTGTTCCTTGCAGCTGGAATGACCTGCCAAACTCCACCTGAGCGGCTGATTTTCTGACATCCTTAAAAAAAAAAAACGACTAAAAGACACTGCTTTTCCTTGAGCACTTGACCAAACCCCTTTAGTGCAGTCTCCTTATTTATATATATATATATATATATATATATATATATATATATATATATATATATATATATTAAAAAATCCTCTTTCCTAGGGGTACTTCTCTAAACAATTTTGAAACTTACAAAAAATCTAGTTAGAACTCACCATCTCAAAGGCATGCGCTTGAGGTACTCCGGTCCACTGTTACAAACTGAACAAATAAATAGATAGAACCTGAGAAAAAAAAAAATATATATAAAATTTAAATATTATACTCTAAACAAGACTTGAATTATTTTTGTACAGCTTCATTTAGATGGGTTGAGAACAGTACTCCACCTGTCTCCATAGAGCATTGGCTTCTGAAAACACTGGATGCACGCTTCATGAAACCACTGCTTACACTTATTACACTGCAGCATCTTCAGAAACCAACTGTGGAAGTAAATACAGTCCTTAGAATTAGCCTTTGTGTTTTTCTCTTCCCACAATACTCTGCAATTTATGTTTCAATCAGCACTGGATCCTTGTACCGTTTATCATAACACCTCAACAGCTCAAGACTGAATGAATACATGGATTTTCTTTAGCCACTTTACCACCATCGGGTTGAACGGTTCTCGATGCAAAACAGTGCCATTCCAGGCCAACAGGCGAGGTTACATTTCCTTTTTACACTGTGTTGTAGTGAAATCAGATGAATGTGTAACATACGTTTTTGGTGACAACATGAGAGGTAAACATTGGAGTGATTGTGCTATAGAGGATGATCACACATTCCAGTTTTTAGAACTTTTTTTTTTAGCTATGCACAGGAAAAACATGTCCCTGCCGGACATGAACATGCAGTTGGGTAAAGGTTCCCAGACTAGCTAAAAAAGGATATTTATTGATAATTATTATAAAAGTATTATATGAAAATAGTGTATGAGAATATTGACATTTTTTGTTTTAATAAGATCGTAATCAACTTCCCTGAAGAAAAGGATGTGTAGAAAACTAAATGTAGGCTGCAATAGTAAACCATCATAATAAAATAATGAAGCTACACTAAACATACACTATTTTAATTAACCTTTATTAACTTAAGCCAAATATTAGTGAATTCAGCAAGCTAGAAACAACTAAAAGTTACCTTGGCATTAGCAAATTGCCATTGTGAGTCGCCACCTATTAAAGCTATCCCTTCAGCATGGTTGAGTACGGTTAGCTAACTGTGCCGAGAATTCCCGGCTAAGAACAGTTTGTAATTGTTTTGTGCCGAACCGAGCTCATGTAGAAATGCTACTGTAACTGCTCCATACCGTGCTCAGAACTGTTTGTTTAAACCATTCCAAAAAAACTAAATGTTGCATTATTAAAATCATTATAAAAGACAACAGACCCAGCACTAAATTATAATGAATGCTACAAGTGTTTCATTAATGGTGTCAGTGTGTTCCACTCACTCTCCAGGCCCTCCACAGTAGCAGTAGCATTGCTGGATGTTGGTCTTGTGGCCCTGGTCCCACACCAGGTCTTCCAGAGCATATGGCAGGGACTGCTTCATTTCCTGCAGGGCTTTGGCATTTGGCCCCTTCTTCAGAGCACCACCTCTCTATAATATCAGATATGTCAACAATAATTTATGATAGATAAACATGGCTCTTGCAAGCACTGAAAGAGTCACTAAATTCAAAAGGCGGAGTTTTCAGCTCTGAGTTTACATTTCTGTTACAGTCATACGAGCAAAACAGCCTTGGGATTTCTTTAGGAGCTATCTGACCATGAAATATGCCATTAATATTTTGTTTTTATAGATGGTTGGGAGATAAACCAGCAATCGATAACCCTTGCTACCTTAATAGATTCCAAGTTGAACAATTAGTCAGTTTCTTTCAGAAAAACCTGCAGCTGATGCAATTGTGATTGGGATGCAAGTTTCTCATGATTCAGAATTAGCTGAGGATTCATGTGACCCTATGCGAGGGTTGACCACTTAGAGGCGATCAATGCTTAAAACTTTGCTAATATTATGTTAAGCAATATTAACTGGCGAGGACTGTAAGATGTCTTAAATTTGAAATTGTTAAATTGCGGGGACATAAAAAGCACTTGTGTTCTCACACGTTGAACGCCTCGCAGGATCAAGATGGCAGAGGTCCAGTCGATAGTGACAGCAGCGTGCTTCATGATGTAGGTCAGGATATCGTGAACATTTATGCAGCACTAATGAAAATCTCAGCCGACATGGAGGGCCTCGCAGAAATATATCCAGCGATCATATCTAAGTCTATTCTGTTTTATTATACAAAGATCAATCAAAATTGTTAATAATAGAATTAGTTGGCCCAATTTCTGCACAAAAAAAAAGCAGATGCTTTAAGCAGAATTTAAATCTTTCCACTTGAGAAGGTCATGTTGTTGATTCATACCTTGTGGTTTGAGCTAATAATCGCATGGGTTTTAGAAGTAAATTATTTTTGCAGTTCTTGTCATTATGTCATGTATTCAGGTCACATGACAATACCCATATTCCTGGAAGAAGTGTGTATTCACAATATTCTCTTGCATGCCTAAATAATGCATTTAATTAATGGCCGAGTAAGTTGTTCTCCAAATGCAGCAGAGCCTGACCGATATGGGATTTCTGAGACCAATACCGATTTTAGAAGGGGGAAATTCACTGATAACCGATATGGTGGCCAATATAGTTAATTTTTGAACTGGAATGAAAACAGACCTTTTCTATGTGGATTGTTCACCGATTTTGAACAATATAACTATGCAAAAGGTCCTCAGAAGGCTGCTTTCTTAAAGAAATATTTTTATCAAAGAATATTTGACATTATTATTGCACATTGTCAACAAATTCTAGAAATGAACACTGAGAAAATAAAGAATAGTAAGCATCAGTAATGCATGTTCAGTATCAGTCAGTTGCTGACCATTAAAATAAAGAATAAATTAAAATATATAGCTAAATGGACATCAGTAGTACTGTTTGGTATCAGTCAAATGATGACTATTTTAATACTGCCAGTCAATAAGGGTCAGGTTGTAAAACAAGAAGCATTTACACCTGCTGAGTCAAGAGATAAACAGTGGCAGCAGTGTTACACCATATTATGCTATACAAGTTCAGGGAAAACTTTCAAATATTACATTTTGTAAACGCATCAACTGGAATTATTCGGTTGAAGGGGGTAACAAACTGTCAATCTTCAACAAAACCGTTTGGTGAAATACATGTTTGCACATTAACTTTCACTCATCTGATAAGCAATGAAAGTAGATACGTGGTTAGCTATAAGCTCATTGTTATGAGAGTAAAAGATGGACCAGCATTGTATCTCACCAACTAGGTAACAACGTAGCATGAAATCAACACTCAAAATAAACAATCCACCACCGCATCATTGTCTGCTGAGCTGCAAAAAGATGTTCTGATCATTACCTTTCAATCTGCTACATTACTTACTAGACTGACAAACTATAGCTGGCTAACATAGCAAAACACATGGTTGTCAGGGACAGGGTTAACGTTATATTTGTTATATTGAAAATGTAAAATGATGGGGTCGTTGTTTATTAACGTTCCAGTATGTATTTCAAAATCTAGTTAGCAATTTACAGAGACAACACCGCTTAACTCTGCCCTATCCAATACTAAAGCATTGTTTTCTGCATTATATGTTCTGAAAAAAAGTTTTAATATCTGTTCATATCGGTAAACAAATACAGCGACACCGATATATTGGTGAAAGGCTAATATCGGTTTATCAGTCCAACACAAATGCAGTACATACTCTGACAGAATGCGAGTTTGGACACAGCTACTGGGTATGTAGGAGTTTTTGACATGTTTAAAAATGTAGCATTTAGAAAACATTAAACATAATGGGAAAAGACAACCATAGACACCAGTTATGGATCTGTAAACTTTAACAAAGTGGGAGTAAATATGCCATCAACAAACCTTTGTTGTTGTGGCAAACACGCACTGTCGGCAGAGCCATTTGTCATCAGAGGCAATGACACCTGAGTCGATTATGGGGGCATGGCACAGCTGATGGTATCCTGCAGATGAGTTATTATCAGCAATGGATTTTGCATCACACATATAAAGTGACATCTAATTTTCCATAAAAAGACACATGGATATGTCCCCTGGTCAATTTACTGGCAAAACAAATAGTGAGGACAGCCTACCTTGACCACATTTGTCACAAATTACTATTTCATTGGGAGGGTCTGAGCTTTCATTCTGGCATATAGAGCAGAGCATCTCCCCTCCACTGTCCCCTGCAACAGAGAGAAGAAACAATCAAATTAACAAAAGGGCAGCTAGAAACTGTGACTACATCTGTGTGCATCACAGTTTGTACACAGCTAGAAGTGTTTAAAATAGTAAAATGTCAAAAAGTGGGTAAAGTGGGGGCCTAGGTAGCTCAATGGTAAAAAGTCGAAGGCTACCATCCGTCTAAACGAATTTCTTTTGTCTTTGCCATGATGACAGTTTTATATTACTTCACTAGTTGTTTTGCAAGATACTAATCCTCAGTTTGAAGTGCAACTTAAAGGCTTTGGGGATTCATTAGGTTAAGCGTTAAATTAGGCAAGTCATTGGGTAACAGTGGTTGGTTCCGTAGCCAATCAAACAGATAATTCCTTAAGGGGGGTAATAATATTGACCTTAGCAGTTTTTTAATTTTTTCAAATAATTATTTTATTCCAGGCAAATTGAAATAAATAAGGCTTTCTCCAGAGGAAAAATAAATAAGAAATACAGGAAAATCACTTGGGAAATATTTGAAAAAGAATTGAAATTTCATAGGGGGGCTAATAATTTTGTCTTCAGCTGTATATCATACAATATGCCTAATTCATTAAAAAGGTCAAAGCACAAGAATTCATAGAATTGGAAGAGTATTAAAAGTGCTGAAACAGACCTAAAGCGCCATCCAATGGTCTTAAGAGTGCTCTCTCAGTCTCCTAGCTAAAATATAGGTACAAAACTATTTTATCACAGAAGGTAGAGCTTTGGTTATTCAGGGCAAGATAGACATATTTTGAGTCCAGGGACAAGGCAGAGACACTTTTTGCCAGATACATAAACCGTTTTTTCCACCACTCCTTCAGTGAAGTCTACTGGAAGCAATATATTTACTTCTCCCACATATATTAATAAAGCCTTTAAAGAATTCTAATTCGACCTTTATAGTTCCACGTCTTCCGATAAGGATATTAGCAACTTCGTAGAGCCATTAGAACTTCCTAAATTGACGAATTATCAAAAAGACTTTCTTGACTCAAATATTGTTTATTATAGGATATTATAGGAGCTTGTTGAGGTAATTAAACCCTTGCCAACATGTATGGCACTGGGGTCAGATGGTTTTGCTGCAGAAATGTTTAGATTGTATGTCACAGAACTGGCTCCACTTGTGTTAACAGTTTAAAGTCATTAAAAAAAAGGTGAACTACTGCCAACCATGAAACAAGCCATGATCAGTCTCATTCTTAAAAAAAGATTGAAACCCAAATTCATGTAAAAGTTACCATCCAATTTCCATGATCCTGTTAGATGTAAAAAAAAATATTGTCTAAAATTCAGAATAATCGATTAAGCAGATTAATTACATGGATTATACATACAGATCAAGTGGGGTTTATACATGGTCACAGTTCTTCTGATAATATTAGACATTTTATAAATATTATGGGGACATTAGCTAATGTTCAGACCCTGAACACTGCAATCTGTTTGATAGGGTGGAATGGGAATATCTTTTCACGATTTTGGAAATATACGGGTTTGGGAACACTTATTGAGTGGATTAAGTTACTCTGTAAATAACTTGTAGCGGCAGTGCAAACTAATGGATTCATTTCAGATTATTTTTCTCTTGGTAGGGGAACATGGCAAGGCTGTCCTCTCTCCCGTGTATAATAATAAAAATTCCTTACATTTATAGAATGCTTTTCTTAGTATAGGCCAGGGGAAATCTCCTCAAACACCACCAGTGTGCAGCATCCACCTGGATGATGTGTCAGCAGCCATAAAGCACCACACACTAGCTATTAGTGGATTGGAAAGTAGAGGGATGCACCCAATACAGAGATGTCGATTATTAGGAGGCCATGATAGACATGGGCAAATGGGGGAACTTTGGGGTTATACCCCTACTTGTTACAAGAAATGTAACAAGTAGGGGTATTTTAATGATATGGATACATGTGATATGGATAGGTGGGCTTCACAACATCTGTCTATGGCAGAGAAGGTTAATGATATGAAAAACAATTGTATCCACAAATTAAATTATCTACTGCAGTCTCTCCCTCTAGAAGATCCTCTTTCTTATTTTAAAAAATTTGATAGAATATCTAAGTCTTTATTTTTTTTTTGGAAGGGTAAATAACCTCGGTTGATAAAGGAGGCTTAGGACTCCACCAAATTTTGTTTTATTACTATGCTTTAAATCTCAGACAACTGGCCCATTGGTCTCTTCCACCTGAGTCCCTCCATGGTACAACATTGAACAAGTGTCCTTGCCCAAATCTCACCATTGCAGTCTTTCTATTACATTGGCTAGAGAAGCAAAAATGCATCCTGTTATTTCAAATTTACATTCAGTATGGACAAAGTATTCTTGCTTGATCAATTCTGATACTTGTATCTTAAATGTAGGAGTACAGTTAAAGTCAGAAGTTTACACACACTTAGGTTGAAGTCATTAAACCTCATTTTTAACCACTCCACAGATTTCATATAAGCAAACTCTAGTTTTCAATCTACTTTGTGCATGACAATCATTTTTCCAACAATTGTTTACAGACAGATTGTTTCACATTTAACTGACTATAGAACAATTCCAGTGGGTCAGAAGTTTACATACACCATGTTAACTGTGCCTTTAAGCAGCTTGGAAAATTTCAGAAAATGATGTCAAGCCTTTAGGCAATTAGCTTCTGGCTAATTGGAGTCATGGAAAAATCTGAAGAAATTAGCCATGACCTCAGAAAAAAATAGTGAACCTCCACAAGTCTAGTTCATGCAATTTCCTGCATGAAATCGTCAACTACATTATGACTCGTCTGAAGGTACCACATTCATCTGTACAAACAATAGTACGCTAGTATAAACATCATGGGACCATGAAGCCATCATTCCGCTCAGGAAGGAGATGTCTCCTAGAGATGAACGTAGTTTGGTGCGAAAAGTGCAAATCAATCCCAGAACAATTAAAAGAGTTTAAATATATTTGGCTAAGGCACATGTAAACTTCTGACTTCAACTGTACATGGCTGAACCCCAAACTATGTATTAACAAGTCCCCCTTTTGCTGTAAAGAATGGATTGAGAGGGGTGTTGCTACACTTGGTGACCTTTATGAAAACGGCGCTTTGAGTCACCAAACCAAGGTAAATTAAGGTTAGGGGTAGAGATTATTGTAGTGTGTCTGTGGAACTCTAAATAAACACAATAAACACACTGCAGTGATGCCCATACTGTATGCTTGTATTTAAATATGGGTGCAATTAGTTTAAGACACTATTTGCACCAGGGTGCAAGTCTATCAAGTCTTTGAGATGGAGTTCAAGTCAAGCCTCAAGTCTAACTCAAGTCTTAGTTGTTGACAATAGTTCTTTAACTCTAGCTGCTCTCCAGTGTAATGAGGCTAACTTAATTTTGAAATATTAAAACAAATTACTTAGAGAATGTCTTGTTCATTTATTCAAAATTGTATAATGAAGTACACAAGGTTTTACTTAAACCATTAATATAATCATTATACTGTAAACAATAAAAAAAAAAAAAAAAAAAAGTTTTTTTTCTGTGTCCAAAAACAGTTTTATGCAGAAGGCTGGTTACATTTCAGAAAGCTCAAATTTGTTCAAAAATGTGTTCTCGCACTAAGCCTGGAGCGATGAGGACACACACAAATAACCCCATATGCATGCCAATGGCATATACAAGTTTTACTATCTAGTCTTTTTCATTTATAGAAAAGAATGAGAAATAACAGAAGCCTCAATGATATTTGAGGGACTAGATTATTTTAGTCAAGTTACAGCACATAGGTTTACGTGCTAAAAACATACTTATCACTTTTTGTAATTAAAAGTAGATGGGATTAGTAACAACAAAATCGTAAAACCAAAGTAAGAAACCTAAAAACAACGGTTTACCTTTCTAGCTAAAATTAGCTAAACTTTTTTCACAAAGCATGATTTACCTTTCGGTGCGAGTTGTCAAATGTCTAATGAAGTTTGATGTAGTTGTGCTAGCATCTTTGATGCTCATCCCACATGTTTTACATACAGCATTCCATTTACTGCCATTATATTGAAGGTTTTTGAAACCAAATGTTATGCTGAAGGGCAGTTTAGTTGATACCATCATCGTGTTGACGCGAAGATCTTAATGAATGAATCGCTCCATAGTATCGGCTCGTTTGAGTGAGCCTGAATTCGGAATCACATACTAGCATACTACCAATAGCCTACTATTTCTATTATATACACATAGTAGTATGATAGTATGTCTCTATGAATCACAGGCAAAACAAGAAAGAACCGATCTGTGGGAATAAGTCAGACAGGGTCATAAAATGCTTAAGGAAGTGCAAGTCATTTACAGGCCAGATGAGAGTTAAGTAAACCTGGATATTAAGTAAATAGTAGCTAATACTTGAAGAATCAAGAAAAGGAAACAAATGTATTTCTTGAAAATGGACAGCATGCAAGCCTCTGACAGCTAAGCAACACCGAAGTGCAGCCAGCTTCCTTTTGAATGAATTGATTGCTTCTCTAATTAAATGACACTAAGATCAGGTAAGACTTGGCTATATAGTTATTTTTTATTGTTCATTTATATAACAGCACTTATCCAATGAGTGATGAACAGAGCTATTCATCGTTAGATGCGTGTCTACATGGTATACGCCGACTTGTTAACATGGTGTGTAGTTTTTCTCTCTACTATCGTTCTACCTGTGCTTGGATTTTAATTTATCGGTGGGTTCAGTATGTATGAGTCAGTCATAAGAAGAAGTATTTATAGTGTGTTTAGAGATGATTTGTTGTGATATTTGGCTGGTGCAGCATGTATTGATAGGGTCAGGAATGAATGAAAAAAAAAATAATTTGATTCTGGCATGTGGAATAGAAAAGAGAACGTCATCAGAAATGCCATAGCATAATGACTTGTTTTTTTCACGAGTCTTTGTTTTCAAGTCCAAGTCAAGTCTAAAGTCAATTGTTCAAAAGTCAGAGTCAAGTCACAAGTCATTTTTTTGTGACTTAAGTGCGACTCGAGTTTCCATCTCTAAGTCAGAGAACAAAAACCATGTTCCTGCATCGAGATTTTGCATCCAGCCCGACAGCCCATAAAGTAAAAATATCCAAATAATAGCATTTTTTTTAGAACTAGACATGGATTAGAGAAAAATTGTATTATAATGTTTATATCTTACAAGGTTACATCAGTTGGTTACAATTGAGATGAAATGGCTACAAATTGGATATTTGATATATGTAGAGGAAACCAGTACTCTTGCTACCTGAGCGAAGACCAAAAGAGAGAAAAAGGGATAGAGATGCCATTGAGAGCTGGAGTCCTGATTGATAGCCTGTAACCCAGCTGCCCAAAAATGTACATTCATAATTTACTCACAATCATGCCATCCCAGATACATATGACTTACTTTCTTCTGCAGAATCTCTGTTGGTCCTTGCAATGCATGTGAATGGTGACCAGAAACTCCAAAAATCACATTAAGTCAGCATAAAAATTATTCATGCAACTCCAGTAGTTAAATCCATGATGTAGAAGTGATAAGAAAAAGTGTTGGTGAAGGTCCTTTTATTCAAATAAATCTCCACCTTTGACCTTTTGAACAGTAGGTGGCAAAATGCATGAAGAATGCTAATGGGAAAAAACAAAACTAAAGAGGAATATGGAAGTGAAAGTGGAGATTGGTAGTAAAAAAAAAAGCACTTAAATATTGATCTGTGTCTCACCCACACCTATCATATCCCTTCAGAAGACATTGATTAAACCACTGAAGTCATATGGATTACCTTTACACTGACTTTGTGATTTTTGGAGATTCAAAGTTCTCGTCACCATTCACTTGCATTGTATGGACCAACAGAGCTGAGATATTCTTCAAAAAAATCTTAATTTCTGTTCTGCTGAAGAAGATTTTTGAGTGAACTATCCCTTTAAAATGTCATGTGAACAACCTTACAAAAAAATTATATTTGAGCAGAAAATCAGATTTGGTTCATGAACACTGCATGGTGTCTACAACTACATTATGCTTAAAATACAGAAGAAAGATTCATCTAACATGTTAAAACAATAACATTTAGTTGATGTAAAAGAGACTTGAGTTGTGTACATAAATCATTAGATTGAATAGCACATAATTTTTGCTCATGTTGCTCTGACAATGGCCTCAATCAGATACTTTTGTACATTAAAAAGTAAGATGACACCCACCGTAAAGTGGAGTGCAAAAGTGAAGAAACTGTTTAAAATTAGATACATAGGCCCTCTCCCTATTGCTCTTGGTCTTCATCAACACCCAATCTATGGTGAAGCTTAGTAGCAGCAAATGAGCAAGTGAAATATAATGGACTGAATGTAACATGTTGAATAATTAAGATGAAATTAAAGGAAAACTAATTTTTTGGAACTGAATTTTAGAAGATTTGCTATTACATTTTTCATTGTGTGAAATGTTTTCAACTAAAATATTCACAGCTTAAATATGCAACTCTATGAAATTGCATCCCAAAAAAATGCAAGCACTGTTAACATACAATCGATTTATTTTTAAATGTGCGCAACTCAGCGTGCATTTTTTCCCCCCCAAGACATTTGTCATTAAAATACTTCCATTGAAATACAAATAATCTTTTAAAGCATTTTTTTTCTCCCAATATGTTTTGCCCAATGCATCATTTCTGCGAATGGAGGATCTGTGGATGAACAGAATGTTTGAAGAATTCAGCGTTTCATTTGTAACCGTATAAATGTCTTAAATGTAATTCTTGATCAATTTAAAGCATCTTTGGTCAAGAAAATTACATTTTCTTTTTAAAACAAAATAATGCTATTTCAAACAGGACTTCAGGTTTTTAATAGCCCAATAACCGTTTTTAATCTTTCGTTTTTATTTCAAGAGTAATATCAAGTATTTTCGTCTAAATGCATTTGTTATGAAAAATCTTATCTTTTGGCCATCCAGTTTCAAATAAAAACAAAAATAATCTAATGAGATGAGGTACTGTATATTTCATTTGCATGAATTTGCACCTTGAAAGTACCGTTCAAGAATGTAATTCACTAGATTATTAAAAAAAGAAATTGAATGATTATATAAAATATAAAAATATTTTGTTGAATTTCTAGTAAACCTACACCGTCATATAAGATTACGTTCATAACACTCACCCCTAGTATAGACCCATTTGTTAGATTGTTACCAAGAGATACACCAACCGATTCCTTATAGGTACTTTCCCTATTCTCGTCTCCTGGCTTGATGTGGGAATTAAGGTTTGTGTAAACCTGGAGAATCTATGGTTTGTCAACTGCCAGGGACAAATTAAGAGATAACTCTGAATAAAGGAGATATGTAAGAGAAACTCAAAAGGTGGCAAACAGAAAAAACACAAAAGAAAGAACATTACAGAAGAACTGAAGCATCTTCTATAAGAATTTTTAGCGGAAACAGATACATAAATAAATAAAAAAAGAATATAAATGGAATTGGTAGCCTATATAATACTATAACAGAGCAAACAGCATCTGAATGAGAGTCAGTAGATGGTGTGTTTACAAAAACAAGCCCATAAATCTAATTATGGAAATCAGTTCTCATAAATAGACAGGTGCATAAGCATTGTTCATTCACGATGAATGCAAAGCTATTGGCATTTACCTGTCTGAATGTCCTTCCACAGAACCCAGGATTTAGACTGATCTTCAAAAATCACAAAGCAGCGATGCTTTAGTGTATCTATCTGTGGAAACCATAAAACTTATCAAAAGAAGTTCAGGTTACTTTAAATGAAAATGAACAACTTTTTGGTGATATAGAGTAAACTGTTGCTTACACACCTTGGCAATAGTGCCCAGGTAAAAGAGGCCATCTGACCATCGAGCCAGGACATCTTGCCCCTCCTCAAACTTGCCGGCGAGCTTGGCAGTGTTGGTCAGCCCATCTTTCAGGGGAAATTGTGACAAGGGCACCGGTGACTTGCGTTGGCGATTTGGGGGTGATTTTTGATGGGCAGCCAGTTTATCCGAACTTGTCGAGTCTCTGTCACAAATGCAAAGCACCTCATGGCAATCATGATTCAGTCACAAACCTACTTTTGGTGCCACAGAAAGACCTAACTGTAGTTGCACTAGACTAAAAGGTTATACTCTACATGCCATGCAACTGCAATTATCCATCTAAAAATAAAAACCATTACATGCTAAAAGATTAGCATTGCTACAGTAGTTACAGCCCTTGCACATTTATTAGAGGTATTTTACATGTGAAATCTATCCGAGATCTTCTTTAAGACAGAGAGCTGCACTCTGCATTGGCTGGTTAGTGAAGCGCTCATTCAGAATGACAGGGAATACAAAAAGCCCCTATTGTTAGCAGCATAGCTGGACAAAGCTAACAGGATTTCCGATTCAAAACACTGCTCCATTAAATACATGCCTCCCATTCACGACGCCAGGACAGTTTGGTTTCAGTGGAATCAGTAAAGGCGTGTTTCAGTCCAGTAATTTTTCCCTGCAAGTAAGCAATTGATAAAAGCCGCCCGTACACCCCCTGATCACATTATACTGATGATATGTTTATTCCTGTCTTGATCTCTTACCTCATTCGGTCACTTTCCCGGGCACCAACGTTTCACAAACACAAAGAACCACACCATGAACGGACAACGGGAACTCCGTTCCCGTTAAAGCTGCAGTGAACTGATTTCTTTAGTGAAACGATTCAAACGCGTAAAGTAATTTTTACACTATGGTAAACGTTTTTGATTTTGTTCGCTCGCTCTCGCCATTTTGGTTTCCCGCTGAGCGGCGGGTGCATTGTGGGAAGCGCTCCGCACGGACTCACTTTCCCTCACAAATTTGAAAAAGCGTTTGTGGGAGGATGTTGTTCAAATCCGTGTATCGTTCGTTCGTTTCATATTCAATTAGGAATTAAAAATCGACAAAACAAAAAACGACTTGTTTCATTATTTGTTTACAAAACCTATATTAAAAAACAAACAATATCTTGTTTTTCGTAATTTAGATTTAATGCGCAAGTTAAAAACCCCACAGGAAAAATTGCCACGGGACACTGTGCGTTTTAATTATTTGATTTCACTAAAATATGACTTGAATATTGATAGGCAAATATGGGTGGACTTGACACGCCCCTTTCTTCTGATTGGCCAACCTGCACCGTCGTCTTCTCAATGCTGTGAGACGGAATAAAAAGTTCTCTGCTATTTTGATTACCACAAAATGTATTTCAAATTTTTCCTTTGCAAAGAGCAAAATCTGGGTAACAGTGAGGCACTTACAATGGTAAGTGAATTAGGGCATTTCGAAAACGTTTATATACTCACTGTTTCTAAAGTATTGCCAAAACATGCATGTTAACATGATTTTAGAGTGATACAATCACTTACTATTTTTCTGTGTAAAGTTGTATCCAATTTTACAACTTTGTTTCCCATGATGATGCAACCGTAAACCCAAAAATTACTGCATAAATCTTTGATTTAACAACTTTATATAGCTCAAATTATACACAAGTTGAAAATGTACAATATACCCCAAAATGCCTCTTTTACTTCCATTATTAGTGCCTCACAGTAACCTCGATTTTTTTCTATTTCTTAAAGGTGCACTCAATAATAATTTCTTCATTAAAAAGTTTTACTTAAGAAATTAATTGCAATTTTGAAATATATGTTTATAAAATCTTGAGCACTCACATGTGATGAAGAATCATATCAGTCATATTAGCAATAAAAGCTGTTTTTATTCTACATGGAGAGGGTCCCTTCATAGGGGTAGCCATGTTAGAATCACATGACCAGCCAAACTTGAATCACTTAATTTCACTACCCGCCTTATTAACATTTTCACTCATTGATTAAATTTATTATGGGTGACTGTGAATAGTGATTTTCAACATTGGCATTGAAAACTGAAAACTTTTGCTTCATGCTGAATCCACGACCCTATGTGTAAGACCTCATATATACAAATGTATTAGTAAAAGCGTGAGTACTTCGGTTGTCCACGTTGCTGATCGCTCTGCGCAAAGTATGTGTGATGCAAATTTTGTCATCAGACCAGATTTTCTCAACACGCAGAAGCGGTCCTCATCTGCGCGCATCGTTACCGGCCACTGACTGTAATAAAAGAGTATCACAAAGCAGCTGTAGTGGGCATGCGTTGAACGCGTTCGCATTCGCTTGCAGTCAGAAGAGCGTGCTCATAAAGGGACTTGGGTCAGCCATGCGCGATTCGATATGGAATGAAGAAAAACTTGACTACCACACCTGAAGTTCCAAGTTCGAATCCAGGGTGTGCTGAGTGACAGTCAGTCTTCCTAAGCAACCAATTTGCCCGGTTGCTAGGGTGAGATATTCTTCTAAAAATCTTTTTTATATCAAAATATGTATTAGGCAAAATCACAGTGTTCAATAGATGGCGCCAGTGAACATGACGTGCAGCTCTGTCAAGGAAAAAACGGCACAACATGTAGTCGGCAGATATGTACGCCTGCGCCCTTGACATGCTGTCTCGCTGCTTTAAAACAGCTGCACTTGAAAGTGTTGCCGCTGGATGTCAACCAAGACGACTCGAATAACGTGAATTCTTAAGAAAAATATTAATACACATTGCGGCTTTGGGGAAGTCTCGGATGTAAGGACATCGGCTGGCCGCGAAGACTGTACACGTAATGCCGAACACGAGTCAAATCACCTGAAGTTCGCTGGACAATATTTGCTTTTCTTGTTCAGCAGATGGAGACTCTTCGCTCAAGATAGCCGAGTCTTTGAGATGATACATTTCTGCAATGGCGAGGGGTCTATTTTCACGGGCCTGGATGTCAAAGACATATCTCTTTCAGGTAATAGTTATTTTGCAAATGTATATATGAGTAATGTTTTGACGGTTTTGACGTCTACCCTATCAATTTAACTGTCCACAATTTGTATTTCAATGTACCCTAATGTATAAACTCTCCATGTTTTGGTTTTGCACACACGACATCACTTTTACAATATATATATATATATATATATATATATATATATATATATATATATATATATATATATATATATATATATATATATATATATATATATATTTGATATATATACTCTTGTTTGACGTCAGAAATAATAATTGTGAGTTCCATTTTTATCTTTAGCAAATGCTTCTCATATGATATGGGGATTCCTTTATTTACCCTTGAGCTTACAGAGGTTGCCATGGGCTGTTTATCCCAACAGTGAGAATAATCCCCATTCACATGATATACTTAAACTGGGTCTGGGGTGCCCAGGGGTGTAAAAAGTAAGTGAAAGTATGGATATTGAATGAAAATTTGACTCAAATAAAAGTCCATATACCTAGCCAAAAACATACTTGAGCGAAAGATAAAAAGCATTCACATTAAATTGTACTTAAGTATTAAAAAAGTAAAAAATAACTTTTTTCCTAGCTAGAATGAAAGAATCAAGAGGAGATTTTGTGAGTGAGGATGTTTGTTAAATCGATTGATATACACCATGTCACCTTTTTATGGTCTCTGACGGCTGTCATATTTCTCCCCCAGTGACATTCACAACTTGGTCAATGAATCATGTTACAATAACTACATTTTTGCAAAATGATTTTTATGTGGCCTGTTGTACGTAACAGCAGTGTCCTGGTTGAATGAACACTAGATGCGCTAAAACAACAATGACTTGTATCCCCCTTTCGCTCAGATCACAAGTAAAATGGCAGATTATCAGTTCATAAACACTAACTTTTTGCTCTGTCCCTCACACAGTGCTATATTATGATATATAAACACTTTTACTATAGCACATGACAAATTTTAACGTTTGCATTACATAACCAACTACATTTAAAAGCTTGTTTAAGTGTGATCAAATTGCACTTTAACTCAACTGTTAGCGTTGAAAATGCGATGTAAAGGATCAGGGTAGAGTCCTGAAGAGCACGCAAGTCGACATGTGAGCCGAAAGTGTAATAGAAGCTCCACAAAATGACATGGTTGATTAAGAAATTCTGTTTTTCATGTCACATTTGCTTTTTATGACACTATTGGTTAGGTTTAGGTTTAAGGTTTGAGGTAGGGAGCTAGGTTTTGTTGATTTAAATCTCAATAGAACATTAACCGTAAAAAACTTTTTCGAGATAAAATTTCACTCTCTTTTAGTGCCACACAGTGGACATTTCCCTTCAGAACTGCCCTGAGATGTATAATGAGCCACATGATTGTATTTTGCACAAACTTCGCCAATTTTAAATACAACAGTAAGATATTTCAATCGTGCACCTTTTAAACCCTCACGCTTTGATTTTGACATTCTAAACTCTCCAGGAAGTCCTGTATGTGTCTGTTTGTTAGCAAGTTCACAGTAGTTTAATTCACTTCTTATTCAAATTCTGGTAAAATGCACCTCCGGCGCCATTCTAAATGCATATTATAAGTAAAACGAACTATTGAGCATCTATACCTGAGATGCTGTTCTTGAGTAGCGCTCAAATATTGAAGGCTTAAAATAGCCGCGAGTGCATCACCAGCCTTTGCGTGAGTTTGTGTCAACAGAGCAGCACCATTCACTAATGTGCTGGCGCTGCACATAGTATATATTTATGGAGCTTGACTGTAATGAAAATGAATAACACACAGTATCAGATTTGGATCGGGCTCGTCAGACAATACCCGATCCATCTAAAAGCTTCAGTTTCGGAGCCGATACCGATCCAGGTATCGGATCGCTGCATCCCTACCTTAAAGTAGTCCATAAGACTCCAGTGGTTAAATCCATGCCTTCTGAAGTGATCTAATCGTTTTCATGTGAGAACAGACTTAAATCTAACTCCCTTTTTCACTATGAGACTTGCCATTGCAGTCTCTAGGCAGTAGGCACCATCATGATTTCAAGCTGATTTCAAGCATGCCCAGAGCACTAGATAGCACTAGGAAGTGTAATCGAGCTTGAAATCATGATCACAACCAATTTATAGTGAATAAGGAGTTACATTTTGGTCTGTTCTCACCCAAAACCGATTAGATCGCTTCAGAAGAAATTGATTTAACCACTGAAGTGTTAAGGATTTACTTTTGTGACATAAAGAACTGAAATTTTCTTTTAAAAACTTTGTTTGTATTCTGCAGGAGAAAGAATGTCACACATATCTGAAATGGCCTGAGGTTGAGTAATGATGAGAACATTTTAATTTTGGGTTAAATTATTCCTGTAAATGCATTTCCAGATTTTATATCAGTGTCATTATCTGAAATCCTTTTGAAAGCTATACTAAAGATGCACCCTCCTTATACAGTTTGTTAAGTTTTAGGTATGGGCATTTAAATGCGTAATCAAGTACTCTAACCTATAAAAAAAAAAAAGAGTACCTGATTACTCATAAATTAAATTGCACATTAAAATAGCACATATGATACATATGCGAATATTTTTAGTTGTTTATTCACGTTTCCAAGATCGGTTTCAAAATAAAATAACTTCAACAAACTTTTCTTTTCTTTTGGGAAAACCAAAAAAAAAAATCAGCAAAAAACATTTGCACTCACCCAGAGCTTCCATAGAAACCAGTACTGTGGGCATGAGGGTAATGCACATACATAAACTCTGAATCTACATAAAGGCAAATTTGTATCATTTCACATGTTATTACTCAGAAACAAAAGTGGTGAAATTTGGCTTTTTATAAAATGTGCTCTGTCTGTGTTAAGAGATTAAACAACAGACACACGTGCTGGTCTGATAAGCTTCCGAGTATATCATATCTTTCCACCATAAAAGCAGATCCTGGTCTGTTGGTTAGCATGACTCCAACAGTGACAGAATACCAATGAAGCAGAATTCAATAAGGATCAAGTATTGACTTAATATAATTTGGCTTTGCTTTAAAAGTGCAGATGCCATGATATAGCGTCTCTCATTCAACACCTCAACAAAATGTATCCACAGCGCCCCCCAGTGGACTCAATTGTGACTGAGTAGAGTTTTTGATAAGAGTTTTAAATGAGAAACAGTAATTCAGCACTGACCACGGGCAGGGAAATGCAGAAAGGAACATTTATTTGCAATATTTAAGTAGTGTTTTTAACACTCGAGTAGCTGGTGCAGAACAATTACTCGTGCACATCCCTATTCCGTTGACTCGCTTTCCCCAAATGATCTCGGAAATATTCTGTTTCTCTTTCAGAACAGGCTAGGGTGTGATGATGTGCTCTGATGCACAGCCTTTTTGTAAGCAGAGACAGACACAGCCACTTGCAAGGATGATGAATGTTGTGAAAGACATGAATTGCAGGGACGTGTAACCCAATGACACTTGGCAGCCACACACAACAGCTGTATCAAAAATGTGAAAATGAAGGTGTGTGAATCACATTAGAGGGAATCAGTAACACGATGAACTGACTCAGTGCTGACAGTGCCAGAGTAAGTGCTTCCAAGCGGGACTGCTGACTCTAGTCTGGAAAGCACCAGGCCGTTTCAGCAGAATGGTTCATGACAAGCATTTGACAGAGAGTAAGAACAGAGAGCATGTAGCATCACAGTCATCTGATGCTATAAGTAAATGATGGACTCGCTGTTGACTTGAAAATAGAACTGGCTGCACTGGAGGGATATCCTACCTTATTTATTTTTCATCCCTGCCTTTTTAGACAAAGGTTTCAAATAAAGGCTTTTCTTTAATTGGTCATCAGAGGCTTAAAGTGAACATGAAATGTGATTCACAACTCATTTTATTTCTGTAATGTAACATTTGAGTGAAATGAAAAAAAAAATTAGTACAAGAAAATTTTTTGAATTTATCCATTGGCACGGAGCCTCTTGGAGGACAGTGCGGGAATTTTTTTATCTGAAATAGTTTTGTTTGCCCTCGCAATAATTTACCATGGTTTTACTACAGTAACCATAGTATAACCATTATATTTATAGTGAACCCATAGTAATAATACAGGAAATATTTGTAGCAAAACCAACCACAAGATTAACCATGGTTAATCTATAGTAAAACCATGGTTTCTACAGTATATGGATAGTGTACTGTATTAAAACCATTGTGTCTCCCAAAAATCAATGATTACTTTTCTTAGTTACTATTATATTACTATAATAAAACCATGATTTCTACCAAAAACATGGTTACTACATGGTTACAACCTAATTGTACAGTTTTGCTTTCCCTCTGAATACATTTACCATGGTTTTGTAACAGTAATACTGTAGTAACCATAGTTGTTGTAATGTTATTTTGGTGGAAAGGTCATCAAATCTATCCTTTTATTGCCATAGCCTTTATTTCATTAAATTAATGTGTTAACTATTGGCAAGATTTTGAGAAAGGCTACATTACATACAACAGAAGCCTAAAACATAGCCATTTAGCTTGTGGTTAATGTTAACCTGCAGCCCCCGTGACCTGTAGTGGCAGAGCAAGTTTGCAAATGAAAGCAAGATTTTTATTACATTTTTTCTTTTAAATAGGCTCTGATGAGTTTTATACAACATGGATCAGGATCATGATTTAAGAAAGTAAATGGCATCTATTTTGATAAGTGTTCAACCGATACAGGTTTTTCAATAGCCCATGCCTATACAGATATGGATTGATTGATTGATTGATTGGTTGATTGATTGATTCTTTATAGTCTGATTTCTCAGAAATTTTACTTGCGCCAGATTTACAAGCTACTCACCATCGTATAAATACAATAAAACACAGACACTCATCATCACTGGACAGTTAACCCAATTATTATTTTAATTATAATTATAATTACAGTTACAAATACACTTTCTGCATAGCAGAGGGAAGAAACACAATTCTAGATATTTTAAATAAATATTTAAATATATCTAGAGCGCTGGATAGCCAATATAAATGCATATAAACATAATACAAAATTGAAGCAGTGGTTTAATCCATGTCTTCAGAAGTGATATGATAGGTGTGGGTGAGAAAATTATCAATATTTAAATATTTCTTTACTATAAATCTCCACTTTCACTTTCACTTCCTCTTTTTGGTTTTGGCAATTCACATTCTTTGCATATTGCCACTTACAGGGCAGGGAGGAGAATTTATAGTAAAAAAGGACTTAAATATTGATCTGTTTCTCACACATCCCTATCATATCGCTTCTGATGGCATGGTTTTTATCACTGGTCATATGGATTGCTTTGATGCTGCCTTTATGAGCTTTATGGAGTTTCAAAGTTCTTGCCACCATTCACTTGCATTGTGAGGATCTACAGAGCTGAGACATTCTTCTAAATATTTGTTTGTGTTCAACAGAATTTAAAAAAATGGCATGAGGGTATGTAAATGATGAGAGAATTTTCATTTTTGGGTGAACTGTACCTTTAAACTATACGTACTTTTGTTTTTAGCATAGTTTTTGGATTTGAATTAAATGTCAGGGCAACAACTGAACGAGGACATTTGTACTCTGAGATATCAATGTTGGACATTTATCTGAAAAGACTGAGGGTAAAGATATTTAAGTATACGGTGTGACCCATTTGTTTTGCAAATATGGGTGCAGAGAGATTGAGCTCACCATGAAGAAACACTGGTTTAAATAATACCATTTTGTGAATGCATTGCATTGTGTCTCTCAGATTAGCTTTGAAGAGGGATGGCAGATTGATTTCTGGAACCAGACCCAATGCTACATAATGTCTGGAATAACTTCTGAGTTAATTGTTCAAGGTTCAGGCCATTGGCTGCCAAAACAGTTGATTAAGTAGTATCACCCGAGTCACTGAGAGGTAGAGGTCTGCAGCAGTTCTTTTCATATGGATATGTTTTTGTTAAGAAGGGAAACTTTATTCATAGTAATCTGAAGGTTTGGGCTGGTCATAGATTTACATCTCAGACAGGGACACCACCCTCATTGTCCTCAGTGACATGTCTGCTCGCTCCTAAGACAAACAAACTAGCTTGATTTGGCAGGAAGGGGCCTAGTCTGATTCAAGCTTCACTGATATATTTGACTGGACTTCAGACATTTTCCTCAGTGAATTGTGTTCAAGTGACGACTTCTGAACAGTGTTTTCTTTTGAAAATTATGTCCTTCTTCTGTTTGAGTTCACATGATTTCACCACAGTTTCTTTTTTTTTTTTAGAAGGATTTTAACCTCTGTAGCAACTTCTTAAACCTCTAAAAACAAATCCTGGGTAATGATGGTTTGTGCTAATTTGGTGATGGTTTAAATAGTGACCATCTTATCCATGGTGTTCACCTTAAAAAAAAAAAAGCACTTCACCCAGTTTGGTCATTTGTGGTGAAGCCGTTTGACCAAGAATGTCTTGCTGGTAAATCTAGTAAGAACTGGTGGAGAAACAAGCATCTAAAACATGTAATTTTATAATCTGGTAATTCTGGTTGTTCTGCTATAGTGGGAAGCAGATTCTCAAATTGTGGGATCTTTCCAAAGTGTCTGTACTGCATTTCTTAGATCAGGGATTTTCAAGCAAGGGGATGCAAGGGGTCTGTGGAAAAATTTCAGAAAAATGGGTTGTAAAAATATAATAAATAAATAAACATCCTCCACATTTTTCATAAACATCATAACTGTTTTCCCCCATGCAGTCTAAAGACTACAAATGAATATTCTTCAGGTCCAATTTTTTTTTCTTCAGGTGTACATGGTTTGAACAATTATTCTAATTGTGGGTAGGAAAAGTAAGGTTGCTATGACTTTTTTAATAGAACAAAATTGCATTTTTCACACAGCAGGTGGATCCGCAACATTAGCGGAATGTTCAAGTGAACAAAGACTATTTAAATTCCAGTTGTCAAAAATGTAAACAAACTCACACGTGACACCCTAGCAACTATTTAACTGTAGTAAAATAGTTAACTGTAATAGTTAACTGTAATATCTGTCCGTCCAGCCAGCAGTTTGTCTTACTAATGCCTGTATAACTATCAAACCTTTAAAAATAGTTTCAACTTCAGACAATATCAAGCCAAAATCAATGTTTGACTTGACTCAATGTCTTTCTAGCAAGTCAGTCCTCTGGCGGCCATCATTGGAACACTCCCGGGAGACTATTTCCTGTTATGACAGTGCAGCTCTTATCTACTTGAATGGGGGAACACAGAAATCTCAAAAAGTCTTTGTCAAGCTTACGTTTAAACTAAATATTTCAAATCAGCAGTAAAATCAAACAACACTGGCATCATAAATTGTGCTACTGTACCTCAGATTAGGCTGAACAACTAAATTTTACCATCTTGTTTTGCTAATGAACATGCACATTCTCGAGTTGATTGGCAGGTGATGTCTGTATCTAAAAGTTGACTGGTAAGGCGGGACTTCCTTTCTATATCCGTTGACCGGTGGGTGCAAGCTCCTTATTTGGGCGTTCCAATTTCTCCCTTTCATTTTAATAGAAGTGGCCTATTTCTGCTAAATATTCTCTGCTTGACTTTACCCATCTACTGTAGTTTAATTTTGAAACACCATTTGTTTAATATCACAATTGCTAAATTTCTCAAACGCGGTAAATGGATCTATATACAGTACATAAAATATTTAGCTGCCTTTATATTTTAGGAAGGGAGTCCCTTTCAAGGGGATCATCATATTAGGTGGTCCTAATAAACCCCTGCCTTAAATAATGCAGTCATACTTTAGCTTTTGACTCTGTAATGAACTAAACAATTGTTTACAGAAGGAACTTTAGGAACTTTATTCAGAGTCAGTCAGAATAAAATCAAATGTTTACAATTTATTTACCAGGTAACATCATAAATTCATCAATTCCAATTAGACAGTAATAAGTCAAATTTAGACATTTTATCAAAACATAAGAAATTCAGATTGCAATTACCTGATATAAACTACACACAGTAAACTGTTTGGGATCGTCTGACTACAGAGAATCATGAACAATGTGTCACGTCTCCTTAAATAACCAAATAATTAAATATGCTTACCAAATGGTGGTGTCTGTCATAATTAGATTTTGGTCCCCTATTGAGGGGTTCACAACTGTGGGATCAGAATTTGTAATTGAATGGGTTCTTGATTCCTGTAGATTTACATACAGGAGGTAGTTTACATGGAGGATCTGGGGAGGGCATACCTTTAAGGGGAATACCACATTTCTCATATTTTATAACTTCTTTTTGCTTTTCATTATGGCTGGATTTTTGTACACACTTAACATTTTTAGGTTTTTAGTGAGCTTTAAGTGAGGAGGAGAAGGGGGGAGTAGGGGGAGATGATGAGACTGTAGGAGTGAGGTGTGAGCGGCACTGAGCACTGCGTCTCAGATTTTGCTGTTACATATGCAAGAGAGAGTTCAAATGTTAAATTCTCATGAGAGCCTTTTGTTTTCTCGAGGGATAGTACAGACTTGCTGGCACCCGCCTTACAGTGGTCTCAATTTTCTGGATCTCCAAGCATCATATGAGAGTAATTATGAGAGGTTGACTGATGTATGAGTCACAAGGGAGAAAATTTCAGATGAATCTAATTTGAACTATCAGTCACTGAGGCATAAGCAGAGACTAACCTGTAATCACATCTGATGGAAACCACCATTTACCTACCAGCCATATACTCCATAGTTAATGAAATACAAAATGCAGTGCTCTCCTATAAAATATAACTGGGATTTTTTTAGTTATGATAGGAAATAAAATCTGAGTTTACCATTTCAGCAGTACTACATCTCAAGCCCACATAATGTGTCCTTCGCTACTTTACATGAGTCACATTCTTAAACATAGGGAGCGACCGGTCTTAAATCTCTCACATTTTTACATATTTAATATTTATGCATTTCAATTTCATAACAAAATTCCATCAGATTGAATTGAGCAATCTTAAATAAACTAAAATGAAAAAAAAAAAAAGTTTTATTAGTTTTGTGGTAGCTCAGCGTGCAAAGACGCTGACTACCACACCTGGAGTCAAGATTTCGAATCCAAGGTGTGCTGAGTGACTCCAGTCAGGCTTCCTAAACAACCAATTGGCCCAGTTGCTAGGGTGGGTAGAGTGACATTGGGTTAACCTCCTCGTGGTCGCTATATTGTGTGGTTCTCGCTCTCGGTGGGGCGTGTGGAGAGTTGTGCGCGGTTTGCCATGGAGAATAGCATGAGCCTCCGCGGTAATGCGCTCAACGAGCCTCATGATAAGATGTGCGGATTGATGGTCTCAGACATTGAGGCAACAGATGCAATCATCCTCCATCACCCGGAATGAGGCCAGTCACTATACCAGCACGAGGACTTGGAGCGCACTGGGAATTGGGCATGCCAATTTGGGGAGACATTTATTGGGAGAAATAATTTTGCCCCCGTGTGCAAGAAAACAGAAACACTCTCTAGGCTGTCTATCAATGGGATCATTAAATTTAGGCTAGTTAAATTATCAGATCATTTTTGATCTTGCTGTAGCTAAGTGCTCTCAGATTTTAGCTGTTCTCATTTCATGTCCCATTGGCTGGTAGTTAGCAATTATGTAGTTAATTGGCTGTTGCTAGTGGTATTTCTCTGGATATGAGTTCTATAGGCTGCTTGATCTTTCCTTGGTGACAGTGCTTGTTCTATGATGACATTTTCGTGTTGTGAAATTTGACGGAACAATACACTGAGTAATTATTTGACTCCTCACACTCAGTAAAGCGTTGCATTTACTTTGAGCATTGACTGGGTTAAAGTTCACATACTAAGGCTTATGTTTGCTGTTTATCCTCCCTCAGGCTCGCCTGTCTTATATTCGAGTGAAGTATCTTTTCCTCACTTGGCTTGCGGTGTTTGTCGGCAGTTGGGTTGTGTATGTGCAATACTCTACTTACACTGAGCTGTGCAGGGGACGAGAATGCAAAAACATCATTGTAAGTATGGCCCTCTCGGTCAGTAGCTAATAGTTTTTCTTTAAGTTTCAGTCTGTTAGATAATTTTGCCGTCCAATGTATTTAATTTATTTATCTTGATCTGCAATCCCCGTCTCAATGCGGCTCAGCTGAGGGAAGAAGGAAATGACGCAGAGACCCAATACTATCAAATCTTTCTTCAACGTTTATTGCTCAGCACTTCGTTATATGGTCCAGAAAAAAAAACATTCCACTGGACCCCCACCAATTAAATAGTTCTTTACCTTAAATGGGTATAACATTTTGAGCTACATGGCATACGTGAGGGTACAGAGACAGGAAACTCATTCCAATAGAACATCCTTTGAACAGGGTGCAGATTCAGCTACACCAACAAAAGAAGATAAAAAGAGGCCTCCATTATTCCACATTAGTTTAAAATCCACTTCTTTTTTCAATCCAAACTTTTTTTTGAGCATAAGCCATCACACAATAGGTCTTTAGCTTCAATGGCTTGTAATGCCTCCACTTAATTTATGAAATGCCAGTTTAATGCTCATTGAAACTGCTCTTCCCTTTCCAATAGTGTGAGAAATACAGTAAGGGTATTATTGATGGCTCTGCCTGTAGCAGCCTATGTGAAAAAAGCTCACTGTACTTTGGACGGTGCCTCTCCACCAAGCCAAACAATCAGGTATGGCTCCTGAGATAATAATTGGGTCTTAAGGGCTCTAATGGTACTTTTCCACTGCACGTTACGGCTCGACTCGACTCTGCTCACTTTACTTTTCTGAGCTTGCTTTTCCACTGCAGTTTAGTGCCACCTCACTCTACTAACATGACATCATCTTAAACGCGACACAAATATCGCTGACCATAAAAATAATACGACTGCTAGCTGTTAGCTACTAGCTCATTGTGCTGCATAAAGCCATTGTTGTATGAATTTACACATGTGTAACAGATAAATTGGCCTGGTTGTTTTAGAAGCAAACTTTCCAGTAGCTGGGCAACTAAATAAAGTGAAGCTTTCAAGCAGAATATTGAGTTAACGTAACAAAACATACCATCCTCCATCGTGGACTCCAGTAACGCCATGGCTGAGTCCCGGCACTCTCCCTCCCATTGCTGGCCGGTCTATTGACATAGATAGCGTCCATTTGGTCGAACCACTATCCACAGTGGAAAACCCCAAAAAGTGATCAGAGTAGAGTCGAGCTGTCCTGTGCCGTGGAGAAACCACATACAACCACATACATCCTAATACACTTATCTTGAGGTCATGCTTAACAGTGTTCCTCTTCTGCTTTGTATTTCTCAGGTGTATACAAGCAGCTGGGGTGACCAGGATGGCGTCATTAAGTGTCAGCTGGGTGACGTCCTGCACTATGAGCTGGGAGAGGAACTGAGGCCAAAGAAAGAGATTGCACTCTTTGACAAACCCACTCGGGGAACCTCTGTAGAGAAGTTCAAAGAGATGGTTGCAAGTCACTTGAAGGTATGGACACTGTACTCCGATTTGTACTGTATTCTTTTATTGGATTTTAAATGTGTGATCCAAAATTGACAGCTAAAGGCCCCGGCAACGACATACTGTTTGCTATGAATAGTGTGAAAATATAGTTTTTCTGATGCATCACAAATTTAATTTGAACAATCTCAACATCAATTCTTAAATCTCAAGATCAATCTTTTACTCTATGCGCAACCCACTGCTACAATTAGAAAATCACTTGCATTTGCAATTTAACACAAAAAAAAAATGTCTTTGATTAGCCACTGGCTGTAAATGTTCTGATTTCACTCACCAGTGATTGTGTAGTATAGTGGTTTGACTCGTTCTGTGTGTCCAAAGACGAGATCCACACAACCCAATTGTCATTAAATAATGCCTCTTCTAATACACTTTCTGTTCTTTAGAGTAAGTAACAACAAAAAAGAAACAATTCATTGTAATCTGGAATAGCATGGATGAGGTAAAGCCATTCGAGTCCTCTAGTTAGCATGCGCTCATTTACTTAGACTCTTTACAGAATGACTGGTTTTCTTAAAGAGACAGTACCAGTTTGTGACACATTTTCAGCAAATCAATGTAAATACATGTAAATAGTACAAACTATGCAAATAAACATGTAACAAAATATAATATATGCAATATAATATCATATTTTATTGATGGAATACATGGATTTGTAGCTAACATATGACCAAATATATAAAAAAATGTATAAAACAACATATAAAATATATAAATTTAGTTAGAAGGTCCGCTGTGTAATAGCATTAAATGGGAGATATTTTTTTTCATATTTAATACAAATATACATTATAACTGAAATATTCCCATATGAATCGATGTCGAACTTAATCAAATTGAAAACAAAATCGGATCGAGAGCTTGTGAATTGAATCAGGAAATCTGTATCAATACCCAACATTCAAACCATCGGCCACACCGCTGTGGGAGGTGTTTAGAGGCACAATTAAATATGAGGACACTCAAAACTACATGTAAAACATTAAATAATATTATTATTCAATATTAAAATGTGTTATCAATAACTTCATTCCATGTTTTATGAGAAGAATTCACACAGGATCGGTAACAGAAGCTATTTTAACTACTCAATGATGATTTTTTGTAGATAATGTGTAAATTGTATTGTTTACATTCTGCATTCATTCTGCATAATGCGCTCTTACACAATACGTTTAAACTGCCATAATATACGCCGATTACTCCCTGTTATTGTAATTTATGATAATGACACTGATACTACTGCGAAGATGGGTGTGTATAAAGAGTGTTAATAGTCAGAATACAGGCAAAAGTATGATGATAAAAGAGGAATATCTTACTTTGGGCAGATGTGTGAAAGGCATCCAGCCATAGATGGGACATGAGTGAAGCATCATATCAAACAAATGGGCACTTAAGTGTATTTTTGTAGACTAATTAAACAAACAATGTTCTTGGAAAATGTCTCTACACAAATTATCATACAGATGTAGGTCAATTTGCACCAGCTGCATGCTGGTGTGTTCATGTTGACTAATCTCCACTGATTTAATGGGAATGAAGTCTTTTTAGCAAGTCTGTTCACTCTGTGGCCCTCTCTGCTCCCAGGCAGGCTGGGCAGCTATTTTTCTATGTAAACAAGCGGCATACAAGTGCAGCTCCAATTTACTTGAATGGGGAAAGATCAACATCTCTAATGTGGTCAGTCAAATCAAGATTATGATTAAAGAACATATTTCAAGTCAGCAGTAAAATCTGGCAATGTCTGTATCTAAAAAGTGATTGGCTCTTTTAACTTTGATCATTGGGTGTTCCAATTTCTCTCATTAATTTGAACAGAAGAGGCCAGTCTCTGCTAAATAGTCTCTGATGGGAAATAGCTGTCAGCCTCAAAGTAGGCGGAGCTCCATGTAACACCTACCGATGATGTGGACCAATGGCAGTAAGAAGGTGTTTAGCAGCCTGAACAACATTTTTCCTGAAAGTTTGCCCTGGTGAGCTGTTACCACCATAACAAACTAAAAAATTCCTTAGTTTTGGTCAGATTTTGTTTCACCCATTTGTCACTCAAATTTTGTATGATTCTTGTGCCGGGGCCTTAAGCAGGGCTGGACCAGTAATCTGGCATACCGTGCATTTTCCCGGTGGGCCGATGCACGTTCAGGGGACGTAATGGCCATCGGGAGAACCGAACGTGCCGAATGGGCTGCGATAAGCAACAATGAGCCACTGGGTTATGCAGAACGGACCACAAAATGGTGCCGCAATATGCAGAAAAGGACGGTGAACAACAAAATTTGGTGACCTTAAATTATAGATTAAGATTATCACAATTAGAGCACTAAATCCTACAAAGTGTGAAGCACCTTCCTATACTGCTCATACCTCAAGCGTGTCATTCCACCTAGCATAGCCTGTCCACAAAAGCAACTGAAAGGTACAATGGACATTGTTATATATGTACAGATTTTCATTGAAACCAATGAATTGATAAAAATTGTCGGATATGTATGAAATATCACTAATAATCACTAAAACTAAATGGTTAAGTTCGGAATAGCATACTTCCATACAACTCTTACTATTTCTCCTGGATCTATATATGTCAGAAATAATAGAGTTTTATAATCGTATGCCATTGCGAATTTAGCCAATTTCTGATGACATCAATAAGTACATTTACTTATACCTCGAAAAATTCGATTTCAGTCAGAATAAAACAATCATTTGTCTTTTTAAAATATGTTAAGGCTTTAGTCTGCAAAAACCAGACTGGTAAGATTTCAGCCAAAGTCGGACTAACAGACTTGTATTATGTGAATGTAGTTCATCTTCGTCATGCATGTACAGGTTAACTGAACCACAACTGGTCTTGGCATTGTGCACATGCTTGCTCTGAAAGACAGAAATGACACGTGATGTCTTTCCTTCAAATTTTGAATTAAGAATTGTGTCATGGACACTTGGACAGACAGATATCTGTAGCTCGATTATAACTGCGCATGAAAATGTATTGAGTGCCAATTTAATTCATCTTTTGCTCACCCGTCTATTTTTTTTCCTGAAGGCAAAAGTCGGAGAACAAGCAAACCTCTCCAGTTTGGTGACATTGATTCTCTCAGTAGCAGATAGCAATAAAGACGGCCTTATCTCTCTCCCAGAGGCCAAGTCTGCTTGGGCTTTGCTGCAGCTCAACGAGGTTCTGCTTGTGGTGGTCCTCCAGGGCCGCGAGCACACGCCTAGACTTTTAGGCTTCTGTGGGGACCTGTACATGGTGGAACGGGTGCCCCACGCACCATTGTTTGGACTCAGCCTTCCATGGCCCATGGAGCTGTGGATCCCTACTGGGATGCGGCAAAGCATGGACCAGTGGTTCACACCTTCATGGCCCCGCAAGGCCAAAATCTTTATTGGTTTGCTGGAACTTATAGAAGACATCTTCCACGGAACCTTTGGAAGCTTCATAATGTGTGACATGAGAGCCAGTACATTTGGTTACACCGATCGCCATGACCTCAGACTGGTGGATGGGCGGCGTGTGGTAGCTGAAGAGGCCTTCAAACAGGCCATGATCCTCCAGCGCTGTGAGGAAGACGAGGACTGTGTTTATGGTGTGGACTGTAGGACTTCATGCAATGTTGCTGAACATCATTGCACAGCCAAGGTGGCTCAGCCCAACCTGGCTAGGGCTTGTACAGCACTGAAGGATTACCTCCTACAAGGAGTTCCCTTCCATCTACAGGAAGAGCTGGAGAAGCAGCTGTACGCCTGCATGGCCCTCAAAGGTTCAGCCGAGCAGATGGAAATGGAACACTCGCTCATTCTCAACAACCTCAAGACACTGCTGTGGAAACAGATTTCACACACTAATGACTCGTGAAGAACAATAAGCTACTTTGGTGACAACATTGAGATTTTTTTCTTTTCAGGGCTCAACAATAAGGATTTGTTTTTCATATTTTTGTTTTCTCCGGCCAGTAATTCAGATTTTTTTTGCCCTGCCAATATTTTGACTGGCCCTGCAACAAAAATGATTATTATTATTTTTTTTATTATTAATTGCTTTAAAGCAACATTTTGTGTCAAAATTATATATTTATATTTTTCATTTAATGTTATTTAAAAAAAAACACACATTTAAGTTACTACAGATCATTTTAATTTTACCACAAAAAAGAGGAATAAATTGTATTTTTAGGAACATATTTTATGCTTCAGAAAAATATATTAACATTTTTCATTTGTTGCAATTTCTTGAAAAATAAAAAAAAAACATTCAAAATATTTCAGTTTTGTATTTTGAATTTGCAACAATAACTGGACATTATGCAACCATAATATAACTCCATGGAAACTATGAATTAATGCACATACTTTCGCTGGAAACCTATGGAATTTGGTCTATAAATATTCCCACTAAGTTTGACGCCCTAAAAACGATCAGAAGTCTTTCTCGAACTTTAAACAAAAACCTTATCTCTGTTAGCAAGCTAGATATTGATACCTTGCAGCATATTTAATTTCACAACAGTAATGTTCTGCACATCACAAAACATTTTTTTTTTTTGTTGCAAATCCAAAATCTCACCTCCTTTCTACTGTGATGCCCTCATCTTGCTAGATTTTGAAGACAGTAAAGATCCAGCCTTTGTTGACTTTTATATCCCAAAATTCTACACATGTGATTCGCTGGTTGGCTGAAAGAATAAACAGCGTCTGTTGGAGCGGGAAAAATCTGAATTGTCCCTTTTTTTCATCTAATTACCCCATTTCTAGAGAGCAGTAGTCATTGTATATTCTACATATTTGCTCTGGTATGTCTAAAGCTCACTAGAAATAGTAGTAGGTCATTTTAGGCATGACTTTTTGGTGCTTAAACAGTCTTTACAGGTGCCTTCATATGCAAATATTTTCCTCTGAAGTCACTGAATGATTGGGCAGTGAGGCATTAAAGCAGCTGCCTTAACTTTTGGACGCAGCCATAGTGACAACCAGCACAGCCCAAGCAACTGGCCCGAAACTTTTGTCATTGGCCCAGGCCATCATTCCATCCTAATTGTTGAGCTCTGCTTTTGCAGGAATCTGACAAGAGAAAATGCTGGAGGGAAAACTAATATTGCCTCCATCTTAGAAGGCTCAAGCAGTGGCTTGTGACAATATTCAGTGCTGCTCTGATACTCTGATCTTAACAAGTCCTTTTAGAATTACAACAAATTATTCTCAGGCTCAACATTTGAGTAACATTCACATTTCTGTTTTACGTTCATGTCTTAATACATTGTCGCACACAATTGATCTGTGATCTTGTTTATATTACAATTCCTTCAAATGTTCTGAAGGAGAAAATGATAACTTTGCATCCATTATTGGATGTTAAAATAAAAAGAGAAAGAAATGCACTTGCCAACAACTGTGGTTGTATCAGTCTTGTACAGTAATGTTTTTCATTATTGAGCACAGCAAAAAGAGCCACTCTGAAATGGACATATGAATTAAATGCTTTGACATGCATGTTGCAGTTTTATTTTCAATGCTTTCATGATCCGAATGTTTACAAGAATGGGTTATGGGAATGAGGCCCTTCTCAAACATGGAATGACAATTGCATTGTTGGTTAAATGTTTTTTTTTTTTATTTATTTAATTATTGAATTGATCCCTTTGGTATGTTGGGTTCAGTCTGGACACATAAGGCATGTCACATGATATGGTAAATATGGTTGTATTATGTAAGCTTAAATAATATGAAATATGATGTCTGTCTTGACTCATGATGTACTAATGAATGGAAGTGATAAATGGTGCTTTTTTTGTGATTATATGAACCATTTTTCATTAGTATGTTTTGGATTGTATATATACTTCAATTCATAACACATTGCTGCTGATTAAGAATTTTATAAGATTTGATTGCATGACTTTCAAAGTTTTTCCACTGTCAATTCTACAACTGATTCTTCTTGCATGAAAGCAGGTGTGTTTTGTATCAAAGATCACAAAGACAAAGTATTCTCTCCAAATGATTTATTTGGAAAAGGTGCACACTTTCTTTGGAGCAGTTTACAGTTTGTCTCCTTAGTCGTCGTCGGCAGCAGCCTCCTGAGCACGGAGAAAGCTGGCTTTCTTCTGAGCCACACGGTCCTTCCTCTGGGCCAGAGTGAGCTTGGCACGATTCCACCTACAACACAATATTCATGACTGGTGAGAGAAGAAACTAAAGTTCATCTGTTCAGAATAGTGTAGACAGCTGATACTAGAGCTAAACATATTTGAGAAACTATGAATATACATGGGTAATCCATATATTGTAATTAAATACTTTAAAATATATCACAGAACATAGCAACTGCATCTTTTATATAAAATGTCCAGTCAGGACAGTTATTAGGACAGCAGTCATGTGAGCAGCACTTAAAAGGATAAATAAAGAAATTATAAAGCTTGAGGATGCACCTCTTCTTCTTGACCTCTCTCTTGGGCTTCTTCTCATGAACTGGATTCTCACGGATGGATGCATGAGCCTTTTTGTACATTTCCTCAACCTGCATGAACCACATTATCACATTATAGCACAAAAGGTACAGTAATATATCGTGCTGTAAAAAAACAAGGTTTATAATACTGAAAATAGAACAGGATGCTTATAACACTAAACACAAGAAGTTGAGACCCCAACATCCTGGGGCGGATTGCTCTAAGAAAAAAAAAAAAAAAACATTTTCCAAGTGCCACAGAAAGACTGTGCTAACAGTTTTCACAAAAACTAACCTTCGAATGGCTTACCAATAGTTGTCTCTACATATTAGGCTTAGATTGGAGACAGTATTTGAACACAGACAAAGTTACATACATCCGATTTAACCACACAATATATAATATTGATATATGGAGATTATATATGTGGTACTAAGTGGAATTTCATAAATATCATTATCCAGTATTAAAGGAATGTTCCAGGTTCAATACAAGTTAAGCTCAATTGACAGCATTTGTGGCTTATTTAGACTCCACCTTTCTTTAAAGAGCAAAACTCAAGGTAACAGTATGTTAACATTATAACCAATCTATAGCAGGTTTTTGCATTGTCGAGAGCTACAGGCTTCACCTCTCCGTTCAAGAATACATGACATTGGGAGGCCTGGGTAGTACAGGAAGTAAAGACGCTGACTACCACACCAGGAGTCAGAAGTTCGAATCCAGGGCGTGCTGAGTGACTCCAGTCAGGCTTCCTAAGCAACCAATTGGCCTGGTTGCTAGGGTGAGTAGAGCTGAGTTGGGGTAACCTCCTCGTGGTCACTATAATGTGATTCTCTCTCGGTGGGGCGCATGGTGTGCGTGGATACCACTGAGAATAACATGAAGCCTCCACACCTGCTACATCTCCGCGGTAACGTCCTCAACAAGCCTAGTGATAAGATGTAGCGGATTGATGGTCTCAGATGCGGAGGCAACTGATATTCGTCCTCCATCAACGGATTGAGGTGATGAGTCACTACGCCACCACGAGGACTTAAGAGCGCATTGGGAATTCCAAATTGGGGAGAGAAAAAAAAAAAAAAGATATACATGACACCGAAGAAATGACATCAGCTGAGAAAGTGATGTAGATGTTTTCCAGTTGACTTTTTGCATTACAGCAGCATGTCGAAGTTAGCTAACTAGCTTCTCAATAGGGAGATGCACAAAACAGGCACAACAACATGGAAAACTTTACAGCCACGTGCATTTCTTACACACTGATTTTGGTGCAGATCAGATTTATGTTACCCGTTGTGCTTATGATGTCCGAAGGCAGAAGACGATGCTATTTGCTCCTGGATTGTTCCAACTATACAAGCTCTGCTTTGCTTCACTTTCATTCATATAAACTCTGTGTAAAGCATAATAATAAAGTTTAAACAGAGGAGAGATGTCCTAAATACATAGTTAAGAAAATATTTGGTTTGATTATATCTTCCAAGCGATCACTGCTATTTTCACTTTTGTTGTCCGTATTGAGCAGTTCCATATCTGTAGCTGTCATTTGCTTCAGACTGCTTATTCAATAAATATCATGCTTTCCACCTCATTCTATGAATGGAATCCACATGAGATCCTACATTACATAGTAGATGGTGTAATTTTACATTCAGCATTAATGGCGCTAATGAACGCTTGCATGCTCACCTTGGCCATATTGTGGAACTGTTACCCTCTTTTATTGTATTTCATGATGGAATTTGTTTAAATAGTCCAAGATCGATCACAAAACACATTTGATGCTACTGCAAAGATGGATCACACACATTTACATTGGCAGACAGATATGTCTATAAATGAACATTTCTAGCATTCGCCATGTGTCCCTGCATTCCAAATGGGACAAATCAGTCTACACGGGGCACTGCAAAGGTAGAACAACCAAAATAGCCAAGCTGGGCTGCATTTCCCAAAATCAGCGTAAGCCAAGTAGACTGTAGAAACCATTGTCGGCAATGGTCTCTATGATCAACTTAAGCTTGTAATGCTTTGGGAAATGCAGTCCTGGAAGATCACTTCTAACAGAACTTCCATTCAAAATAAATTAAAAGGCAGGTTCCGAATAAATTTTAATTTTGAGCCACACACATTTCAGCCTTCCAAAGCTCCAGTGAATGGTTATGTCTTTGAATTGCATTGCTTAGAGAAATTACACCGATAAGTCGCATCTGTGTACAAGTCACACTAACAGAGATTGCATCCGGAAGGCACTAGGATTCGGGAGCAGCCGCCAGACTTCCCTTCAGCTGCTCAGTGGCATGCCAACATTCCCTCCGTGAAGATTACCTAAGGATTTACAGTGTTTTAGGGCTAGATTTAATTGGGAGCATTTACTTTATATATTTATATGTAACTCTATACAGTATACAAATAAACAGCTTTTAGTTTTCATGTAAGAAAATATGTTGTATTCTATTAAAGTTAGTGACTTTAATGTTAGTGACCCTCTCTGACCCCTCATCTGCACTAAAGATCTGTGAAGAGGATGTAAGCCACCTCTTCCAAAGGCAGAATATCAGGAAGGCTCCTGGCCCTGATGGTGTGTCACCATCCTGCCTGAAAATCTGTGCAGACCAGCTGGCCCCCATCTTCACACAGATCTTTAACAGATCACTGGAGCGGTGTGAACTTCCCTCCTGCTTCAAACACTCCACAATCATCTCGGTCCCCAAAAAACCCTCCATCTCTGGACTAAATGACTACAGGCCTGTCGCCCTGACATCTGTAGTCATGAAATCCTTTGAAAGACTCGTTTTGGCCCACCTGAAGGACATTACAGGCCCCTTGCTGGACCCCCTGCAGTTTGCCTACTGGGCTAACAGGTCAGTAGATGATGCAGTCAACTTGGGACTGCATTACATCCTGCAACACCTCAACGCTCCAGGGTCATATGCAAGGATCCTATTTGTGGACTTCAGCACGGCATTCAACACCATCATCCCAGACATCCTCAGCACCAAACTCACCCAGCTCACTGTGCCAGCCTCCACCTGTCAGTGGATCACAAACTTCCTGACTGACAGGAACATCACATCCAGCACCTGGACTATCAGCACTGGCACCCCCCAGGGGTGTGTGCTCTCCCCACTGCTCTTCTCCCTTTACACCAACGACTGCACCTCAGGAGACCCATCTGTCAAACTCCTGAAGTTCGCTGACAACACAACGGTCATCGGCCTCATTCGGGACGGTGATGAGTCGGCCTACAGACGTGAGGTTGATCAGCTGGCTCTCTGGTGCGGTCAGAACAACCTGGATCTTAACATGTTCAAAACTGTGGAGATGACCGTGGACTTCAGGAGGAGCCCTCCCCATCACCATACTCAACAGCCCTGTGTCTGCTGTGGAATCCTTCAGGTTTCTGGGTTCCACTATATCCCAGGACCTGAAGTGGGAGCCCAACACTGACACCATCATCAAGAAGGCCCAGCAGAGGATGTACTTCCTGCGGCAGCTTAGGAAGCTCAACCTACCTAAGGAGCTGCTGATCCACTTTTTCACAGCCATCATCCAGTCTGTTCTCTGCACCTCCATCACTGTCTGGTTTGGATCTGCCACCAAAAAGGACAGGAGCAGACTACAACGGACAGTCAGGACTGCAGAAAAGATCATTGGTGCCATTCAGGACTTATACATTTCCAGAGTCAGGAAACGGGCAGGAAACATCACTGCAGATCGATCTCACTCCGGACACAACATGTTCCAGCTTCTCCCCTCTGGTAGGCGCTACAGAGCAAAACCAACAGACACAGAAACAGTTTCTCCCCACAAACCATCACTCTGATTAACAGCTGATTTCTGACTCACAATGTCAGGAACAATTCCTGTGCAATAACCCAGTAACTCTCTCTGTAATCAGCCACCTATTTACTGGTCACTACTTATTATTTATTCATCATTCTCTATTTCAGAGCTGTTCATACTGTTATATTGTCATTTTGTATATACTGTATACCAATCCACCTACCTCAAGTCACAACTCCTGCACAAAATTACTAATACCATTTATTCCAGCATCCTTTGCACTGTTTCATCGCACTGTGTACATGTATGCATGTATGTGTACCAGTATATCACATCCACCTCCGACATGTACATAATAATGATAATAATTTTACTCCTGCATCCTTTGCACTCTGATCACAGCACTATTTGTCAATATGTCTATATTGTTTTTGTTCATAGTGTGTATATTTGTGTTGTCTACACTGTAGCCTGTGTCTGATTTTATTTTATTGTGTTATAGTATTTTTGTATGAGTAAGCACATCGTGAGCAATGTACAATCCTGAGTCAAATTCCTTGTATGTGTACACATACCTGGCGATAAAGCTGATTCTGACTGTCTATTGGACGATTTTTTGGTTATCTGGGTTCACTGACTGAATTTTTTTACTGAAGTGATGAAAAGTCATTTTGTAGGCATCGCGTTCGACAGTGGAGTTTGAAAATAATGTTATAATTGTCATTAACCGATATGGTTTTTTTAATGGTTGATGCTGCAATCCAGAGAGCCGGGTGGCCGATACAATGCCAATATAATATAATAAATAACATACATAAAATTGCTAAAAATAATAATAAACTCTTACATTCACACAAAACAAAAAAGAACATTGTATTTTAAAATGGTAGATAGCAGTTTCTTCAGATTTCTTTTGTCATCAAATTTTAGTAATTTATTTGCACATGAAGAAATAGTTAAAAGATTGGGAAGGAAATTACAGTACACACAGTAGTCCAGCATCCATGGATGGAATGTCGACATTAGCAATAGCATTTACTCCAAAAATATTGAATCAAACCAATTGTACAGTGCATGGTGAATAAGACATTTACTCATACCACACATTAAGCGCTTTTACCTTGGACTGCAGCCGAAAACATAGGCAGCTGACTTGCTACTTTTCTGCCTAATCAGTTAATGGCTCAACTAACAGCTGTTTTGAAAGAATGGAACTCTTAAGGAAACTGGTCTCTGAACTGTTTGAAAAGGACCTTAATTTCATCCTACCTACGTAAACAGCCTCCAGAAGCAGCATTTTCCTGGTTTTAGACGCAACCTTGATGTTAGATCCAGCGCAAGCAGCAGCAATCCCCTGACAGTTTAAATGTCCTGGATCACCTACTTGGATTGTGACACGAACCATCATGATTTGTGAATGAGAGGAACTTTTGATCCTGAAGTTTTTGATGGTGGCTGATAGAATAAACGCTTCAGAGGAAGATATTAGATGAGCGCTCGATGGGAAAAAAAACGCTGGATTTTTGTGAGGTTTGTGAATGACATCTTTTTAAATGAGATATCTGCATATTTCAGATGGTACATAATAGAATGGTTTTATTGATTTTTGCCTTTTATCATTAGACAAGGCAGTTAAAAGTTACAGGTAACTGTTGAGGAGAGTGAGCGTGATTACATCAGATGAGCACTAATATTACGAGCTCAAATGCATCTGCAGCGGCTCTAATATGCGGACCATTTAAATGAGACTATGTTGCATTCTGGTCTATTATTGTAGTAACATGATGGCATGTAACAACAAAACAAACCATGACTGTCATTTAAAATGACTGTCATTTACATGTCTCAGATGCTTCACATGCAAGCAGGCAATTTTCGGCACACTCAAGAAAAAAAATCGTCCAAACGGGAACATTTATACCGATGTATTGCCGAGGCTGATAAATCGGCCGAAATTCACCACTTGGACAGAATTTTTAAACTAGCTGCATAAAAGTAAAAAATACTCTGCAATAGACAACTTACAAACTGATGTTTTCATCAATTTGTGTGTAAGCATATGTGTTGTAGTTAGCAGCGTGTTTAACTGGCTGACATCAATTATGTTTAAATTATGTAAGTAAGCAACTTCATACTATAAGTCACAGGACCTTTCAGATGATGAAAAAAAACCCTGATTTATATTCCGGAAAATATGGTATACATTATAAAACATAAAATAACATTAATAAGCTTTGCACTGAAGAGAACCGATTCTCCAAGGATTGGCCCCATTAACTTCAATTGTAAGTTCCTCACTTTAACATAATTTTTGTATTTTCTATGTTGTCAAGGAGAAAGAAAAAGAGGAACGAGTCAAAATTAATTTTTGTGGAAACCAACATTATCGATTGAGCTTAATTTATATTTAACCCAGAATATTCCTTTAATCTAAACCACAATCTCCCCCTTTGCATTTTGTTAAAGTTCAGGAGTTTCATCTACAAGCAACGAGTAAAAGTGGACCAACAACAAGATATTTAAATTCTGCGAAAATTCATCGAGGGTGATTAACTGAAAACCAAAAGCAAACAAAAGTGCAGCACAATAAGAATAACGTGATTTTGCATAATGCTCCCTTACAGAGTCTGGTGTGACGCCGTTCTTGATGAAGCGGGAGAACTGCTTCTTGTACAGCTCCTCGTCCTCCTCCATCAGATAGCTCATGTACTCTGACACGTTCTGGCCCATGATGTGTTTCCTGTGCAACTCGGCGTTAAACTCCTTGCTTTCAGAGTCATAGCCTGGGAACCGTTTAGTGCTGAGAAAAAAAGGAACAGGTTTATCATTCCCATCGAGAGGGGGATAGTACAATGATGAGACATAAAGCTTGTGAATGAAACGTGGGATGGAATGTAGAACAATATGTGTCACATCACTTGTTTAATCACAGCAAAGTCAATCATTAATCAATCATGGAACTTCGTTCAAGTACAACCTTTCTCATTATAATTGTTAATTTGTGACACCAGGCTTTATTTTTGAGAAGACCACAAGAACTACTGTAAAGATTTAATTGGCTAAAAAAAACATGGATCCCGAGTCTAAATCAAGCTGCACTCACTCTCTATTGTCAACAAAGCTTAAAAGAATATTCCAGGTTCCACACAAGTTAAGCTCAGTCGAAAGCATTTCTACTCGTCTCTCCTTTTCTTTAAGAAAGCAAAAATTGCAGGTTACAGTGAGGCACTTACAATGGAAGAGAATGGGGCCAATTGTTGGCTAGTTTATAAATTTTATAAAAGCACAGTGACATTTTTTTTGAGCTGTAAAGTTGTTTAAATAATTGTTTTAATGGTCGTTTCAGTGTTTACACATTATGTTGTCATGCAAACAATGTTGTAAAATTGGCAATAACTTTGTACAGAAAAGGATAGCAATTGAACACTATAATCATGTTTACATGCATACTGTTTGTCTCGTGGCTATATTTAGGAAAATGTGACGTTAATGGATTTTTAGCCCCATTCACTTTTATTGTAAATGCCTCACTGTCACATCGATTTTTGCTGCTGCTTTTTTTAAGAAAATTAGGTAAAAGTTAAACATTTTTGTGGTAATAAATATTATAACACAAATGCTGTTGATTGAGCTTAACCCTCTGGGGTCGACGGACGCATCCTGCTGGATATTTTCGTCATTACAACAGAAACAACTTAAAATACTCCGTCATTTTTGGGTATACAGATAAGTCTAAGACATCATTAGAGACTATAAAGGGTCTACTTTTATTTGTGTACACTCATAATAACAATGAAAATTGTGCTTTTGTAAAATAAAGAAAATAAAAAGGGTGAGCTTTCAGCAGTCTGTCTTCATGAGCATATTTCAGAAACACGTCACAAAAATGACCTGAAACTCCACGATACTTATCACACAAACATGAATCATATGTCTAAAGAAAGCTTTAAATGTCTACTTTTAAATAAAACAATTCATATTTAAAACAAATATTCTCCTGCAATGTAATCTGTTTGAAACAAAGCGCTGTACAGTTTTTACCGGTTCATCTAATTATCTGTAATGTGATCCCACCCACCAGCAGAGCGCGCCATTCATACGCTAATGTGCTGAGATGATCAATGCAAATGTACACGCCCCCGACTGTTCCGTGAAAACATATAGTTCATTCACTTTTCTGCGCGTTAGCAACCACACACAGGCGAGAAAGCTCCAGGAATGTATGGAAGAGTTCACATTTTCCTCAGAAGAAGAGCGGGACTCCGATGAACATTTGTATTTTGAAGAGGGACTTGATCCAGCTAAGGACACAATTTCGACGAGTAAGTCAATTCGTTTTCATTAGTTGACATGCTATTTTATATAAACTTGAACATATTTTACTAGTGGGACTGTTTACAGCCTTGCCAGCCAGGATTCAGAGTATTGACATTTGAAATATATCCTAATAAGCAAGTTTTAGTTACATTTAAATGCTGTTTTAGCTAAAGCAGGCATTTAAATTGTATGCTGTATGACATAAATATGATTTGTAATATGATATAAGTTATAATATGAATGTTTAGATTATATTTTATCTAGTGTTTATAATGCCTCATTATCATCAATGCTTGTGCTTGCAAATATGTGTTCAGGTTAAATTAGTAAAATGCATTTTAAATATGCTCATATTAGAAAATCACCATATTATAATAATTTCTGAAGGATCATGTGACACTGAAGACTGCAGTAATGATGCTGAAAATTCAGATTTGATCACAAATTGCATTTTACAATATATTTAAATAGAAAATTGTTCTTTTAAATTGTAAAAATAGTTCAGAATATCAATAATGTTTCTGTATTTTGGATCAAATAAATCCAGTCTTGGTGAGCAGAAGAGACTTCTTTTAACGGTAGTGTAGGTCTAAAATTAAGTTAAGTCTTTATGTAAAGAAAATATATAGTCAGATTACTTCTTTTAACTTAAAACTTGATTTTGATCATTAAGTCTCCTCACATTCATTCTCTTTCTGTCACATTCCTCATTGATAGGCCCAGGGTGGGGTCATTGTCTCTCAGGTGTGAATCACCTAAATATTCATGATCATTCATGCCTCCTCACATATGACCTTTCAACACTAAAACTGTCTTACAAAAGTTAAATTACTTCTTTTGTATGAATGAGTGATCAGGATGGTTTTCACATCATTTTGTAGCAAAAACTCTAGGCTACAAGATCCAGCACTCAAAAGTCTTGTGGACAAATGTTTAGTATGTGTTATATGACCTTATTTCAGTGACTTAAAATTTGTGTTTTTTTTTCAAAAACCACTCATAAACGTTATTTTCTCAAAAATATAAACATGTACATGCATGTTGATCACATATTATTGTAGCCCTGTTTGTGCTGAATACAGTGTTATCACACTTTAGCCATTAATATGTTTTTAAGCAACTGAAAAAAGCACAAATGTCAAGGCATGTCAAAACTTCTCCAGGGCCAAAAACACTCAGACCCCAGAGGGTTAATGGGATAGTTCCCCATCAAATTTAAATTCTCACTCATCATTTGCTCACCTTCATGCCATACCAGATTTACTTTTTTTCTTCAACAGAACACAACGATATTTAGAAGAATATCTCTTTTCTGTTGGTCCTCACAATGCAAGTGAATGGTGATCAGACCTTTGTAGCTCCAAAAAGCACATAAATGAAACAGAGAAGTAATCTATTTTACTCCAGTGGTTAAATCCATTCCTTCAGAAGCAATATAATAGGTGTGGGTGAGAAATGCAAGTCCCTTTTTTTTTACTCTAAATCTCCACATTCACATCTGAAAGTAACATATGGTGCCTTTTTAGTTTCACTTTCACATCTGAAAGTAGGGCTGGGTATCGTTCAAAAATTTTCTGATATCGATAGTTTCCTAAACGATTGTTTTTCCGATACTTTGGTTGAACCCCCCCCCCAAAAAAAACACTGGTATTACCGCTGGTTGGACGCTAGGTGGTACTATGATTTTTGGTAAACATGGTTAGGGTTAAGCTTACACAATAAAGACACCTTGATTTCAAACTTTGAACTTTATTTTTTATTTATTTTAAGTAAAAGTTCAAATGCAACCGGAATAAAATAAGTGTATTTTAAATGTGTTGTTCAACTTTTTGAAAGATGGCTTTACAACTGTTGTGAACATCTCTCTGGCAAAGAAGCTTCATCCATGCATTCTCTACATGTCGGGTACTTCATTATCCAAGAAAATATATCATGTGCGAGAATAAATTCGTATTGTTCCCTCCTTCACGATATATATATATATATATATATATATATATATATATATATATATATATATCCAATTACATCGAAAACATCAGGGTTGAGGGATTAGTGAATATTCTTGCTTTATTGATTTTGCATTGAAAATGAAATAATTTATTTAAAAAACAAAAAACTTAAAAATCAAATAAATTTCTAAATTCAAATTGCACTCAAAACTAAATGAAAAAGCAAATAAATAATAAAGTGATATATATATATATATATATATATATAAACATGCAGGCGGAAAATTTATTTACTTACACAAATTAAGACAAAAACAATTATAAATGTAAGAGTAATAATTATAATGATGATAAAAATCACTGAAATATAAATCATGGTTCAAAGTGAATGTGTTTTTGTATTATTTTATATAGTTTGTATTATTTTACAGGCTGCAGAGTTGCGTTCACAATTAACTACTCTGTGGATATAAAGTGAACTGAACTCAAAGCACGTCCAGATGTCACGTGCCAGATGAGATGTCTGAGGTCATTTGCAGCACTCGTAAAAAAATAAAAATAAATCGGAAGGCAAAAACAAAGTGTGAGATCCTTAGATGCGTGTGTTCCACGAGATTGCACGCCTCCATATCAGTGAGTCATATCTGCGCATATACGGCTTTTCTGTCATCTGTACTTAATAATATAACAGTGTTTCTTCATACGCCTGTCTTTGTGTCTATGGGCAAATAATTTGTTATATTAATTTGATAATAATAATAATAATAATAATAATAATAATAATAGTCTAATAATAATAATTGAATAGATTAATGGGAAAACTAGTCAAATATCGTCATGACATGGTCAAAGGCATCAGCTATTGATCACTCTGACCATCATTGATCCCGAGATCATCGTCCATTTGCTCAACCCGAATGTGCATTTCTCTCTATAAATTAACAAAATGTTCAGACGGTCTCTTTCTGGTTTTTCTGACACATTCAGGATCATTACCACTTTTGCTGGTGTCGCTGCGGCTCACTTCGTGTGTGCGCTTGTAAAAATTATATTTTAAAGGCTCATTATTACGGTTTAGTATTTCTCTGTAATGTAGAACAGTGTTAGCAATGTTACTTATAACATTCTTTCTCAGCCCTGGAACTCAAATCATTTTCTGATGCCAGCACTTTTAGATTTGGGCACATCTAGCTTGGTTATCACTGACGTTGACGAGATTAACCCCTTAGGGCGGTGCCTAAAATGTTTCAAACTCGATACCCAGCCCTATCTGAAAGTGAAAGTTAGATATTTACAGAATAAAGGACTTAAATATAAAACCTCTTTTCACCCACATCTATTATATTTCTTCTGAAGATATAGATTTAACCACTAGACATGAGCCACTTTTCCACCATCAGGCTGAACGTTTCTCCTCACAAAACCGAACCGTTCCGATCCGGGCCAGTTGGCGCAGTAACAGTTTAATTTTCCACTGTGTTGCTATGAAATCTGTTGGCTACAGTGCCTGGTTTTTATCTGCTAACAAACAGCAAAGACACAGACCATGTTGCAAAAAGGAAAGTAGAGAGAAAGAGGTGAGAGTTTAACCATCATTTGCTAAGGGCTTGTGTTTGCCACCAGACACAAACATGCAGAGAGGTAAAAGTTCCCAGACTAGCTAAAAAGGAAATTGTATTGACTAAATGTTCTATGAGTATTATATGAAAATAGTATATGAGACTATATGAATATATTTTGAATTAAATGAGCCAGTAATCAACTTCCCAGACCAAAAATAAGTGTAGAAGAATAAATGTAGTCTACAATACTAGATAAACCATCATAATAAAATAATGAAGATACAATAAACAAATCGCCATGTACTAAAGCCATTCTACCAGCACACTTGAGAATGGTTGAGTAAGGTTAGCTAACTGTGCCAAGATTTCCAGGCTGAGAATGGTTTATAATCGTGCCGTACCAAACCATGCTCAAGGGGAAACGCTACTGTAATCATTCCATACTGTGCTCAGAACCATTCGGCCTGATGGTGGAAAAGAGGCTATGGAACACTTTTGTTTCCTTTATATAATTTTTGGAGCTTCAAAGGTCTGATCACTATTCACTTGCATTGTATGGACCTACAGAGCTCAGATATTCTTCTAAAAATCTTCATTTGTGTTCTGCTGAAGAAAGAAAGTCATACACATTTGGGATGGCATGAGGGTGTGTAAATGATGAGAGAATTTTAATTTTCGAGTGAAATATTCCTTTAAATTGCATTGAACCCAGAATATTCCTTTAATCCCAGATATGCAATAATATAGCGGCCGCATACACTAACCTGTGAGGGATGGACAGTCCTCCATCCACTGCTCCTTTGAGTGCTCCAAACACCTTATTCCCTGTGGTGGTTCTGGCGAGTCCAGCATCCAGGTAGCAGGTAAAAGCACCTGGCTGGCCATCGATGCTTTCCACATTAAACTCTTCACCCGTCACCCCAACTTGGCCTTCATAGACCTTGTCCAGACCAAACTTATTCAGCAGCTGTAACAGGAAAATAGAAAACATGTCTGATTATCATCATAAGCTATTCGACAAACGTAAAACACTTCAAAACTACTGCACAATGAAGAATGAGGACATTTACCCTGCGTGCCATCAGCAAACCTGTGCAGTAGGCAGCGGCGTAGTTTGTCAGCCCAACAGCAATGCCATACTTAGGCAACTCGTGAGAGTAGGCAGCGCAGACGATCACGTCGCCTTCAATTTTGGCGTATGCGATCTGACAAAATGGCATGTTAGTTCAGTGACAGTGAAATATACAGTAAAATTAAATTTAATGTGAATTAAGTTGTCCCGATTCATTCAGAAACACAATGATAATGCATTATGTTTAAGAAACCTTTTCAAAGATGACATGGTGGTTGTACATACCTGGCAAACAATATCCCTGTTGGAGAACCGAACGATCATCCTGTACTTTGGTGTGTTGTACTTGTTCTTGTCTTGGACGACAAGGCGTTTACGGGCAAAATAGTCAGTTCTTCCCTCTGAAAACAGTCAATGTAAGATATGTTGAGGCCAGTTCAGTGTCATCATTGAAAACAACCAACAAGCAATATTAAAAACACCTGAGGCCATGAAACACCTCAACATACCTCTCCTCCTTCTGAACTTTACCTGGTACCTCTTGAAATATGCCTTGCTTTTGACAACCTTAACGAAGCCCTGCAAAAAACAGCTTTATTGTAAGATATCTTGTTGACAGACATGACAGTCACTGATAAATAAACCACATGTGCACTAGCAGCCAAAACTGACATATTTCAAACGATCCAATATAAACACCGTTGTCATCTGTGCTCAATTACTAAAGTCTGACTTAACTGCCAACTGTCAGTGACTTATTTGTGACAGCAAGTGAAACATCAAGAAATATCTAACCAACGTGTACAGAGCAATTTTGTAGAACATTATTGGAGTGTTGCTCTATTAGTGTCATAAAAATTATCATTGGGCATCTGAGGGAAATAAATGTGCTATTTGATCACGTTCGCGCATAGCGACCGAAGGACTGAATCTAACGCCATCCTGTCGCTTCAAGTGTCCATCCTTTATTGAAATCGTGTTAAAATAGCGGATGAGGACGTTTTATCAACACAACAGGGTATGTTGGTGATTTACTGACCATTTTGTAATCGTTTGTTCTCCTTTAGGTTGGGAGACTGAAGTCTTCAGTCTCCGATACTGCTCCCGCTGCACTGAGAAAAGGATTTTCATGCTGCGGTACGAGCGGAAAGTAAAAGCGCTCAGAGACAAATGTGTGCGCGCCCCAAGTGTACTGGAGGTGATATTGCAGGATAACAAAGCGCATGCGTGAAACATCAACCTCAACAAAACAAAATTTTAATTGAAACGCTTTTATCAGAGCTTTATTTATTTATTTATTTTTTTTTATTTATTTTTTTTAAATTGCAATTATACATTAAAAAAACAGGGAACATTCAAAAACGTAAGACACAATAACCAGGGTGAACACAGAACAAACATAAAGAACAAGGACAAGGAGCAAGATTCAAGAGAAAATAGGATATATATATATATATATATATATATATATATATATATATATATATATATATATATATATATATATATGTTAGGATATATAATAATAATGATAGATAATGATTTTTAATTAAATTATTATTTGAGAATGATTATTATTTTAATTATTGATGTGAAATATAACCTCAACATTTATATTGTGGAATTATATTTTAATCAAAATGAACAATAAAATTAACCTTATTATACGTTTTTTTTTAATGAATGATTATTTTAGAATGATTATTATTATTTGAATTACTGAGGTCAGCTCAACATTTATATTGTATAAAAAAATGTATTGTGTATAAATGCACAATAACATTTTACCGTATAAAAAATATAAGACCATATAAAATCTAAGATTTTCAATTAAACAATAAACTGTAAAAAAACTGGTCATGGCACATATACACATTTTAGGGTTAAATTTATTTTGAAATATACATCAAAAGCATGGCAGCTTTCGAAGAGGTGGCTAGCAGAAGGCTGGTGTTTGAGACCTGCATGTTAGGAAATGGGGCAATTATTCCCATTTTTTGGGGGACTCTTTGGATGTGGAGAGAGAAGTATATCTTGTTAGCTTGTTGGTATTATTTGCATTGCATTTAAACACTGGTGCTAACACAATTGCACTACACGATACTGAAAATACTGCCAAGTAGTGTGGATAGAAAATACAAGTTACTGTAAGGGTTACAAACAAATCAAAACTACATTAAAGTGTCACTCTGTCAACTTTCTTAAAACAGGGAGCGGAAAAATACAAGGTAGATGCTGCATGCTGAACCCAGCTAATGTGTTGACACAATCTAGGCCTATTGGCCTAAAACTTTCCTTTCTGTTTCTGTAAATGATTTATGTACAGGGAACCTTCTCTTTCAAACTTTGTCTAATCGCTTTGCCCCTCACAATGCTGGTTAAAATGAACCTTACAGTTCTGTAAAACTGGTTTCGGTTTGCCCCCAGGTGAATGTTATTCCTGTGATTCCTTTTTCAGCTAAAGTTTGTGAGAAGTTTCAAGTGGAAGCTGAAGTCAGGTTACTTTAAAATTAAGCCTCCTTAGTCTCTGGCTGAGTGTTAATATTATTATTTTTTTGAGTGGTTATTTTTGAGGAACTTTGACCAGCTATGTGGCTCTGCTGAAGATGAAGTTGCTTGCTAAACTAGAGGAACAGAACAGGTCACTTCACCCCCACCCACCACCACTATTTCTAAAAAGCAACAAATGAATGTAAAGAAAAGGGTTACACATTATACATGTCAGTGAAACATCTCTGTTTGCAAATATAGTGAGAGAATTGTCTCGCCATTAAAAGCTGTCTTACTTATTCTGCATTCCTTTTCTTAACAGGCTGCTATAGGGACAGACAGTAAGTATCTCTACTCTGTAAATGGTGTTCTTAGAAGTTCCTCCTAACCCATGATCTTCTCTTTTGAGGAGGACACATGAGGAAACGTTGTTAAAGAATGGGACGGCTGGAGCAAGAGAAAAGTTGGACAGCTCTAGGTAACTAACTGGCTGAGCCATAAACTTTCAATGAATGATTTCAGTCACAGATTGGGTTTGCCTGGGAGATCACAACAAGTGCCAAATTGCATTGCAAAATCATGGCACGATTTTGTCATGATTATGAATGAGTCTGACCATCATTCATCTCTGCTTAAAGTCAACTCATTGTTTATTTATAAAATGCAGCAATAATTGCAGGCAATGAAATGCAGTGACTGAAGGCTTCAGAAAAGAAGACAAAGAGACTGAATTACAGATACATCCTAATTTAAAAATTAAACACAAAGATAAGAGTTCTTAAAGAGTAAAATGAAATATGAATATTTTTATTAGAAAATAAAAGGATAAAATGTGTATAGGGTTAAAGGCACCCCTTTAAGTTACTTTTTTGGTTGCATAGTGAATTAAGATTTAAAAAATATGTTTCTATTTCTTGAACATTGATGGAGTGACATAATTTGTGTGAAATAATAACGGAAGGTTGCTTTGATTAAAATTCATTTTAAGAGGATTTTTACTACTCACATTTGGTAAAAGATCCCCTGGGGGGTTATAATGATAGCATGTAAATATAGGGGCAATAGTTGTAGGGCAAAATCTGTCAACTTATGCAAATACTTTTGAGACAGCAATATGCTTTTTTGAGTGACAAATTTAAATAATGCTTATTTCAAATTAACCCCCTCAGAAAAGGGGGCACAGCTTCCTGTTCATTTCAAACACATCTGGCATTTCATTACATCTCAAGTATTCTTTAAACAAGCGAATCTCCACTGTGATAAGTCAATTTGAGCCCTCCTTGAACATTTTACATAAATCTCTTTACCCCACTTATGAAGAAAAATGTGATTTATGAGGTATATAGCCCCTGGAACAGGGGTGCTTTTTACTCCAAATACTATCCTTACATAAAAAATGTATTTGATCACCATGAACAATACTGAAAATTACAAATAAGTATTTTGTCTCAAAATAAATGTAATCGTTTCAGGGATATTCATTAGCAACATACATTTACAACAATTGAAATAGTTGTTAAATCAGAGACTAAAAACTAAATATTTGACATTTTGGTTCGTTCTGAGCAAAAACATAATTTTTTTCCTTCCAGTTAAGAAGTTCCACAGACTCTTATCCAAATGGTAACCAGCAAGAACAAAATAAAAGAATGGTTAATGTATATATTTTAAATGACAGTACTCTGCACCAAGGGGTGGGTGACATACCAATTGCAGTGTTGCCAGATCTCACAAGAGAAACAAGAAACAGCGGCTGGGTTTCTCGAAGCAGAATGTTAGCAGCACTTAAAGTACTTAATCTCTAAGGTGCGTTTCCCAAAAACATAGTTATCTAAGTAGTTAGTAAAAACTTTTTTAAATTAACGAGATCTTTGAACCGCTCTTAAGTCCATTAAGTGCAACTTAAACATATCTTTCTGGCATCTTTCACAGTTTATCAAAGACAATGGGGAATTTAATAAATGTTATTATTATATTTTGATCATTGGAAAGCCATTGTAAACTATTTAAGAGAATAAAAACTTTCTTGAAAAAATCATTATGAAATCAATAGGCAGTCTGCACATGCCCATCATTTTAATCATGTTCTGTGTGCATTTGTTCAGTCTCCCGTCAAAAAACTTTAGACTACGTGAGAGCCCCTTATGATTCACATAGCGCACATTCACGTTACATGTATTTACTTGCATCAATTTCATTCATCTCTAAGATATAAAGGTGAATATCTTTAATTAAAGAACCCATATTAGGCTCATTTCCAAGTTCATAGTTTTATTTTGGGGGTCTACTAGAATAGGTTTACATGCTTTAATGTTCAAAAACCACATAATTGTTATCATACTGTACATTGCTGCAGCACCCTTTTCTCTTTCACTGAAACCCTCTGTTGTAGCTTCTGTCGCTTTAAAGCCCACTTTCCGAAAAGCCCAGACTGCTCTGATTGGTCAGCTGGCCCAGTCTGTTGTGATTGGTCAACCGGTTAGAGCGTGTGTTGGAAATGTAATGTACCTTATCATAACCAAAGTAGACCTTAGACAGGGATTATGCAAATGTGTAACAAAGTGACGTAGCAACGTCACGGAAGTAATGGCTGGACTGTAAAACAAGCGTTTCAAGCAGTTCAGGAGCAGTGTTTTCTGTGGGAGAGAGTAACTCCCTTTGGGGTGGACTTTGTGTTTAATAACTTTGCAGAGCTTTTACATGCACAAACAGCTATATTACTCACTAACGGTAAGTTTAAAATATACGATTTTAAGTCCGATTTTCACTTGCCTACAGTTTTGTGGAGATCGCCGGGAAAAGCCTGAAATCATGGGCAAATCGGCACTCGCACCAGAGAACTATCACAAATATGAACCATCAAAGACACGATTTGAGAGAAGCGCTGACGAGTCGCCGATGTCAGCAAGATATCTTGAATTTGAAATATCTGGACCTGTCTGCGATTCCAAATTGTGCAATGTGAAATATGCTTTGACTGAATACAAGTGCAGTGTTGACCCACAGCCAATGAGAGAGCAAGAAATGGGGCACTGGAAGTTTCAGTGGGAGAAGTCCTGATGTACCTGCAATAGAACGTCAACAAGCAAGGCTGCGGTATCAAGAAAGTCTCATTGGACCGAAGAAATGGAGGAAAAATTAGAGGAACATAGGCAGGAGCACCAGAGCATATTTGATGTTTCCTCTGAACTGTACCACAACCGGGTGAAGAAAGAGAAGAGTTGGAGAGAAATGGCTAATTCTCTTGGACTGTAAGGTCAGCAAATAGGTAGATTTTTCAGTAGGAGGTACTTTTTCATATTGTAACCAATAAAATATATGATGCCTTGAGGTGATTATAAACATACACATCATATTCTGAAATGCATAACATATGATCATGCATTTGTTTTCGTAGCTCGTGTCACTTCTTGCGTGTACTCTGTTGTGAAACGTAGTTTGGAGTCGTCAGGGATTCGTCAATAGTGAAATGTCTTGTAATGTGTTCACTCCTGTCACCGGTTCGTAAGACTTCAGTGACAAGACAGACAGTTGTGTAATATGAACAGTACCACGATCCGACGTCTTTGAAAGTCGTGTAGTGTGTAGGAGCCATAAAGGAAAGGTAAAATCACAAAAAGCATAATAGGGCCACATTAAATTCTGTAATAGTTAGGTGATACATTTCTGCGCCTTGACAAGGTTATAAACAACTTCCATGTTTGTCAGTATTTCCAGCTTATTTTCACTTTGAGAAGATAAACACTTGGACATACTGGCCAAATTGATCAGCACCTTTGGACCGGACAGCTCCCGTAACGAAGCACTGGTTCGCATGCTGGTTTGGAAAACAGGCGTTACTCCTCATAATATAACAAGTGACATCAGTTAAGATGCTCGTTAAAGCAAAAGTTGCAACGTTTTCAGGAAATCCAGCCCTGGTCTGAAAAAAAAAAGCCCAAAATAAGCCATTTTCTTCACCAAAATAAGCGATGTAAGCAATTACAGTTTTTTCCTGTGTGGTGGATTTTTCAGCATAGAAATCCAAACAAGCATACGGTTAATTAACGGTTAAGTATAATTTTATTTACAGCTCTACCCTGCAGCATCAAATCTGTATTAATGCATTATATCTTACAATAATTCAGTGAAGACTTGGAAACAACTGAGAAATGTAATTTTTACCTCTAATAATGTTTTTCTTGTATCTGGATTAGCTGTGCATGTACAGTAAATGTTGTAATTATACATAAAAAAGAAAAAAGTCTTCAATCACAGAATGGGACATCCACAACAGTCAATTAGGCAAAGAAATATGTGAAGAAGAGGTTTCAGGATCAAAGCACATGTTTTATTTTTTTGGGCAACACAAAGTGGTGTACTGCAATTCCAAAAATGTACAACCCTTTGGCCTAATTTCATGAAAAAATAATCAGAACTAAATTAACCGGTTATAACCGGTTATATATAAGGGATAGTTCTCCCAATAATGAAAATTCATCATTTACTCACCCTCATGACAGTGGGTAAAGCTGTGCACTACAGTATTATATCTACTAATTGGACTATTGGAGAACTTGGTAGAATTTTGCAAAATAATATGATATGTGTAAATTGAAACAATATTATATGTGTTAAGACTGATAACATTCCTTCTTCAGGAGCTGATCAGGAGGGGGATCCCTGCTCACCTGCGGGCTGTGATGTGGCAGCTGCTGTTTCCCATCCTATATAGAAATTGTAGTTACAAATAAACAATAGTTACTTATCTTTGCTAAGGCAAGTATCGCTATTGCTACTGCTCATATTTGGGTTTATTGATTTGAACCAGTACCTAAGCCCAGCTTTAAAGGATCACTCAGCTATTTTTTGAATATGTCCTCTTGGACTTAAACTGACACTTTGGGATGTGCTGTCAATGTCTGGTCACCTTGTAAGGTTTAAGTTCTATCTGACGAGGACGTGGCAGTAAGTGTTTTGTGTTCCCCTTTGTGTGAGCACCCGGATCTGGTTGTTTGGACCGCCGTGCGCACGTCACCGCCTTGTGCTCTCCGGTGATGACATGATTCTGTCAACCGGTTTGGTTGGGCTTTGTCTGACAAGGACTATGACATCATCGTCCCCTGGCTGTCTTTTGTTTTGTGTTCATGTTTTGTATGGGTGCACGGGTCTTGCGGTGGGTTATCGCTGCGAACGATTTGCTGCCATGTACCCTCTGGTAATGTCACGGGCATGGCACCTTGCCAGGTGGTGTGTTCACCTCATGAGGACCATGGCATCGTGTTTACGTTTTGCCCTTCTGTGTTTCAGGGGTTGCTGGCATGCTAAATCAGATTATTACAAGCTTCAGCTGCAAGCCCCATGTTTGCCAGCTTGCGGAGTTTGTTCTCTTGTCTTTTCAGGGATTATGCATAGAAAACAAACATTTTTAAAGCAGAGACTTGACAAACTGGAGTAGGTGAGTACATAATGTGACCAAGGAGAACATATTTTTTAAAGACCTATGTCCATGTCCTTCCTCCCCAATGCACTTTCTCCCAGAGATGTTCTGAGAAACTAGTGTCACAGCTGTAGAAAGAGCTGGAGAAGACCCGGCTAAAGGTGGCCAAGTCACATGGCACTTTAAAAGAGATGCAGGCCAAGATCTTGGTGGTGGAAGAGGTGAAGGCTTTCCAGTTTTGCTCCTTCTTTACATTCTTACATCTTCCATGCAAAACGTTGGAGCATTAAGCACCATTTTCTAACAGCTAGTTTTACAGCTCTGCTACAAATATATGTAAGTTTAAGGATGTAAAATATAAGATATGCTGCCTGTATAGAAAGGTGTGGTGTTGGTTCATGTGTATTATTGAGCAGAATTGTGTCTGATGAGGACAGTGTGTTGGAACTGCAGAAGGAGCTGATCAGAATAGACTGCAGGAAGCAGACGCTTTTATGGCACTTTTCCACTGCACGTTACGGTTCGACTCGCCTCAACTCTGCTCGCTTTACTTTTCTGAGCTTGCATTTCCATTGCAGTTTAGTGCCACCTCAACGTGGGTGTGATTATAGGATGATCATCATAGTTGCGCTGCCTCTACTGCCGTGACATCATCTTAAACATGACACAAACTGACCAAAACAATAACACAACCGCTAGCTGTTAGCTACTAGCTCATTGTGCAGTTGTTGCATGGGGATTTTACACAAGCGCAACAGTTAAATTGGCCTGGTTGTTTTAGAAGCAAGCTTTCCAGTGGCAGGTCAACTAAATAAAGTGAAGCTTTCAAGCAGAGTATAGAGTTAACATAACAAAACATACCATCCTCCATCGTGGATCAACGCCTGTCTAGGGCACTCTCCCTCCAAATGCTCACCATTTTAGATAGCGTCCATTGGGTCAAACCACTTCCACTTTTCCTTGATAGTTCTGTAGTCACTTTTAAGTTTTTTTTGTACTTTTCCCTACACTGTTGGTAGGTCCGGTGGTAGCCGTGTGCGGCCAAAAGCTGATACACTTCCTGAGAGACTTTATCGTTTCGGGCATCGCTAAGGAGTGGACCATCTGCACCTCGTTTATTGAAAACGGAGCCTTCTTTTTTCACAATTCAAAAGTCATGTGAACAAATGATACTGTTATCGCTTTTGCTAACTTTAAAACTAGCGTGTTGATGTCACGTGTCAGAAATCCAGTAACGCTTGTAGTGGCAATTCTCCCTGACCAAACAGTAATCTGCAGGATTTTGACATCACATTTAGTATCAGCTCGCTTGGATCCTAGACCGAGGTGGTACTAAAAAAAGTATCAGGTACCAGGTACTATCCACAGTGGAAAACCCCAAAAAAGCAAGCAAAGTCGAGTTGAGTCGAGTTGTTCTGTGCAGTGGAAAAGCCCCATTACTGAAACAGCACATTAAAGAATTGGAGGTAAATGGCGATATAATAGATGTGCATGAGAAACATATCAATATTTAAGTCCTTTTTTCTATAAATCTCCACTTTCAAACAGCCTTCCTAAATGTTCTTCACTCCTATGAGTTTTTCTTTTGTTTTTAGCGATTTGCATTATTCATGCATATCGCCACCTACTGGGCAGGGAGGAGAATTTATAGTGAAAAAAGGACTTAAATATGGATCTGTTTCTCACCCACACCTATCATATTGCTTCTGAAATAGAGATTTAATATCTGGAGTCATTTGGATTACTTTTATTCTGCCGTAATGGGCTTTTTGGAGCTTCAATGTGTTGGCCACCATCCGTTTGCATTGTATGGACCTACAGAGCTGAAATATTCTTCTAAATCTTTGTTTGTACTCAGAAGAAGAAAGAAAGTCACATACGTCTGGGATGACATGAGGATGTCAATGAACAGAGAACTTTTATTTTGGATGAATTATTCCTTTAATACACTTAATAGGCAGACCTTTAGCGCATCAACATGCTAGGTCCTTTTCACGTCTGGCTGCATAGATGAGGCTATTTTGTGAATATTGTTTTTCCTTTTGTCATTTTTGGTGCAATTTTAGGTCTTGGTCTTGTTATCTGTCTCACCCTATTCTTCTCTTTCTCTCTGTATTTAATTTTTCCATTGGCTTTTAATTTAAGATGCTTTTAGAGATTTCAGCCATCTTGCTAGATTGCATCAGACTTTAAATCAGACCTCCTCCACCCACACTGTTTCAACCACACAACTAGGGTGTGTGCACACCCTCTCTCCAAAACCCCACCCTCCAAAGCAATGTCAACAAACATGATGTCAGCAAACCCAAACATATAATATGATTTACAAGCAAAGAGCGTTTCCGATGACCTATATTTTTGATTATTTCAGGGAAAGCTGTCAGTTAGTATGGACCGTTTATGTGTGGTATACATAAAAAGGCTTTTTCAATCTTCAAAGAAGATTCAGAGCTTGTTTTGTATATTAACAAAATTTACATAATATTAAAGCAGATATATAATATAGTGGCCACACAAATTTGTATTTATTGTAAAGAAAGGTAACATAAACACCCTTTTCAAGCAGAAAATTTATCTAAAATAAGCTTGTTACATTTTTTAATTATAAAGAAACAAATTTATGTTTTAAAATGTAAGACAAAAATTCTTTGGACACTTGAAAATGGCTTCATTAAAGAGTACAATTTCAAGTAATTTAGTTTTTAGTTTGCAATCCTTTCATTCACAGAACTTCTTGACAACATCTGGGCAGGGCCATTTCTAGACATAGGCCAACTAGGCCATCACTTAGGGTGTAACCAGATTGCGTCAAAGAGGAGAGCGCCACCATGCACCCCACCCCCCAACAAGGGCTCCAAAAGGGATCTTGCCTAGGGCATCTGAATAGACTGAAAACGGCCCTGCATCTGGGCATAGAATCAACAAGTTTCTGTTAAAGCTGTGGTTAAACTTTCCTTCAGGTTTCAGCCACCAAAGCTTTCAGTTCATCCAGACTAAACCATTGACAACCTGACATTTTCTTCTCCATTGCATCCCATAAGCACTCTATAGGGTTTAGGTCAGGGCTCTGTGAGGGCCATTCTAGATCCTTAAAAGGAACATTTTGGGTTCAATACAAATTAAGCTCATTTAATAGCATTTGTGGCATAATGAGTTACAGTGAGGCACATACAATGGAGGTGAATTGGGGCCAATTTGTTTCAAAATATAGCCACAAGATCTAAAAAAATATGCATGTAAAAATTAATTTAGTGTTAGATTATAGCCAATTATAGCCAAATATATTTTCGTTATATTCTGAGTAACCCTGTTCATCTTTTGTTTTTTCATTAAAAGCTGCAGTTAGATCTTCTTTCCTCGTCTGCCTTGTTACAGAAAAAGAAAAACACAGGAACAAATAAAACATCCACGATGGGAAACCATGAACAGGATCAAAACACGGGTGGTCTAAATGCATACAACAACTGAAAACTAATGATGAAGAAATACACAAAGGGTAATGACTAAATGAAACACAGGTGAGGACAATGAAGGACAGCTGGCAGAGATGAGAGCAGGGGATGAAGGGAAGTGTAGTCCATGGGGAACAGATGACAGAGGCAATACACAGGGCAGACAACAGTGAATTGTGACATAAATGAAGGACAGCTGGCAGAGATGAGAGCAGGGGATGATGGGAAGTGTAGTCCATGGAGAACAGATGACAGAGGCAATACAGAGGGCAGATAACAGTGAATCGTGACAGTAAGTTTGCATTCAGAATTTCTCTGTACACTTCAGAGTTCATGGTTCCATCAATGAACACAAGTTCACTAACAGCACTGTAAGAGAAACAGCTCCAAACGTTTCCACCTCGGTACTTTACAGTACCCTTAGTGCAGTGTGGAGGGAATTCTTCCCCTGCCTTTTTCCACACAAATACTCTGCAATCAGATCCCCGCAGGTTCAATTTGGACTCATCTGAAATTAAGACAGTCCTCCAAAAGCTGCTGTCTTTCTGTGCATGTTCTTTTGCCAATATTTTTCTGACTTTCTTATTCTTTAAGATAAAGAAAGGTTTTCACCGCATTATCTCCCTCTGTACCCATATGCATCCATCCTGTTTCGAATGGCCTGCACACTAAGTTGTATCTGGTAATTCTCATTGATGTGTGAGGCAATCCTCACAGCTGGTTCTTGCCTGTTTCTCTTGATTTTACTCACAATTATCCTGTCCAATCTGCTGGTTGTCTTTCTGGGTCTGCCTGTGCACTTTCTGTTCTCATTCTCAAGTCCTCAAAACTATTCTCCAATATACCCAATTGTGGAGGATGGAAGATATAGATTTTTGGCTATATGGCGAGAGCACCTATGAAGAAAATGTCAGGTCGTAAATGGTTTAGTCTGGATGAACTGAAAGCTTTGGTGGCTGAAACCTGTGGAAAGTTTCACCACAGCTTTAACAGAAACTTATTGATTCTATTCCCAGACGTTGTCAAGAATTTCTGTAAATGAAAGGATTGCAAACTAAAAACTAAAACACTTAAACTTGTAATCTTCAATGAAGCCATTGTCAAGTGTCTCAAATAATTTTTTGTCTTAATGTTTAACCATATATCTGTTGTTTTATCATTAAAGATGTAACAAGCTTCTTTTAGTTAAACTTTCTGCATGAAAAGTGTTCTTATGTCATCTTTATTTACAATAAATGCAAATTAGTGTTCTCAAATGCAAAGGAATTTATACATATTTAAGTTCAGCTTAAGGGTCCAAATACTTAGTACTTAGTTTACTTGGTTCGAAACAGCACTAATACTTAGTGCCACTATATACATCAAAAGAAGAATATAATTACTATGCATTTAAACGTTTAAAAGTCACACATCTCATTGTCTACCAGTGGCAACAGGTGCATTGTTGTCAGCAGAAGGTTGGCAGTGCACAAAATGAACTGCAGGTGAAGCTGTTGATCACAAAACTGAAGGAAACTCTGCCTCAGGCCGTGCTTAAAGAGAACTGTCACAGACTGCTGCTGCTGCAGACAGAGGTGACAGATCTCACCTCATCATATCAGAGAGTTTAGAAGTTAGCAAAGAGACTATAATATAAGGATTAGAATACTTATCAAAGCGTTTGCATGCTTACACATTGAAATGGCATTCAGTTAAATAATGCACTTAGCCAGAGCTATGTGTTTGATTTTATTTAATAATATATTGAAATGTACAATAATCATAATAGTCTGATGCATCTGAATATGTTATATTCTGCATTTATAAATATCTATGTTCATCCCTCTCCCACTTTTCAAATAGTTTCAGTATGTTCCTGTGGTACTTATTTGGCTATAATGAGAAATATTTGGTTTATTTTTTTAAATGAATTAATATTTTACATTTACACTTTTGAAGTATTTTGACTTGTCATTGCAAGTGTCATGTTGAAACATCCTGAGATTTTGAAATGATTCTTATCTCTGATTTGGAAACATTTAAATTATGTCTCTATGTCTGGAAATGTCAAAGGGGTTTATATGAACATGTTACACGTTTAAAAAACAAAACTAAATCTGAAATAACTTTCACTTTGTTCAGTGATTTATGCATTCCACTTTGTTATTATTTCAAATAAATGTCAAACTGCAATTGAAAGTCAATATATTGAATGTGACTGAATCCAAACCATAAATCATAATTGTTATCATTTGCACTTTTTCAGTTTTTTACAACTTAGAATGCAATTCTCTGTAACCTGTTAAAACGAATTAAAGCGCAAATAGCCAACGAGAGCATCTAGAGCAGCTGACTTCAGAAAATCAAGATCTGTACAACCAATTACAGCAGGACAGACAACAGTTTTCAGCTGTTCAATACCAGGTAACAGCACACCTAACATCATCCACTGTTTGACCAACTGGAGGTGTATAATTGCTGCGTCAGACTTCCTGAAGTACAATCTTGAACCACAACCATCTTTAGATGGCACTTGTCTCGGTCAGCCCAGCTTTATGTTTACTAATTTTCCGGATAAATGTCAGAGGAAATGAAACCAGTGTATATACTACAGTATGCACCATCATGACTCACACAGCTCAACAATGAATAAGGATTTGTCTCAGATGTTAGCCTGATGATGTGTGTGCATAAAAAACCTGTTATGGGCTGTAAAATAATCCAACATAAAATGTAGAGCTAACATAACAGCTGTAGCAAACTGATGGTAATATCAAATGGCATCTTTGATTAATATATTGTCTAATGTGCTCCAGTCATATTCTATTGATCAAATTAGAGGTTTGTGGATTATACTCATGATTTAAGAACATGTAGTATTTTAGGTTCATATTCATATCTATTTTCAGTAGATTTTAGAACTTTATTTGACAGCGATATAAATCACAATAATGTATCTTGGTGCTGATGCAAACACAGTACAAACAAAAGCCTACTGTTAACATAAATATTAGTAGATCAAATGGGATACGATAGGATCTACCTGGTCAGGTTTGACATGACAGTACAGGACAGGACAAGACAGTATAGTATATTATAGTACACTACACTATAGTATTGTATAGAATGGTATAATTTACTGTAGGACAGGACAGCAAAGTATAGTATAATATAGTCTATTGTTGGTTAGGACAGTTTAGTTAAGCAATATCACACTCGCGTGAGATATGGCCCTACATCAGCACTGCTGTGATTCGGCCGCAGGCACGAGGCTGCAGGCCGAGTGCCATAGGTAATCACAGCAGTGCTGATTTAGGGCCATATAGCACGATTGCGAGTGTGATATTGCTTAACCTTAAATTTAAAAAAGTATGGTCATAAAAAACGCATTTGTGCATGGAACTAATTTATTACGCGACAGATCAGAATCTGCTGTTGCTGGTTCAAAACAAATGATGTGTCCAAGCCTTCTTTAGTAATTCAAAAATGTCACTTCAGAAATAGTATCACTCTTGTGCTGTTTCGAACAAGTTATCGGATAAACAAGGGTGTGTGTGTGTGTGTGTGAGAGAGAGAGAGAGAGAGACACAGAGTGTGTGCAATCACCAGTTGCCGCTCCCAAGCAGAGATACTGTCAGCTTTCTGAAGATCAGCTTTCTCAGTGGACAAATAGCATCCAAGCGGGGGTATTACCTCCCTATTTGTGTGCAAGAGTTTATCACTATAGAAACCGCAATGTCCTCCGCCATTTTAAACAGCACCCATTGTGCAATTAATCACTCTGTTGTGTCTCTCAGCTGTGATGAGCCGTAATGCTGAAGTTGTTAGTTTAAAGCTGTTTAAAGCTATTTCTTAGCTTTAGTTGTAGTAATACAAGAGATCATTAAGAGCTGTAGTATGTGGATGCTGATTGACTTCACGTCACCTAACTGGTTCATATTACACACAAAAATTATCTTTTGCCACCACCTACTGGCTAAAATATGTAATGTAAAAAAAAAAAGACAAACAGTAACTTTTAACACATGCACTGCTATTACATTTTAGTTTAGAACGGCACGAACACAAGTGGAGTGATACACACAGTGAATCGTCTGAGTGCCGATGGTGTCAGACCATCAGTGTTCATGGAACGTCTCTCGTCCAATCAGATTCGAGGACTAGAACTAAATGTTGTATATTATAGTATAACATAGTATATAATCCTCTACAGTTCAGTATAGTTTACTGTGGGTTAGTAAAATATACTATAGTACAGTATACGATATTAGGATAGAACAGGACCGTATTGTATAGTATATGTGGTGTAGAATAGGAGAGCATAGTACAGAATACTATTGGTTAGGACAGTAAATTATATCATAGTATAGTTTAGTAGAGTATAGTCTTGTACACTACACTATAGTATAGCATCAATTGTATAGTAGGATAGGGAAGGACAGGTTTGTATAGTACACTTCAATATAGTATAGTATAGAATGGTATAGTACAGTGCAGTACAGGACAGGATAGAACAGCAAGGTATAGTATAGTATAGTATAGTGTAGTACAGTATAGTACCATGGGCTTCCAAGATGAGCGATAGCTTGTTGACTAAGAAGATGACTAAACAGGTCTATGTAATAATAAATATTTAAATATGTTTGGGGTGAAATAAGGAGTGGATGAATGAATGAATACAGTGTATGTACATGAATGAATGTGTACATGAACGAATAGATTGCTGATGATTATGTATATGCTAATTAAGATAAAATTGAATTCAGTTCAGAGTACTGTTGTACATACTAATAGCTGCAGGACAGGTAGAAATAAAAATGAACGGCATCATAACAGATGGAATCAAAATCAGTATTAAAAGTTTTCTGTAATTCAAATCAATGGTCACTTCCCCAATTCAAGTGCATGCTTGGAAAAGATTAATCTTTTTCTACCTAAAGTGGTATTTATTTATATTCAATACTCCCACTTCATTTGACCCTGAAAATTGAATAAGGCCTTTTCCATGACTATCCGTTTTGGATGCGACAAACACAGTTTATACATTTGCACTGTTAAGCTCTGATCGGTGAGTATGTAATTTTTTCATCGCACAATGACTCTTAGAGAGGCCTATCTGTTTATCACCCAAACACCCTTAAAGGAACCAGTATCTTCTGCTTTTTCTAAAAGCAAATGTATGATAACATCTTTCTCACTCTGCTGGCCGATCTGCCGGCGTAGTTCACACTCTCAGACCAGGCCTCCACATCGCACTTGTCTCTCAGCTCTTTAATGCAGAAGTGATTTTGCAAGAAAATTGCAAAAATGTATCTCACTTTGCATTGATGTGAAACAGACATCTGCTTCTATTAATGTCCCAGATGTGCTAGTCTGACACAAATGTGGTTGAAGAAAAGTCTGTCAATGAATGAATGTTATTCTACTAGTAATTTATTGTACTGTAATATAGTTGTTGTACTGTATCTGCTTTGCACAACACTTGCTGTGCTTCATTAGAGGAGACCTGACCTCTCGATATGCTGAGATAGTCGCTACATGAACATAAAGCATTGATGGGTTAATACCTGCATCCAATCGCTCTTGATGGAATGTAAAGATCTCAGCTATGGAGCAATACACTGGATTTTTGCCACTCGAAGAGCAACAATTTGCAAACACACGCCACTTCAGTGCATAGAGGCATCTCTTGGAAGGAGCTCTAGACTGCAAGATGGTGTTCATTACTGACTGAGCCGATTCTGGCTTGTTTGACATGCTCCGTTTAGGGGCCACACGTGCAGGTTTTACAGCTCCAGCTGGGGATATCAGAGAGTTGCTTGAGAGAGGAGGTCACTCCTCAGAGAGCTTTCCAGTATTTCCATCATCTTCTGAAACCAGGACTTATTGGGCCATTTCGGCACTACCAACAGAACTGTTTCCTTTTTCTATCAGACTTTACAGATGACAGAATATACTTGAGTTCTGCAGGCCATTTGTGGGCCAAGGTGTCCACCCTCAGTGGGGCTTGGGACATGGAGTATCAGAGGGGACAGTGTGTATTTTCCACAGAGACAAACAGGCTGACTTCCGCCTTGCCAAATACTTCCCAAATCCTTAGGATCGTCTGAGAATGAAGTCTCCATTCCCCTGCCATCGCTCCCTGATGCAACAGCAGATCCGCTCCGCAGTTCAGGTGGCCCGAGACCAATGTCGCTTGCAGGGAGAGGAGATGGCGCCCGCTCCACAGGAGGAGGCGCTGTACCAGGCTCATCATTGGCATGAATGATTTTTATCCTGGCGATTTATATACGCCACTACTGTCATATGTCTGAATCAATCAGAACGTGGTGATTCACTATGACAGAATATAAAGCCTTCAAGTCTTGGAAGACAGCTAGCAGTTCTAGGTGGTTGATGTGCCACGCGTGCTTCGTACCTGTCCAGGTGCCAAAATCTGGGCATCACTTTCACATCACGCCCCGTCCTGCTAGTAAAAGGCTGGAGCTCTCCATGGTGCTAGAGCAGCCTGACAGCGGCTGGTTAAACCAATGTGCATGCGCCCCTGGTGCCAGGCATGTTATGGTACACAGTGTTCGAGCCAGCACTGGAGAGCCTCATGTGTAAAAGACCTAATGGTAAGATGGCGGATGCTGCCCCAATAAAACCCAGCATTATGCACGCATGCTCACAGAGTCGAGTCAAACCCCCAAAATGGAGACCTGTTGACTGGGAGAAAGCATTTTTTTTCTCCAGTTGACATTAAGGCCCAGGCTTTACAAATGGCAGTGTAGTAAATTCCCATGCTGAAACAGAGTCTCTGATTGGGCTATTAATAGCCAATCATCAAGGTAGTTCAAAATGTGCATACCGCTCAGCTTCAATGCATAAGTACACTGCATGTACTTTGTGAACGTGTAGGGTGGCAGGGAAGGACTCTGAATTGATAAGAAAATCCCTCAAACGTTAATCTCAAAATCATCCTGTGAAGAAATTTCTTCATGAATGTATGCGCCCCTTGATCTACAGACGCAAACAGGACTGAGGGTGGATGTGCGGTACGATCTGTTTCTGAGAGACCATTTTGAATGGGCGCTTTGCTAGCATGCGATTCAAGAGTTCCAGATGTAAAATGGGCTGGAGCCTGCCATCTTTTTCCGGATCAAGAGAATAGCGGCTGTAAAACTCGTGTGGGTGCCGAAGTTTGGAGCAATCTCTATCATGTTCTATGCAAGGCGATTGTGAATTTCTGCACGCAACACTGGCGCATCCCGCGATGAAACTGTAGATGACAGGACGCCGTAGTGGGATAACAGATGCGTCATCTCGCTCGCTAGAGGAGGTAGATAGTCACTCGCCATTGGGAAGCTGTTGTGCACAGAGTGTGGAGTAAGAGAAGCGCGAAGGGGACAAGAACCCTTCTTTGAGAGTATGTGTGAGAACATTCTATATGTGAACACAACACACAGAAACACATTTATGTAACATTCTGGCGAGCTCTGGCAGGGAATGAGCAGCGTGTGAATGTGTGTGTGCGTCTCGAGCAGGTTCAGTGGGTGCACTTCTGTTTTTGTGAGAACATTATGTGCCTCCTCATGTAGTCCCTCGGGATCTAACACAGGGGAGGCGAGTGGGAGTGTGTGGGAGGTATAATAAGGCCGGAGCGGAGCTTCCGGAGACTCTTGCCCATGCCACCTAAACCACCTGTGCAGTGCCAATGCAGTGAGGGCAGTCTGTCTTCATTAGAGCTATTTCGGCATGGGTGTGGCCCAGGCAGCGAACACAGCTCTCATGTTCATTTGGTGGCAGGATGTGCAGCACGCATATGGAACACTTGTGGAACGACAGCTTGAAAAAGATGCGCTGCACGCAAGAAACAAATTTTGTGATATATTAACATATTAATACATATTTACATACAGTATGTATAAAGGATACAGTATCTCCTGCTGGAATGCTGCGGGATGTGGGTGGTGACTCACTGAAGTGCTGCATTGTTCAACGGTTTCTGAGTGAAGAACCAATTCACCAATAAGCATCTTCAATGGCGAGGTAGAGAGAATCTTCGCCTGAACACAGCAGGTCGCTGCAGGCACTGAGTAGTACAGGCACTAAGTCATCCTGTCTGCATCTGCAGAGAAGATCCCATCTACTGAAGAAGTGTATCTCAACGGCGTAGCAGAGAAGGCTTCCAAGACGAGAGATGATGCCATTGTCATGAAGGAACATGGTTATTTCGTGCCCACTTTTATAGGCCAACTGCGCGCCTGAATGGGCAGGGCTCAAACACCATTGCCAATCACAGGATTGCCGTAATTATTCAAGGGATTCAACTAGGTCATCAGAGAAGGAATCCCCATAGCGATTTCTCGCAATGTTGAGTGAACTGAATCGAAAGGGAACCAGTATGCCTCATTCAGTTGATTCAACCACCAATTATTGAAATAATTTTAAAGGAGTAAATCTCCCCAAAAAGAAAAATCCTGTCATGAACTGATCCTCATGTCGTTCCAAACCTGTTTGACTTTCTTCTGCAGAACAACAAAGATATTTTAAAGTATGTTCCATTCACTGATTATTTGTTTGAAACTAAAAAGAAACACCCCAAAATCTCATAAAAGTAGTCGTCTAAGGACATACAATAATTTTAGATGATGAATAGACTGAAATATATGTGATTTTTACACTCTTAAATCAAATCTTGGAATAACGCCTTTAAACAGAACACAAATCACATCAATAAATCATACCTCATTTGTTCTTGCGTGTCTTGTGACCAATTGTCATGGCATCGTAACCGGATTATAATCGGATTATTGATGTATCGCCATATTTGATTTGTGCTCTGTTTACAGGAGTTAATGAATGATTTGATTAGCGAGTGAATAACAACTTAAAGTCTGTTCATCATACAAAGTGATTGTATGCCTTCAGAAGACTTGTAATATGATGCATAAGTAGCATGGACAACATTTATGACAATTTTGGATGCTTTTTTCAGCTTTAAAGTGAGATCTACTGTTACTGAAATCGATGAGGGGAACATCTTTTAAAACATACAGGTTTGGACTGACACGAGTGTGGGTAAATAATTAAAGAATTTTTATTTCGGAGTGACTATTTGTAACAGGTGTAAATAGCACCTGCCACACATTGCAGCTATTTGCACTAAAATAGTCTGGTGGAAACACAGAAATTGAAGACTAACTGCACCCCTATTATCGCTACAGTGGCGTGGGGTGTGACTAAAGTTTGGATGTCCTTTTTTTGTGCAGGCGGCCAGGGTTCGAATCTGCCTTTAATACTACTTACAATAATAAATAAAAATGAATAAAAAGATTGATTTCCTCACAGTGATTTGGTCACGGTGAAGGTCGGGGTTGAGAGAAAGGTTTGATCTGGATAAAATTAACAATGGTTTTATACTAGCATTGCCAACTTTCTACCAGTCAAATACGGGACATTCCAGCTCTAAATACAGACTTTTTTTTTTCTTCAGCAGGGCTCCTGTGCAAAATGCTGTGCAACAGTTATAGAGGTCCACTTAGAGTTTGTTTTACATAGAAAACAATTGAAAGAAAAAGCATAGATAGATGCAAAAATGAATTCAGTGTGAACAGCCCCTAAAATGCTTAAAATAAAAAAGCCATTAAAACAATGACCAGGAAGAAGATTTCTGTCAGTTTTCACTTTTAATAAAGGCTACTTTTTGTCAAAAAAACTAAAACGAAGCTGCAACTTATAGATAAAGAAAACATTTTTCTGTCAAGCATTTTGTTCCCCATAATTAAGCTTATGCCTTTTCTAGATTGTAAAGCTCAATGAACCAGCTTTCTGTTTTTTTGTCCCACATTGGTGCAGGGTCCACTTCTTGATAGTCATATATTTTTGATTTGGCACAAGTTTTACACCGGATGCCTTTCCTGATGCAACCTCCAGTGGCTGGGGGACTCGCATACGGGCAATATATAGAGTCTCCAATTCACTTAACCAGCATGTTTTTAGACATGTGGGGGAAACCAGAGCACCCAGAGGAAACCCACGCAAACACATGAAGAACATGCAAACTCCACACAGAAAGGCCCTTGTTGAGCCAGGACTCAAACCCAGGACCTTTTTGCTGTGAGGCGACAGTGCTAAGTACTGCGCCACCGTGCCGCCACTGTGCCACCCGTTTGAAGACAGTAACGAATGTGTTACATATAGTATTCAGTATGTCACAAAATTTTTTTTTTATTTTGGCTTTTCATGCAGAATTTCATACAGAACACAATTTTGTTCCCTTAAATTAGGGATAATTCCTTATTATGCTCGGATGGTTGGCAAACCTATGATTACTGTAATACAACCATGGTTATTTTTCATAAGAGAAGGTTAGGGTTAGGTTTAGGCTTAGAGGTTGGTGTAGAGTGTCTTTGGGACTCTAAATAAACGCAATAAACACAAAGCAGTGATGCCCCTATACTGTATTTTAGTAGAATACAACAGGATTGAATACCCCCAGGATAAAAGTCACATTTGATTTTACAGCAACAAAAACTACCACAGCACTTTTCGTTTGTCACTATGCACTGTCGCATTACATGCAAATGTCATTGCGTTTAATGTCTAAAAGTTCAATTTTATGCAGTTTGATAATTTTTTAAATGTTGCAAATTTATGTAGCTAATGAGAATCTCTGAAATTATCACATTTATTTTGAGATAAAAAACATGTTTGCTATTTTCATTTTTGTTCAAGGTGATTATTTGTCAACTTATGTAAATACGTCTGAGACAGCAAGATGCTTTTTTATTTATTTTTATAACTGTCCAATAAGTGAAAGGATAGTATTTTGTTTTACTCTATTTAATTATGTCTACAAATAGTATCTAACACTATTTGGATTTAGTACATGAAAACGCTTTTTGTTGGTATTTACATTTAGTGCGAGCCGCCGCTTTCTTTGGGGTAAAATAAAAATATTTTATTTTTTTTTTGTCTCATTTACAACAACTCCCCAAATAAAGTTTGACTTTAAAAGTTTAAGGCAAAAACTAACAAATACATGTGAAAGCTCAAAGTGCATGTTTTCTGCACTTATTCTAGGCTTGATTTCAAGATTTTCTCAATTTCAATGGACTGTTAGAGGTGTCAGATAGATACTTGTTAGCCACATGTTTTACTTGTTTTGTCAAGCTGAGTTGATGTACTCAGAAGAATAAATCTTCCAGGAAAACCACAAATTTCAATTGTACTCAAAAGCTACACAATGAAACTCGACATGTACAGCCATGTTAAAGCTAAGTACCACAACACAACATGACTCACTGTTGAAATTATTATAAAATGTTTTTTGTTTTTTTACAATTTAGTCATGCCATCATATAAATACACGTCACTAATCAGCATGCCATGGTCACGCATGTGTGCAGTGGAACCCTCTGTTACACAAACTTCTCCTTATTGAGAGAACATTGTCTCAAATAACAACACAATGGCCAGGAAACTCTTAACACCTCTCAACACGTCTGCCTCCATGTGATTTGTAGCACTCCACTGTTCAGTAGATTTACAACCAGAAGCCCTGGATTGGAGG